>QJSC01023312.1:937409-1066915 GCA_003697955.1 Calidris pygmaea
AGGCCGAGGGGCAACGGGCACAAGCTGGAGCAGGGGAAGTTCCACTCCAATGGGAGGAAGAAGTTGTTTGGGGTGAGGGTGGCAGAGCCCTGGCAGAGGCTGCCCAGGGAGGGTGTGGAGTCCCCTTCTCTGGAGATCTTCAAGCCCCTCCTGGATGCTCCTGAGTGATGTGCTCTGGGCAGCCCTGCTTTGGCAGGGGAGTGGGACTGGATGGTCTCTAGAAGGTCCCTTCCAACTCCAACGATTCTGTGATTCCATGATCCCATGAAATACATTTAATCCAGGGCAGCCTGAGAGGCCACTTGCCACCTTTGATGTGGAGGGCTGGCTGCTGGCCGTGCCCAGGGGTCTGCCAGCTCCCACGGGCTCAGCTCCCCTGGGCACAACAGAGGGGAGTTCCCGAGTCCCAGAGACAGGACCCAGACCAGCCGCCACCGCTGGAAACGGGGAACTGCCCTGGTTTAGGAAGACCAGCTCACAGGCTGGCTCTAAAAAGGGAAATTGGGGAGCAGAGCCTCAGATTATGGAGCAACAAAAATACAAATTACAGCAAGAATCAGCCCCCGCTGTCCCCACGGGCCCTTCAGCAGAGGGGCCGGCAGGACACGAGTGGTGTCTGGGTGGCACAGAGTCGTGGCAGCGCTTCCACAGCACCAGTGGCACCGGCACAAAAGAGAATAAGAAAAAAAAAATATTGCAAGTAAATAAAAAGAAGCCCATTTGCAAATATTGTAAGGAATGCGTGTTCTCATACGTGCTGCTATTAAGTCCGTTCGTATCATATCAGCAAACATCATGTCAGCTTGGAGAGGTTCCTACTTATTTCTTTTTCCCCGTGAAATGTTTTTCAATGCCTGAGCGAATCAAAATGAATGTAAATGAGGTTTATTAAGTCAACCCCACACGGTGCTGTATTGTCAGCGTTTGTAGGCTGTGACAGGTTAGTTATTGCGGTTTGAAGGGAATGTCACCAGCACAGCAGTCTTCAGAAGTAACTTTTTAAAAGAATAATAATAATAATAACAACAACATCTCAGGACTGTCTGTGATGCTCGGAGAAGGCATTTCAGAGAGAGGTGGTGTGTCTGGAGGGCATTTCCAGGCAGGCTCCGGAGCCTGTGAAGGTGACGTGCTCCGGGTGTGCGTGGTCTGGGCTGGATACCGGCTCCACAGTTATTTTCTCTCCTCTCCTGGTTGGTGTACACCACCAATCACCGTGACATCTGGAAGATATCCGTTTGTAAATAGAACCCCCTTGAGCTGTCTCATGAGCTTGCTGGTCTTCAGTGAGCCAGTCTCATTATTTTTAGTAAATTACTTCGGCCTTGGCGATGCTACAAAAAACAACTAGTAAGGGGAACGTTAATTTAGTTAGTTATTTGGGTTTAAAATAACAGAGACACCCATCCAAGGCTCTACATGCCTTAACGTTGTTAATTGTACAATAAATTCCATTGAATTACAAACTCTGCTTCATTAATATCCTCATTTCCATAGGCACTCAGCCAGCAAGCCACCACCCTGCTGTCATCTGGGGAGCTCACTCTCCAGCCCTTCTATCTCTCTCTGGTCTCTTGCAGCACATTTGACAACCCATCAAACCCAGGTATTTCTGACCAAGTGGAAAATAGTCTCCAGGAGCATGGAGGCCTCCTGGGAGATGTCCCGGGATCTCCTCACTGATCCCATCCCTGTGATCTTTCCAAGCTCAGCTGGTCCCAGTGGGATGGGGAGAGCTGACACCCATGGAAAGGCTGGTCTCGGGTCATTCCGTGGGTCCTTTGGTGGGACTCAGGAGCTCTGGGTTGGTTTTCTACTGCTGCTCTTACCTCATGAACTCCTCATGACGTGTACTGGAGAACTTCAGTAATCTTGACTCCTAAAAATCTGAAAATGGCCTTCGTTAGAAATATATGCTTTTTTTTGCCACCTGCAGCCAGGTCCTCGGGCAGCTGGAGGCACTTTCTGGGTAAATTCTTCTTTGCCCTGTTGCCCTTTTTTCCCTGTAAACTGGACTCTACATAACTGGGTTCTCCTCCAGTTTATTCTGCAGGAAGATCCTTTCCCTTGGATCAGCGAGGAGGGTGGGATGTTTTAATCAGCTTCTAAACCATGGAGGTGAAACCTGTGAGTCAGTATGGATGCGTGCAGTCATACTCATTCGTTAGCTGCCTCTGCTAACTGAAAAATAGGAGCGAAAATGAAGACAGCTTTGTTCTCGAAGCCAGCAGACGGAATCCAACCCTCCCCTAGATGAGTTTCCAGCAGCACTGGCCTAAAATTGATCTAACGAGACACCCACAACACTTAATATACTTTGGCTGGGTTAGTGTTAGATCAGAAATGTTCTGAGGATGTCACAGAAGCTGGACAAAATTATTTGTTCCCTAAAGGTATCGATCTGTGCAAGGTGCCTCGCAGTCCATCTGCAGAGAAGGGAGTTGCAGCCTGACAGAAACCTGCTCTGGTTTTGCATATTTATTCCTCCTTTAAATCATTTCCAAACCACTAAACCATTTTACAAGGACAAAGGAAAACATCAATTACAATTATAGTGAAAAACTCTTTCAAGGCAGAGCCTGGTAGACAGAAAATGTAGCCATCCATTTGTAGTTTTTCACCAGATGCTTCATAATATTATGGTCTGTTTCCTCCTCACCTGTCGTCTCTTCCCCTGTCCCACCATGTCTCCGAGATGATGGTGTTTCCAGGCAGGAGGTGGAGGGAAGGGGCTGGACCCATCCCTCGGACGCTCATGGGTGACACTGCAGTCCCTGGGTGTGAACCAGGCTCTTGGGCAAGTTTTGTGGACCTTCTCCAACCTCCAGCTCGATTCCAACCCTTGTGTCTCCTGCAGGGCAGAGAGAGAAGGGAAAAAGATGCTGATGGGATGTGCAGGGCAGGTGGCTGCTCCCCTTGGGGCCTGGCTACTGCTGCTCGCCCAGAGGGGCTGCTGAAAAACAGCCCTATTTTGTACCATCAGTTAGATTCAAGCCAGAACAGAAAACATTTATTTTCTGGAAAATTCATGAAATGATTTGCACACAGATATGTGTCTGTCTATCCTGTATTACTCAGAAAGAAAAATCCAAAATGTTTCTTTCCCCCCCCCCCATATTAAAAAGGACAGCAGCTAGAACTTGTATAAAATATAGTGAAATCAATAATTTAACATAGCCTAAGAATTGGAATTAGATGAAGGAAAATGACTCAAAGTAAAAAAGTTTTATCACACCTATATGAAATATTTTATCACTGTGCAAGATTAAATGAAAAACTCAGGTGATACCACTTCCAGCTCCCTTTAGGAAAAGAAGTAAAAGTCTGAAATAACCATCCTCCAGCCCCGATCAGGGTTTTGTCGCTTAATGGACATTTGTGAATTGTCTCTGCTCCCTGAGATAGGAGATGAGGGTCCTGGAAGTGCTGGGTTTGGGGATAGGTTTTCAGTCCTGAAGTCTTGGAGTGTTTGTTCCCTTCTGGGGGGGGACATGGAAAGTGGCTGGAATTTGGGTTGTGTCCCTCCTTCTGAGCGTGCCCCGCTTTCCCTGCCTGGCTCTGGACCCGGCGCTTGCCATGTACATCCTCCATGGCACTCAGTGGGCTGCAGTCCTGATAGAGCAAATTAAATTAGCTGCTAATTGGTTAATTGGTGAGGGGTTCTGTAAAGCAGCTAGGAGCAAATTAAGCAGGAATGAGAGAAGTGCACATTTGCGAGCGGTGATTGCTCTCTCTGAGGGCTGCCAGTCAGTCGTGGGCTGGGGAGCAAATGGGGAGGAAAAGGGCTGTTGGTGACACCGAGAGCTCGTCCTGCGTGACCGTGGGGTGTGTGACACCGTCCTCTGTGCTGGACCATGGGGCCATGAACCCCTGAGATATGTGGGTTGCCAAGGGGGTCTTGAGCACCCTGAGATGCCAGAAAATCTCTTTGCTTTGATGGCAAGCTGGATCGTCGTAATTAATCTAGGTCTGGTGAGGATTAATCTAGGTCCTGGGGGGCACGAGCACATGAGAGCACGTGTCCGTGCATGTGTGTGACCCACCGTGTGTCCTCCCTGTGCCTGGCTGCGGGTCTCGGGGAGCCCTCGTATGAAGGAGACCCCATGGATGACCCCATGGGTACCCCGGGGTTTGTGTCCTGCGGAGCCCAGGAGCAGAGCGGGGCCTCCCCGCGTCCCCCACCTCCTTCCCCGGGGGTGCTCGCACTTGCTCGGGCTCGGCAGCATCCCCAGATGGTGCCCCCAGATGGAGCTCTAGTCAGCGAGCTTCTGCCTCCAAAAGATGAGGAATTACTGATCATCTTCCTTGTCAAAAACAGAGAGGGGAGGGGGGAGGAAGAGCCTTTCAGAAGTAAATATGGGGACTTGTGCCCGTGAAGAAAGACACCCCTGCCCTGTTCGGGCAGACTCACCCGGGGTGGGGGGCAAGGCTGGGGGGCAATCATGGGTGTCCGAGGGACAACGTGGATTTGGATTTTCCAGCCTCATGTGTTTGCCTTTAAATTCCAGCCAGATGCCACATTAACTTGCGTGACTCCTTGTCTGTAACAGCACATAATGCAGCACGAATGATGTAACTCAATGTGATGCCAAAATTTATAGGAAAAGACACTGCTTTCTGAGGTCAGGCTGGTATCTGATTTAAGCTGGCAGAGGGAGCATCAGTGTTTCTGCAAACCTGTGCCGTGGCTCTCCAGCAAATCACATTACTCTGAGAGACTTTGGCGGGCCCCTGATCCAGACAGCTCTTCAAAACTGGGGACATCAATTAGGCTGGAGAGCATCAAACCCACACAGGGCTGTTGGGGTCTGACTCAGACAAACTCCTAAAAGCACTTTCAATAAGAGAATTTTGGGGGGTTGTGTGGTTGTTTTTTTTTTTTGTGTGTTTTGTTTTTTTTTTTTTTTCCTTTTAAATGAGCAGAAGGATTCTAGATAAACTCGATAAGGGCTGGAATCCAAACAGGATCCTAGAGCCAAAACTGGAGTGACAGCTATTCCGGGTAGTGAAAACGATGACAGATTCTGAGCAGACAGAAACGAACATGATAAAACAAGCAGGGCCATTATCCCTCCCTCCCTCTGCGCTGCCGCAGCACACGCAGGTCCCATCTCGAGGGCTGTGGATGTGCCAGGCGCTGGGAAGCAGGAGCCCAGGGTCGGTCCTGGAGGAGGATGGAGCTGGACAAGCGAGATGCAGGGCTGGGGAAAGGCAGGAACACAACTGGGCGACTTAGAGACAGTCCAAGCTCTGCACCAGGTTGTTTCTTCTGGTGCAAAATGACTCTTGAGATGACGTGGGGAAAGTAAAGCCAAAACCGGCTAGTTTTGGAGCAAAAGATCAAAAGTCCCTAGCCAGAAAGAAAAAAATCATGACCAGCCTTTGGGGAGACTGAGGCAGCGAAAGGGGCAAAGCCCCGTGCTGGAAGCTGGGCACGGCCTGGCCGGTCTCAGGAAGCTCCACTTTGCCAGGTTTCAGCATTTAGGTGTTACCTGCGGTGTTCTTGGGAGCTGAAAACTTCGAAAATCTGGTTGCCAGGTACTCGCCGGGGGCAAATAGCAACGCAGGAGTTCCAGCTCCTCTAAATTCCTGAGACCCTGTCTCCTGCCAGTCCAAATCCTGGAGCCCACTGAGAGCTCTCCCCACTCCCCTGGAGCGGGCTCAAGAAAGGAGATGGGGCTCGGGTTCCGCAAAGCCTTCAGGTTGGCATTTAGGGATGACTTAGGGCAACGTGATCGGGAGCCAGGAATTGCTCTCTGGAAGGAAATCAAGGCTGGCTGGAAGTGCTGCAGCTCAGGCTTCAGCCAGTCGCAGGGATCAGCAGCGGGGGCTCCAGAAACCATTTGCAAAGTGTTACCTTTAAATAAGTGCTTATTTTTAAGCAGTGGTTAAAGTCTCACCAAAGAGTTTAAAATAATAATTTATAGCAATAATATGCTAGGACATGAAATAAAGCTGCTGATGGTAACATAAATAATGTATAGAATAATAAAACCCGCTGCTGTTGTTGAAGTCCTGTGGTCAGCTCGCAGCGTGGCACGGCCGGGGAGCTGATGGCTTTCGGGGGGGGGGGCAGGAAGGAGCGAGAAGCCTCGCGAAGGTTTTTTCCAATCACTCCAGCCACCATCTCTAATTCTTTTCTTAAAGTATAAAATCATTCTTCCCCTGATCTCGGTTGTGGTCAGAGCTCGGCGCGGGCCCATCAGTCACGGCGGTGATTTGGTTCAGCAGGTGTTGGTTGGGCAATCGTTCATTTCGGGCTAATCTGCTCGCGGCTGTCAGGGGTTATGGAGTATTTATTGAGTTTGTGTCAGGTCCAGATGACCAATAGCCGGCAGCCGCTGGATACCCATTGACACTGATGATATTGCTGAATTAAACTAGGTGATGTATACAGAACTTGCTTAGAGCTAGTAATGAAGCTGGGAACCATTTGAAACACAATACAGAGGGCCCCGGTGCTCGGGGCTTTGCTCTCTACCTTTTAAATAAAAAATTATTATTATTTTCTTTTAACGCCAAAGGAGAAGCCATGAATCGAGCTCCCCTGAAATATTTAGAGAGAAAAATAGAGTAGCCCAATGGAAATGAAAATCATCTTTATATTCTGCAGATTTACTGCCTGCGAGTTGGCCGGTGACTGAGGAATTTCTCAGCTGCTTTTTAGAAAGGCACCACGGGGAAGGAGAAGTGGGGAGGATGATGAACTGAGTATTGATTACGCTTCAAGGACCTGATCCTCTAAAAGGCTTTGCTGAGCACCTTCAGATCTCATTGACTTCGGGTCAGCACGGGACGGGATCGGGATGTATTTGTGTCGGGGCTGTTGTGTTGCGTGTGACACCCCATGAATTACACTTTTTGGAGGCTGTGTCAGCCTCTGCCTGTGGCCTCAGTCATCATCCCTGGGAGACAGAGTCCTGGGACAGAAACTGAGGTGAGAGGGAGGAGGCAGGATGTGCCCAGGGTGGCAGCCCCTGGTACCTGCAGGGCTGGCATCGCTCCACTGAGGTGCTGTCACCCGGTGCTTGTGAGGGACATGCCCTGGGCACCACCAGCTCCAGCAGAGCAGGTCTGGATGGACATGGGGCCTCTTCCAGGCAGAGAGACCCTCACACCAAACCTTCTGTCTGCCTCCAGGAGCGAGGTGGGAAGGGAGAGTCATTTTTAAAAGACCAGGGTTGGTAGTCCAAGATGAGCTCCTTCTGGCTGGGGATGGAGGAGGAAGCAGAGGGCTGCAGTATGGTCACTTGATGACAGGGTTTGCATCAGGGACCAGGGTTGGGATGGCAGCGTCCAGCAGGCCAGAAGGTCCCCAGCAGATCTGGAGGATGTCCTGTCCTACCCGTGGAGGCTGGACGCCTTGGAGCAACCACAGCTCACCCCTGAGGCTCCCCTTCTTCCGTGGGGATGGAGACAGGTTCCAGGTTGGTGATTAGACCATGTTGCTGCTGAATTATTCTGCACGGAGCATCAGAGTTAATTTGGGGGACAATCAGCTTGTCTGAGGCTGTCACCGCTGCTGGCTGAAGCCTGCAGTGCTGGAGAAAGAGCAATCAGAGCTGTGACCTTGGCAAGGACTGGGGTTAGATTACAGGCATGATTAAATGCCAGGGAGAAGGCTCTGGAGCTGCTATTTGAATACCTGTTTACATGTAGGATAATAGATGGCCACCCGCTGCCTGCGAGGCTGTAATTCACTCTGGGGATTCTGGGGCTGGGATGACACCATAAACCATGCGAGGCAGAGTGCAGGATGCTCGCGAAGCAGCGCCGAGGCCCTGCCAGTGATTTACAGCCGCGGGCTCGCTCTACGGCTATCTAATCTATTGTCTTTTTATTGCAGACACTGCACAGAGAAATTATTATTGTAAAAATTTGTTTAAAGGAGCTCTGTAAACTCACTTTGATCTGACAATTTCACCTTAAAATCCTCCTGTTTCTGCGGCTGGAGGAGAGGATGTTTGGCATCTAAATTATCTGTAGGTACAACTCCATCCAGCGTAAGAGCAGGAGAGAGTCCTCACTTGGGATTTTACTTTGAGGTTCGTATCTAGAGTAGAAAGAAGCGGGGGACGGAGCTGAGTAACCCCCGTGTGTGCAGCCTGTGTGCCCCGTGGGGATGTGGTTCCTCTCTTGGACTGGGGCTGGGCTCGTGACGCTGCTGGTGGCCCCCATGGAGCTGTCAGGTGTCAGCCCAGAGCATCTGGGGCAGGTCTGGCAGGATGGGAAGGAAGGGGTTTGGGAAGGAAGGGGTTTGGGAAGGAAGCCGTCTAGAGCTGAGCTGCTGAGCAGGTCACCTCTTTCTTTCCCTCTATCAAAAGAATAGGTGTTAATGACTTCTCTGAGCTTCTGCTCCTCCTGATGAATACTCTTTTTGCAATCTCTTCTGAAAAGCGGGGTTTAGGATTAGGGCTGAAAGCTCAATTTGATTAAAAGAGAGTCAGGTGCAAATTAGGAGGCATTTGGTGCTTAGTCTTGCTGCTTTTTATACCAGGGCCCTAGATGAAAATATTTCAATTACTATTTACTCCCCTTTCGTGTCTTCCATCAAGGCACTGCCAGGAGCTCTGTGTGAGGGTCCGTTGGGGCAGGGGAGGCCCCGTTGGCCGGGCTGCGAGCGCGGGGCTCGGGCAAGTGACGGTGCTACAGACTCGCTGCGTGACCTTGGACAGGCCACTCCATCTGGGCTCGCGGTGGTAAACAGGAGATAATATTTCTCTATTTCCTGCAGTGCAATGTGAGAATAAATCAAGTGAAAACGGTGGGCTGTTGGGAATGGTCTGGGAGCCAGTGCCCTCCTGAGGGTTGTCTCCAGACCTGCTCTCATTGCACATCTCCTGCCCTGCGCAGCCGCCTTTCCCGCTCCGTGCTGCTCGTTGGCATCCAGCTTTCCTCTGAAAGTCCTACTGTGCCTTTGTCAAAATCCCGACAATCTCAAACGGCTTTTTGTGCAGGTTTCCCCAGGACCCTGCAGCACAAAACGGGTGGTGTTTTGTACACGTGGCCGGTGCCTGTCTCCCACCTTCTGATTTGCCATCCGTCGTTGGTGATTGGCGGCCGGACCTGCAAACTCCTGATTACCTTAATGCCTTCCCCTTGCTGAATCCAGGAGGGTACTCCTGAGCCTGTGACTAATTGCCCAAAGCCAGCTGACACAAGGGTAATCTATAAATGCGTAATCTATCCATGTCTGTGTGGCAAGGAAGGGAAAAAAGTAGTTTAGAAAGATCAATCATCTAAAATCGTTGCAAAAGGCATTGGCACCCAGGTCCCTGCCCATCCTCAGCTGAGAAAATCATGGTTCTGAGAGATTAAGGCTTGAGAAGAGCTTTTCTGTGTCTCCATAGCTTCTTGATCCTAAGACAGATTACCCAGAGAGCGCTACCTGCTCCCTGCTTGTGCTAAACAAAGATAATAGTGTTTGGAGTCACCTCTACATGATGATGCAGCCACCAAATAAATTCCCCTTTCTCCCTTGGCAGCCCCGGGGCCGGGGAGGTGGCTCGGGCACCCTGGTGGCTGGGAGGGGAGGGGGGGCTGTGACTGTGCCCTGCTCTCCTGGGACTGCCTTAAAAAAAATCAGGTTCCTAAACAGCTGAAAAAACATAAAATGCTCCATATACTCTCTATAAACAAGCAGTTAGAGAAATCCAGGCTGGAAAACACTTGGTGGAATAAGGTCAAGCTTCTCATATGAATCAAATTAGCGGCCGCTCAACTAGCAGCACAGTACATTAGGCTGAAGGGACTGGGGAAATGCAGCTATTTTCAAGGTTATGCTTTTGTTTCCTCCGAGTTCTTCTCGTTTCCACTCCGCGTCACTTTTTTTTGGGGGGGGGGATGTTTTCTGTCCCCTTTCCAACATCTGCTCTGAAGGTGACAGAGAGAATCCCAATTTGTTGTAAGAAAAGGGTGATGGTGTCACAGAGCAGCGGTGGGTCCCTCAGGGACCCTTTGAGCTCACTGGCCTGGGAGAGCTCCTGGGAAACAGCAAGGAAAAGGTGGGGGAGCCTGAACCCCCAAGGAATTAGACAGGAACCACGGGAGGAAATTACCTGGAGTGGGTCCCCTTGTTGTGGGCTGGGAGCCGTGGTGGGATCCTGGCCAACAGCTCGTGGAGCTGAGCCCCGAGGGACCCGTCTGGGGCTCGGGAGGCAGCTTGGGCTGTGACCAGGAGTCGGGCTGCTGTGTCCCAGGCGTGGGGTGCGGAACCCCTCTGCTCACCCTGACACCCCTCAAAACCCCAGCCTTGCTCTTTGGCGGAGGGGGGAGGCCGGGATGTACCCCCGGGTTGTCAGAGGTGTCTCGTGCCCGGGTGCCGAGCTGTCGCCCCGCTCTGCCCAGCGTCAGGCAGGAGGGCTCTGGCGCTCGCTTCTCGCCGTAAAAGTGAGATTGAGCATCGCTCCGGATGCAGGCAGAGTTTCTTCAAACTGAAGCGTTCAATTTTACTCCACTGAGCATCCAGTATAATCCATTGAAAGGGCACTGTCCTTCAGGCCTTTCAGCTGGGCTGACAGCTGCCCACTGATTAATTGACAGGTTAAAAAGATTGATTCCACATGTCAGAGCTGTAACCCTGCCAGAACAATACGGCTGTCAATTGGGCTGTAAAACAGACGCTTACATTAACAGCCCTGACAGCAGCAGCACATGAACACATGCACCTGCCTTTATGGAGAGCCTAAACACACAGCCGGGCAAAGATTAATCATCTTGAAAGCAATGTTGTAGGATCAAATAAATGTTTCTGCAGTGGAGAAGTGGTGCAGCGCCGGCTTGGCACCGAGTCCGGCTGCAGATGGTGCCCGGCGGGCAGCCGCGGAGGGCACGGGGACCTCGGGGCGGGGGCTCGCCGTCGCCTTCAGTGCTTGACTTATTATCTTGGCCACGTGTCCTGCCTTTCCCAGCCTACCTGGGCTGGCGCAGACACTGCATCGATCCCGCTGTACCCGGAGCAGGGCTGCGCTCAGCATCCCTCGCCCTCCCCGTGGGCACCTCCCCGTCCCTCTCCCCTCCTGTCCCCGCTCGTGTCCCCGCTCGCCTCCGGCCGTGTTTCGGCAGAGATAGCCCCAAATCCCCAGTTGTGGGGCTGCCCCAGCAGACGGCAGGGCTCGGGGCATGTTCTGACACCGACCAAGCACGTGCTCCAGAGATTAGCGCGGGCACCAGAAAGCAAAACGCTGAAGTAAATCACTTCTTCCCCTCTCTCCCTCGGTTACTTTCCTTATCAGCAAAATGTAACTCATTAATATCTATCATGCAGGGCTGTTTCCAAAGATCCTCAGCTGGAGCACACTTCAATAATCTAAAAGACTATTTATTTTTTCTGACATCCTTTGAAGCTGGGCCCAAATTGCGGTGAGATGGAGACGTTCGCACTCGCTGGGGCTGGGAAGGGTTCTCCATCGCGGGGTGACTGACCCCTGCCCGGGGGGGGGGACACGGGGCTGTGAGTGCCCCCCAGCCTGCTGAGGAATGAAAAAACCCTCTGCAATCTGCAGAGATAAGGAGAGGTTGAGTCACAAGTGAGCTCGGCTTTGCCAGAAGACGTTTCAAAGCTTTTATGGTGAGATTCAATACAGATATACAGAGATCAATTATCTTAAAAGCAGCAAGGAGGTTCAGCAAATATTTCCAGCTTTAAACAGGTTTATTTCCATCTGCACTTATCTGTGCTATTTAAACTCCATTGCTTGCAGTTAATCTTTTGTAATGCAGCATAAGAGGGCTTATTTACTTTCTAATGACATCAATTGGCCATAAATATTAGACATCTAAGGTTCGCTGGAGCTGTAGGGACAGTTTTCCATTCCTACTTGACATTTGACTATTTGCAGTGCTTCCTTTCTGTTTGTTCTTGTGTGACTCACTTATCGGCTGTCATAGGCCCGTGTTCGATTTATTTAAATTGAATGAATAAGTACATTAGGCAAAGCTGTCAGGAGAGGAGAGAATGGGAACTCACGGGGATGAGTGATAAGTCAACAAGCTGCAAGGGAGATTCTTAGCTGAGCTGCACAAATCAAAGTGCTAAATAGGAGGAACAAAGACAGCGGGGTGACACGGTTCTGCTAGGACTGAAACTATAGATCTCAGGGCAAACAGGACCCACCGACCGTAATCCGTGGGACACAGCGAGACGTTTGTTGTACACGGCATCGCCCGGAGCGGGCATCGCCGTGAGCCAGAGCCTGGGAGCGCTTCAACAACACTAATAGTTCTAAGAGTTATTGTAGGATCAAAGACTCCAGACTATTATCTGCCACTAAGGTGGGAGTTGTGCAAATACCCAGATATCTCTGTACTCGGGAAGATAGTTTTTCTTTTTAATTTTCTTCATAGCTTGCTACTTAGCTGGACTAATTAATTGTGGAAAGCTCATATCACGGCCCTACTGGAACTGTTTGCATTGAATATATTAGTGAGGATCTGAGAGGGGGAAAGATACCTCGAGTTATTTTGTCATTTTTAGATTATGGAAGTAATTTGCTTTGTGTGACAAGATTTGAAGACACATTTTTCAGGGGAACCGTGTTGACTCGCTGGTCACTGGTGCTGGTGCTGCCGCAAACTTGTCATGAAGGAAACTTAGAGGTGCATCGTGAGCATTGTGCTCATGCTGCATCTTCCATCATCAAAGACCGTGGCCCATTTAACCACAGCAAATTTTAAATTTCTCTGTTCCCTTCAGTTATGTTCTGTGCAAATTTGGAGGATCTGAGACATCCCAGGTTTGAGCTGGAGCCACCCCACTGCTCCCAGTCCTCGGGAACTGCCAAGTGTCTCTGCTGGGGCCGTGCTGTGGGCTCACCCAGCCCCAGCCTGGGCTGGTGCAGAAGCCTGGGGCTTGTTCCAGGTTGCCCCAAGGCTGTGAGACCCCTTGGAGGGGCTGCCCACCGGCCCCTGTGCCAGGCTGGGCGGGTGGTGAGTCTGATCCCACACCGATGGTTTATCTCGGGGAAGGGCTTGGGGAGCCCCATTCCTCCTCTTGCTTCAGCGTCCCTCTCCTCCAACAACACGCTTTTGTTTTTCACCTCCTAACCTTTGAACCCCAAAAAAACCTTAATTGGCTGAACACAGTAAATCAGAGCTGACAGTAGTTGAATAGCAGCTGATTAAAATCATTTGTTTTCAAACTCAGCCAGCTGCAGGCTCTTGCCTACATGACTTCTGCGGCATTCCCTGCATTGCTCTCCCTCTCGCTCCCTTTCTTTTACATGAATCGCATGGCATTTTTCTAATTCTTTGAAAGTGAGATCCTCTTCTCACCCCTCTTCCCCTCTCCATGGAACACCATGGAACCATTTTACAAGCCCAGCCTTGTTTATCTGCGGGGCTGCTTGCGAGGTTCCCGCGCAGAGCAGAGCACTCTCCGTTTCAGTGCACAGCCCACATCTGCTTCGGGTTGGTTTGTGTTTGGTTTGCTTGGTTTTTTCTCAAAAGAAAAGCAGGGGAGGGAGGGAGAAGCATTCAAACTCATAATTCCACATAGCCTGCCGGCTAATCACACCCCTGGCCACACCAGTTATAGTTGAAAATAGTTTAAAAAACTGAAATAGTTAGAAAATAGTTTAAAAATGGTATTAAGGAGGCAATGACCACCTGCGACTGGGCAGGTACGTGAGAATTGAAATGTGTTACCCGCCTCGGAGCGCCGGAGGGAGGTGGGCATCCGTCGGTACGTCCTGGAGAGTCAGGTCTGCTCTGGGGGAGCATCCTGGTGGCCGGGGATGGCGGGGAGGATGGCTCTGCGGGGGGATGCGGTGGGGACCCCCCCGTTTGCCGGGAGAGCCCTGGGTGAGGGGCCGTGGTGGGTCCTTCCCGGTGGGGTGGCTGCAATGTGCTCTCCTCCTGCGTTCGGCCACGAGCCATCCCCTGAAAAATGCGTCCTGGCTGAGAGTGCCATTCCCCAATCTCAGGCATCTGCAGCCATATGCATCAAATTAAAACCAAATGCAAAATATAAATCTCCTTGCCATTCCTAGGAAAGGTTTCACATGACAACCGCATTCCTGTGACACTTTCCATCTTATGTTTTACCGCACAGACTAACAGCTGTTTCCAAAACAAACCCTGGTGATGAACAGACGAAATCTTGACTATTTGGACAAACTGGTTGTTGCTGTGCCGGGGGGTGGGCGAGGGGACGCGCCGTGTCCGCGGGGCTCCCGCTGCAGAGAGCTCACGTGCGGAGCTGGGGCCTCGCTAGGGCCGGGCCATCCTTCCTTTTGGTATTGTTTTTCCTTTTTTTTTTTTTCCCCCTCCATAAACACGTTATGAAGCCAAGCAGTACATGGCTTTAAAGAGGTAACTCATCTTACCGGGATAGGCCTTATTCTACCTTCAGCTTTTCCAAGCCGAGGCAAAAATTTGGGTCACTACTTAATTAAGACTTCTGAGGCTTCCTCATTACTATTGTCATTTTGGCTGTCCCCGGAGCTGGCGGGCCCTCGGCAGCGGGGATTGTACAAGCACATACCAAAGAAGTGGCCCAGCCCTGGATGAGTTTATAATCCTGAGTAATTAGCCCCATCTGAAACGAGAGTTTGTACCCGTGAATCCGTTGTCCGTGAGCTCACACACCTCGGAGCCGTTGCACACACATCCTTCTGTGGCTCTGGGACCACCAGCCGTGTCCCCACACGTGCCACCGCTGTCCCAGGGCAGGGTTTGCCCCCCTTGTCCGGGGTGCCAGCCCCCCAACATCCACCTTTCCCCAGGCACAGCCCAGCAGCACCAGTTCTGAGAGCGATTACTTCTCGGGGAGGATGTTTACCTTCCACAGCCGCCTTTTCCTTACATTTAAACAGAAATGTTTCCTTTTCTAAACAGTTTACATTTCTGATTCCAGAGGTAGCCAGCTTGCCAAAGCCACCAGTATTTGTCTCACTTTAAATGCATTTATATGCTAATGTGGAGAATCTCTCTGGCTTGCACACATACCACACACAACTCTATAGAAATTATTCTTTTCTTGCTAGATTTACAAAATATGACCATCAAACACCCTTTGGATTTATCGACGTTCATCAAAATCTCTGTACTGCCCAGTGCTCGTGTGGTGCAGCCGCTGCTGGTGATAAACCAGACACCCCCCCCCCCCCGGATTATCTGTCCCGAGGTGACAGATCAGTGCCGCGTTTGGAGGAGGAGGAGGAGGAGGAGAGGGGAGGAAGGCAATGTAATTTCAAGGATACAGTTCTGTCTATGGCTGAACAGCATTTCTCCCTTTTTTTATTGCCTTTGGGATCATCTTACAACATTCTCTGCCCAAAGACTTGGGAGCACTTCACAGATATTACCTGATTACAATCTGCAGAGGTATGAAGTGCCTTTCCCAAGGTCAATCAGCCACTCATGGCAGAGTTTGTGTAATCGCTGCCATTTCCCCGCTGCAGAGCCATTCGCTCTATAAAAGCCTCGTCCCCTTGGCCTGGGGGAGCCGAGGTGATGCTCTCCTCCTGCCCAGCCTTTGCACAGAGGGGAAGGGAAGCAGCAGCTCGGGGTCCCTCCCAGACCCGGGGTACCCCAGCAGCAGCCCACGGTGAGGCTCCCCCCGCCTCGGCCAGGGGAGTTTTCCTCGATTCAGAATTTTTATCTCATGTCTCTGTTGCCCGTTTTGTCCTGGCTGTTCCCTCCCGCCCCTATTTCACACCTTTTTCTGTTCCACACAATTCCCATTTCCTCTCTGCTGTCAAGAGACTCGGAAAACACCACCAGCCCTGCGTGTTGTTCTTACCCGCAATAACAGACCTGATTAAAAGGATGTACCTGGAACGCTTCTCTGTTGAAAACTGATGATTCAACGCCGTAAAAATGTTCCACACTAACCTGTAGGTTTTCTTTAACCTTTTCTTGAAAACTATGAAAACGTTTTGCTTTTTAAATCCCCAAATCTTTCCTTTTGACTTTACCATTCTGTAATAAGGTCATATTGTAATTGATACACAAGAAAAGGATTAATTGTTTCGGTTACAACATAGTAACAGACACTGGTTTTCCGTCTCGATTTGGGACAGTTATTCCTATTTGAAACCTCAGAACTTCTCATCCAATGGAAAGTGCATTTTTCAGCCAGCTTTAGTAGTGACACCCTCGTGCCGATATTAATCTTGAAAGGAGGTTAGAAAAAATCAAATCACTTGCGTCTAAGGTTTAAAGAACAATGTCATCCCTAAACCACCTTTCTTCCTTTCAAGTTTTCAGACTGAAAACTGACACTGGGAGGGAGAAAATTTAGACTCGGAGCAGACAAGTCGGACAACTTGCCAAATCATCCAGGGCCCAGTAAAGTTCAGCCTTATTCTTCTGGAAAATAATGATGGAAAATTCATTTAAGTATGGTGTATGGCTTTGCCGGGGTGGAGGAGGGAAGGGGCAAATTTAATTCAGACCCAGAACTCCCCTCAAACGGATGCTGAATGTAAACTTTAGCTGCGATTCTGTCAGACTTAATGGATTTCACTTATGGGAACTATAATAAACAGCTCATTATGGAGTCAGCTGCGGGAGCATTTTGAGCCCAATAGGGTCATTTGTTTTCCAAGGCAGATTTAGTCTAAAGGGGGTGGACAGAATAATCCAGTGTTTGAAGTGTCTCTATCGATACTTGAGGAGCAGTGACAAAGTGGTATTTTGGGTCTCCAGCAAAGGCCACCGTTGGGCTAATCCATGGCGTGGGGCTCCAGAGCCTGGCTGGGCTGCAGCTCCGGGGAGGTGCTGGGTCGCTGCTGGACACGGGGAAACTAGTTCTCACAAAACAGATTTCAGGAAAATTGTCATAATTAAAAACTCCAGCTCCCGGAGTCCTGCTCTTGCATAAAAATCCGACCTCTTTTCTCTGTGTGTGAGGAAGTTTCCATCCTTCACGCTTGAAGGGAAATTATGAGTCCCAAAAGCCAAAGAAAGCAACAGCAGAAAGACACTTCTCTTTGTTTCCCATGGTTTTGAGCCACTACCCAGTTTGGGAGAAGAGGGATGTCTCCCTGGGCAAATCCGCAGCAGAATTTGTGGGCCTTTTGGTTGTGTCCCCTCCAACCCCCCCCCGTGGGGCCGCTGCCAGCGTTTGCAGATAGGGGGGGGATTATTCGCAGTAAATCAGGGGCAGAAAAGCAGGTGAGCGATGGTGAGAGCTTGTCCCCCAGCAATAAGGAAGGAAAGCCCTGAGAGCCCGTGTTCCCCCGTCACCAAGGGACAAAAGCCATTTTCCCTGTCCTGAGGGGGGGGGCGGGATGTGGGGAGAGGAGAGCCCCCGCCGCAGCCCCCCCCGCTCTAACGAACTTCTTGAAAGACTGAATTTATAAGTCTATAAACATCTGGGGAGTAGAGGGCTTGGGCTCCACGTGCACCCTCTGGAGCAGATCTTCTTCCTCTGCTCCACATCTGGCGGGGGGCTGAGGCCGGGGGGGGGCAGGCATCTGGCTCTGCACCGCCATAAATCTCCGCCGCCCCCGCGCTGTTAATCCCAGCCATCCCCTCGCAGGGCTGAAGCCAGGGGACAGTGGTTTCAAACAGCACGACTGTCAAATCGCTCAGCAGGCAATAAATCACGGGCAGCATCTTCCCTTTCATGTCTGCTCGGGCCGGGGGGACCCGCAGACACTTCTTAAACACTTCCATACCCAGGGAGCCGCTGGCTGGGCCGCCCCGTGCCTCGGGCGGGCAGAAGGCAAATGACTGCGGGAGGGAGCGCGGGGCGGTTGGGTTGTGAGCACCAGAGGGGCTGGGAGAGGCGTTGGGAAGCCCTGGGCTTTGCCTGTCCTTGGGAAACCCGTGCGTCCGCACGTGTGTACACACAGCATCCCTCTGTCACACGGGCACGGGGCACCTCACCGGTTCCCCTCCCACCTTACTCACATGGGCACGAGTGTGCACTCACACACACACACTCACAGGTCTGTGCATATCTGTGAACTCTAAAGGCCTTCCCTTGTCCCCCAAAGTAGTAAAAAATCCCCTGTTTGAGGAGCAGAGGTGTGGGTTACAGCGCATACCCAGGCCGAAGCGTGTGACTGCTGGGCTGGAACACAAAATACACGGGGTTGTGTTCATCCTTGTTGGTATTTTGGATTTGGAGGGACGGAGAGGAAATGCTGCCCCCATGTTAGTGAAGGAAGAGGCGGTTCCCGGGTCAGACCTGCTGGGTTTCACCCAGTGGCTTCTCTTACTGCTGATGGTCTCCGGCTTCTGCGGCAGATTTTTAGCTGCATCTAGAGATGGTGGAGGACGTGTTGGGAGAGACACAGAGGATTGTTCCTTCAATTTTTCCTGTTAATAGTTCTGAGGAAAATAAAAATCCTTGTAAATTCATTCTAGAAAGCGTACTGGCTAATAACCCGGTAAGAAACCCCAACGCTGCCACTTGTTAATGCCATTGAAGTTGTTGTTGTTGTTGTGCACAGTTTGAAAGCCTCTGTTTTCCTTGCTGGAAAAATGATCTGCTCCATGTGATGACCCTTAAAACCTGCCAGGTCTAGGAGATGACAAAAGAATCGAGTACTCGGGGGAAAAAATAATTAGCCACAATAAGAATAGCCATTCTTCATTATAGATTAGTTTATTTTTGAGTTTTATTCCTGAAGATGCTATTGATGTCTGACTGGCTTTTTTGAGGTCAGCCTTATAATTTTTCATCCCTTAATTATTATACCATTTGTTAAACCAATGAATATTATTAATCAAAGCTAACTAGGCAGCGGAGTAGAGACGGGTCGCAGGAGCGTTACAGCCTCTCCGTAGGTGTTCCTGGGGCTGACCTGTGCCATGGGCTCGTGGGGCCGTTGCTGGGCATCGCAGAGAATAAGCCAAACTCAGCCGGGGAGCTCCCTCTGCTCTGGCGGAGGCAGCGTCCAGCCCCGGCTGTGCCCGGGGAAGGGATGAAGGACGCTTTCTCTGCCTCCCGGGCGGCTGCCGGGGATGGCTCTGTGCTGGCTCTCCAGATCCCTGCCTGATTCTCCAGCAGTTTTACAGCTTTCGCTCCTCTTGACAAATACTTTGAGTGACGACACTTTGCTTTGCTGTGAGACTCAAAGCAATTTTAAATATTAATTAAGTCTCTCAGCTCCCTTCTAAAATGGCTGGTTACTATTTGCGTTGAACAGCTAAAAACGAAGCAATGTTGACAGAGCAGTGTTGGTGAGTGGGTGCCAGAGGCCGGAACGGATCTGGGCTCCCGGGCTGGTGGCTTGGACCAGGAGAGCATCCCGCATCCCACCCAGGAGCACAGTGGTCCCTTCCACCCCAGCAGCCCTGGGGCCATGGCCGGGCTCGGTGAAGGGGAAACCAGCAGCTCCATTTTCCTGGTTTCCAGTTCCAGATTTAGGAGCAGGGGCTTTATTCAGCTGAGATTTCTAAGCTCCTACTTGGAACCGCCCCATCTTCACGTACCCATCTGTGTCGTGGTGTGACCTGGGGCGTGGAGCACCGAGGAGCTGTGGGAGCCGGACCCCACAGGGCTGGGGGCTCTGGAAAACCAGCTTCTCGCTGCGGCGAGAGCCTGAGCCCGCTAGTGGCAGGACAAAGGAAGAAGCTGAGAGCGAAGGGACGCTGCCGAGCGGGGCTCTGGTGCCGGGGACGCGGCGGCGGTGAGCGAGAGCGCCCAGCTGGCTGCGATGGAGCTCCCGAGTCTGGTGTTGGAGGGCTCTCTCGGGCAGAATATATTTACCTTCTTTGTAGCTGGCTGTAACTCACACCCCTGCAAAGCACTCTGCCAATACAGCATTTGCTGATGTATAGCTACAGCCATTTTCGCTGTTTCCCTTACTCTGTCTCCGTATAGAATAATATGCGATTAATTGATTTTCTGTCGCTCTTTTAGTACGGAAAATTAATTTTGGAGCAACCTTGTTTTCTCAGGGTATGAATTCTCTACATGCAGAGTAATTCCACTCCTACATTATTCATGAGAGAAAATAGTGATGGAGTGTGTAACTGAGGCAGCCCCAAGGCCACAAACTGATAGTCTGCGTTACTGATACAACAATATTCCACTGATGCTTCTAAATAATTCACGGCTACAACTCAATTTGGCACCAGGCACACGGCTCGGGATGTGACGGCTGCGGAGGGGAGGAGAGGCACCTTGGCAGGACGCTCGGCTTCCCGGTGGGAGCGCAGGATGGGGACCGTCCTGAGAGCCTGGTGCCACCGGGCAGCCGCGGCATCGCCCGTGCCTGGCCTGTGCCCGGGGACACGGGCCACCACAGAGAGGGACCCAGCGCCGGGGCCTCCGGCTGGAGCATCAGCAGGGTTTCCAGGGAACGGGGCGTGTTTAGTCTGGAGAAGAGGAGGCTGAGGGGAGACCTCCTTGCCCTCTACAACTCCCTGAAAGGAGGGTGTAGAGAGGTGGGTCTTGGCCTCTTCTCCCAAGGGAATAATGACAGGAGCAGAGGGAATGGTCTGAAGTTGGGGCAGGGGAGGTTTAGATTAGATATTGGGAAGAATGACTTTCCTGAGAGGGTGGTCAGGCACTGGAACAGCCTGCCCAGGGAGGTGGTGGAGTCACCATCCCTGGAGGGATTTAAGAAACGTGTAGATGTGGCACTTCAGGGCATGCTCTAGTGCCCGAGATTGTTGGGTTGGGGTTGATTTTTTGGCGTGGGTTTGTTTGTTTGTTTGGTTGGTTTTGTTTGGTTTTGTTTTGGGTTTGGTTTTGGGTTTTTTGTGTGTGTGTATAGTTGGACTTGATGATCTCAAAGGTCCTTTCCAACCATGAAGATTCTGAGATTCTGTGAGCTGGGATCACAGCGGGGGGAAAAAGGGCTGGTGAGAGAAGGGGGACACAGGCAGCAGTCGGGGTGTGCTGGGCTGGGGAGCTCGTCCGGCGGCAGGGGGGTGTCAGCAGCACCATCGTCTGTAGCTGGGGAGGTGTCTCCTGTCACTCGAAGGTGTCCCCGCAGCCACCGCTGCAGCCGCAGGGCTGGGGGGCAGCAGCCCCCGGGGAGAGCAGAGCTCTGCTTTTCCGTGATGTGCCGGCGGCGCTCCCTGGGGCAGGATGATTTACTCAAGTAAAGTACCCGCTTCGGGGTGTCCCACCGGCACCTTAAATGGGGAGGGAGGGCAGGAGTGGCACGTCCCCGGGAAGGAATGGCTGGGCAAGGATTTCTCCCAGGAGCAGGATCTACCGGGGAAGCCTGGAGTCTCCAGGAGTGTGTTGGGAGCTTCTTCATGTGAATTATTTAAAAGTACACGGTGCAAAACACAGGCCGTGCAGGAAAAGTCTATTTTTGTGACAGTTTGAGGGTTGCACCCCCAGTTTCCAGGAGCCCCCCATGCTCTTCCACAGCTGGGACCCCCTGAACCAGCCAGCGTCGGCCACCATCCCATCCCAGCTCCGTGCCTCGGGCTGGTGTGGCTGCTCCTGGGGAGACTGGAGCTGTGACAGGGGACAGGACAAAGGTGGGCAGTTGGGGACAACCCACCGGCCAGATTCCCTGGCTTCCCCCAGGCTCCCTCAATCCCCAGGGCAGTGGCTCCAAGTGGGAATGTTCTCCTGCTGCGGGTGCAAGGAGAAGGGAAGGGGCTGCTCCGAGGAGAGGCCCCGGAGCCGCGGCAGCTTTGCCATGTGCCACAGAGGTGGCCATTCCGCGTGGATGAAAGGGTTAACGGAGGCTGAGGGGCTGTGTGGGGCAGATGGAGCATCACCCCCCCATAACTCCTCTGGA
Organism: Calidris pygmaea; assembly: GCA_003697955.1. Classification (NCBI taxonomy): domain Eukaryota; kingdom Metazoa; phylum Chordata; class Aves; order Charadriiformes; family Scolopacidae; genus Calidris; species Calidris pygmaea. The sequence continues at coordinate 959,075 of QJSC01023312.1, forward strand.
TCCTGGCAAAGCCACGGGGCTGCAGGGCACGGTCTGGGCTGCGGAGAGGGTTAATGGCCTGGAGAGCACTTTCCGTGCGAGTGGAAAATGGCAGGAAAATTCCCCCCTTCCCTGCCTCTGGCAGCGGCTGCGCGGAGCAGGTCCAGCTGACGATGGAGTGAGGGAGAGCCTTGTCCTGGCACCGGGCTCCTGCTAGATTAATGACTTGCGATGAGATGCCTAAGTCACATATTGGGATTTTTCAACATTGAACTGTACCTGGCACCCTGCAGCCATTTATCACGGGGCTGCAGATGGAGGGCGGCAGCAGCAGGACTTGGGGAGGGCCAAGAAACACAGCTTCCAGCCAGGCAGCCGGTGGGTCGGGGGGGGTTCTGGTGCATGTGCATGTGTGGGGTTTTTTTTTTAATCTAAAATGATAAATCTGATTTCTTCAGGATATTGGAACAGCTGCAGCTGACCTGGCTATTTATCTGACAGATCTTCAAGGTGTACGATAACAGCTCTTAGAGGATGGATGTGGTGTTATAAGCTGTCCAGGCACAGAACGTGATTAATGGGATTCACAGAGATAAACAGATGGGGGGGGGAGAGCTCATGATCTAAGAAAATCCCGTTCCTGGACTGGGAAGCTATTGGTGAGCTGGAACAGGCCCAGGAGCTGAGGCTGTCCCGGAGATGGATGCTCCATGGGTGCCAAGCCACCCAGCGTGGCCTCCCGAGCCCGGGGATGGCCGTGGCCCCATCACGGCTGTCGTGGCTTGTACCGCACGGTGCGGGGCATGTTCGGACCTAATTGTGCAGCTGCTCTGCGCCGTGTGGGACGGAGGCAACTGTCCCACAGCCTTTAGTAGCCACTGCACTCAGACACTGCCCGGCTGCCGCGTGGTCCCCCTGGTGCCTCTCGTGGGGCCGTCGTGCTGCTGCGTAGCCCTTGGCAGAAATGAAGCACCAGAGTCCTCTCCCTGTGGCCCCCAGTGTCCCTGCTCTCCCCCTCCCCACAGATCCCACTTACCTTAAAGTCACTTTATTTTCCAGAGCTCCCCATGTGAGCTCTCCTCAGTTAAGAGCCCCCCTCTCCAGGGAAAAGCTAGTTTGGGAAAAATTGAAAAATCAATCTCTCTTGTATTAGCTGGCACGGGAACTCGCGGGGAATTTACGGATCCAGCTAAGATGACATTCATTTCCTTGTCTGTTATTTTCTGATGTGGGCTTAAAAGCCTCCTCTCCCCCCAGGCTCTTTCTCCTGGCTGTCCCCCCAGACCTGCGGTTGGGTTCCTGGTGCTGGCTTGTTCCCAGAGCTGGGACCAGAGAGTCCTGATTCCTCGGGATATCAAAGGGGATGTGCTGAAGAGCTCTGGTGGGGAGCACCATGTAAAAGGGAGGGAGCGAAAGGAATCAAAACAGCGTTAGTGTAGAAATTCTCACTGAAAGGGATGGATCAAATAAACACCGAGATTAATTAATCACTAATGGCATGGACTAAAGGTGACCCTTCAGCATTTAGAGACTGAAGGCAGCAGGGTCAGGATTGAAGAGCATTAATCTTACATTAGCAGAACTCCATCCTTGCCAGAAGGGAGGAAGAAATCCCTTTGGTTCATGCAGAGGAAGCTGAAGCTTATTGCTTCCTGCCAGGTCCGTGGCTGCATTTTTATGAAACACCTGCAATGAAAAAAAAAAAAAAAAAAAAAAGAAAGAACATAAACCTGAGAAAATTAAAGAGCCGTCCCGGAGGAGGGGTGCAGCCCCGCGCCCAGGCACAGCCCGTGGGTTGGGGTGACAGCCACGCTCCCCCCAGCGCCGTCGGTTATTAATAACGCCGGATCAATTACAGCCAGCGACTGGGAAAACGGATTTTGAAATCCTTCCTCTTTACTGCTGAAGCTCGTGTGTGTGTGCATGTGTAATGTTAGCAAATACAAGCCACCAGAGATGAGCTATAAAAGGTGCTTTCTTTTGCCTCCAAGTCCTGCTCTGTGGTTGCTCTGGAGCATGCACCAGATGCAGCAGCAACAGCGCGAGGCCTGTAACCTCTTTCCAAATGGTAATAAATCCCACAAGACCCTAACACACTTGTAATTTACAACTCTGCTAAAATGAACATTATTTCAAGCTAAGCGTATTCTCCGAGGTGCGGGAGGAATGTGGCAGCTTTCCTGCTGACAGCGGAGTTTCTTTTTTAAATGTCATGCATTCACTTTCATTACTTCCAAATAATTGCCCAAAAGATCAGCAGCCGGACGAGCCAGAGCGTTTTATACCGCCCTCAGTCCATTCCATCGCCGTAAAAAGCAGCTGCAGGGACCTGCTCTTGGTCATGGGGAGCAACCACTGTCCCCTCAGTGCCTAAAGGCCACCCAACGGCCCCGGTGGCCCTCAGGAGCAGCCCCACTGCCCCGGGGGCAGAGGAGGACCCTGGAAATGGGTGAGACTGGGGCCGGCTGTCCCTGCCGCGGGCACCCCGGGAGGCAGCGACACGAAGAAAGTCATCTCTGTTCGTTTGAGGTTTTTTTTTCAATGAACTGAAGCGCTCATCTTGCCACACAGGGGTGTTTGCTGTGGTGGGGGGGGTTTCTCGTGAACCGCCCTTCATTGGGACTTCGGATTTGACAAGAAATCAGGTGTTTTAGCTCTGGGCTGAGCTGGGATGCTGAGAGGCTGCTGTCACCCACGGCAGGGCCATCCTTTCTGTGGGATCCCTTCAGAGCCCTTTCCTGGCTCCTCTGGGAGAGCCTGGGAGAAGGGGAATGAAGGGGAGCCCCAGCACCACAGCTACCCCTTCCTCCTCCTCCTCCTCCTCTTCCTCCTCCTCCTCCTCTCTGCGTTTCTCACAGGAACAGTCCAGAAACGTCGGCCGGTGGAGGCAGCCCCACGCTTTTGCAGATCAGGTCCAAGACAAACTCCAGATCCCGCCTGCGAAAGCTCTGTGGCCTGTAATGAAAGCCCTCAAGGAAAACTGTAAATATAGGAGCTATTGGCAAAATTTGGATCTGGCCGTGGGGCTGGAACTCCCTCTCCCACAGTGGGAGGTTTGATCCCGGGTATTGGCGCAGGCCTGTGTTTCAGTCTATCTTAAACAGCTGGAAAACGAGATCTTTTTAATCTAGACATGGTTTTCTTCCTCTGGAAAGAGAAAAAGAAAGAGGGGGGAGAAGACAAAAAGCAAAAGCTGTAATAAAAGCCCTGGATGATGAGCAGCGCAAGGGAGGAGTGAGGAGCAAAAAGCCAATGCCACTGTTAATTACTCTGCCGCATCTATTCCAAGGCCTCCTATCATCTGAGGGCTCAGATCATTAGTAGAAAATCATGTTCTTTTTTGGAAAAGAACTTCTGATTGACTTTTTGGCCAGCGCCGGGGGCTGTGTGAGCAGCCCTGGAGGCTGCAAGCCCTCGGCTGCCGCTGCGCTCCAGGGCAGGGCTCCCTCGCGGCAGCCCGTCCCTTCAGCTCAGATTTAGAAGGTTGGTTGCTTTTATAAGAACATAAGATTCTTGTTGGAAAATCACATTTCTGCTAGAAAATTAGCTGGTTTGGATGAAAACACAAGGATTTTAATTGGTAAAGCAAAATGTTTTGAGTTTCGCTACCTTGGGTTTCTAAAGGGAGAGGGAGGGAAAGGAATTCCTGGTTTTAAGTTGCTTCTCTAGAACTCAAAAAATGCCTGTGGAGCATTTTCCAGATTATGAGAAAACACTGTTTTTCCTTGAGAAACCATCCCGGGGGAGGCCTGCTCCACCTTACACGTTATTTAGTGCGTTTAGCTGTGCTGAGCTGGCACAGGGCTCTTGGCTCGGGGAGGACCAACGCCACGGAGCCCCCACCGGAGCTGACGGCACGGCGTCAGTAGCGATGGTGGCAGTTGTGGTGCGTGTCCTTGCTCCTGGGGGGCTGCGGGAAGCTGTGCCGGGGGCTGCTGACAGCCCCGAGCCCCCCGGAGCCGGTGCCTGGGGAGGGACGAGCTGCTTGGCCCATTGCCCCTCTCCTCAGCCGTGCTGGGTCCGTACGTGGGGCGATGTCGTCCCAGATGCCTTCTACATCCTCCTTCTGCGCCCCTTGTCACCCACCGCACTTGCAGCAGGGTTAAATCCAAAGCCATGGGAGATGATGGGAGAATTCATTCTGTGAATCCCTTGCTGCTGCGGGGCCACCAGCCCCTAAGGGTTTAGATGTGAAACTCATCTGAGAGCCCCAGCTGGGATGGGGAAGGTTGTGGCACTGACCCCCGTGTGTGAGGTGCAGAGCTGCAGTGTCCTACTCCCAGAGCGCCCCAAAACTGCGAAGAAGACAAAAATGGAGCCCAGTTTCCTGCCATCGCAGGGCTGTGTCGGCCGTGTCCCAGTGGGGGCAAAGCAGACAGGACACGGGGGCTGCGCTGCCTCGTCCTCCCCGCGGGAATCGGGGAACCCCAGAGGACGGGGTGGGCAGAGCAGGACCGTGCTTCAGTGCCTCCTGTCCTCTGCATAAATGCAATTTCCCTGAATGTCAGAGGAAAGCATTACAGATAACACACTGTGTGTGTCTCTGACCCAGTAAGTGCTGAAATCACAGATCTCATTATTCTGACATGATAGAATTTTTTTCCCTCCCCGCTGCAACCCTGCTGCTGTTGTTTTCCAGACTGCAGACATAATTGCCGAAGGTGCAAAGCCTCCGCAGACAAATACGTCTTGCCTACTTCCCTAAATCTAGCAAAATGCCAGTTCTGTGTGTGCATAAGAAAACGCTTTTAGATCGCGCTCGTAAGCAGCGCGTATTTCCATAGGGTGCCAGTCACAGCCAGGCTCACCTTTGGGGACGTGCGAGACGGCGGAGCCCAGCTCCCAGATGGTTCCCGGGCTCCAGGTTTTGAGGTGCCACTTGCCAGCCAGCGGGTGCCATCGTGGGGTGACAGAGCTGAGGAGAGGAGCCCTTTAGAGAGTGGTCCTGGGTATTTACTGCCCTTGATCTGAAGCACGGGGTGCACTGGGGACCAGCCACATTTGCCAGCGAGGGACCCTCTCTCTGGCTGGTGGGGGCTCCTGCAGCAGCGTGGGGGCTCCTGGGGAGATAGAGGACACGTGGGGACACAGAGGCTCACAGCGATGCGGGCAGCCCCGGCACCAGCACAGCTGCATCAGTGCAGGGCTGCGTCTCAGCTAATGAGCTCTATTAACAGACAGCGCTTATTAGCGTGGACACCGTCACGGGGCGAGTCTGCCGGGGGGGCTGTGGAGGGTCTCCGCTCCGCACCCCGGGGACACAGCTCCCCGCTCAGGGCTCCGTCCTGCCCACAGGCAGCTTCGGGAAACCTTCCCACTCAAGGGCTGAAGAAAGGGTGGTTATTTTTATTGTAGTAAGTTCAGTTAAAAAGGAGAAGGATTCCCCCTGATCTCCAACTTTGCGATAATTTTCCCCGAATTTTCCCTTTCGGTGGGTCAGATGAAAATCTCTGGTTGTAGCCTGGGTCTTGGGGAGATAACGGGCTCTTCTTGCAGGTCAGGAGCAGCCCCCTCTTCAGGGTCACCGTGTCCCTCTCTGCAGGACCATCTTGCCTCACCAGAGGACATTTGCTCACTATTATTTTCACCTTTCTGCCTGTTTGCTTATTTCACCTCTTTCGTTAAGTTACGTTCCTTCGTGAAACCCTTTTTAATCAACTTTACCAGTCCACCTTATTGGCAATAACCCTAAATGTTTTTAATTGCGGCATCATTAGTTCAGCCATGCAGTAATGCAGCAATTAAGCCGGGCAGTGACGGGAGGGGGCAGGGAGGAAGAGATGCCACGTTGGCTGTTGAGGAGCAGGACACAAGGACGAGCACCCCGAGGACCTTGGGCTGCTCCGGGGCAGAAATGCCATTAAGAGGATCTGCCAGGTGTGAAGTCCCAGCTGAGCCCGTCCTGGGGACCTTCAGAGCACCTGCCAGAGCTCAGCAGATGGTAGGAGAGAGGAGAAGGGTGAACGTTAGCTTGAATTTCGAGTGGGTTTATGATGCTGCTGCATTGGTACCCCTCCCCAGCTCCTTTTCTTCAGGTATTCCTGACACGGTTTGTCCATCCTCGCACAGACACCGGTGTGCGGGTGGTGTCCTGTCCCTTCTGTAGAGGATTTCATAGTGTCACCTCTGATCATTAATCAGAGATCAAAACCGATCTCAGGTGATTAAAGTTGCTGGTGACTCACTTGAAATGTGAAAATGGGGAGATGGCAGCGAGGGCACGTGTTCCTGGAGAGCGATGGGCTGAGAAGCAGGATTGCACAAAGGGCTGCCATAAACCGATAAATCTCTGAGATCAATAGACCTTCAGAGATAACTCAGATATGGTTAGAAAGGAGAAAAGCAGAGGGTTAAATTAATCAGATAAATTGCTCACTGAAGAGTTTGGCCAGTTCTTCTCACCAGAGAGTGCTCGGCTGAAGGAACACCAACAGAAGCTCAGGTGTATAATTACCCTGCGCTCACGTGGACCCCAAAGTCTGTAACAAACTTCACAGGGTGTGTTTTACTGACTTTTATCTTTGAAGTTCCTTCTGTGACTTGGGCTGGTTTAATTACTGCCAGGGCACAGGGAGCTCGCAGGCAGGATTTTGGAATGAAATACAAGGGGTGGGAGGTTGGATCCCCTGGTCCAGTGGTGGCAGGGCCTGAGGAAGCCACCGGCAGGGTTTGTGTAGCCACTTGCCGTCGTTTAAAACTGCACGGGGTGAAATGAAATCAGATTAAATCCTGTGATTTAGAGTCAGGTGAAGCACCTCATCCTCATCCTCATCCATACAATGGCAGTGATTGCATTTTTTGCTCGGTTTGGTGTTAGGCACCAACGAGGTCTCTGGTGGTGCTGGTGGGGTGGGCAGTGCCGTCACCAGTGACTATTTCACGGGAACAGAGGAGGTGACATGTCCCACCGTGGTCTGACAGCACCAGCATCACCTTCCTGCACCCCAGCAGCTCAGGTCATCCCTCACCTCCAAGAGATGCCCCCTAAAACTGGAAGGATGATCTTTGTGTTTTGCTGCCGCATCTTGTTGTGTTTGCTGCCGGGGGAGGCTTTTCGTGTGCTTTATCCCTGAATCTCCCGGAGGATCGATGGCCTTTGATGGCCATCGGACTGTGCTCTGCCTGCTAAACCCCGATGACCTCGCACGGGGCCTGAGCACCAGCCGAGCTTCCCAGCAGGAATTCCTCTGCAGCTCCCCGGGAGGTTTTGGCAGCCTCCTCTCTCTCCAGACACTGGTTGTTGAAGCCCGTTCAGACACAGCCGTGTTTGTAGAGCTGTGCGGGGGGGGGCCGGAGGAGCCAGAGGACGGGGTGGGGGCGGCGGGATGTGTTGGGCAGGGTCTGAAATTGGGGTTTTCCTCTCACCCTGGTGCTGATGAGCGGCGCTGCCTCTCGGGCACCCTCAGTGACTCTGAATTTACACCGTGCCCTGGTGTTTCAGTTCCCATCGGGAAGGTCAGCGCCTCCATCCATCTCCTCACACAGATCTGGAGGGGTCTAGATGGACCCCAAGCCCTCGGCACAGCCTTTGCATGTCCCCACGCTGTGCTGGCTTGGAATTAGTGTAATGATGCTAATGTGATAGCTGGGAGATGAGGCACAGGGAGGTCTAGGACCCAGGTCTCTCCATATTGAGCACTCAAGTCCTGCTCAAAGCTGATTTGGATGGAGATGAGTGTCGGGGTGTTAGTTTGTGTGGGTGCAGTGATTTGGGGGTGCTGTCCTGAGCCTTTGCAGCCCCAAACTGTTGAGGGGCTGGCTCCTCTCCTCCGGTGGTAATCAGGGTGGCTCAGGAGTCCCTGAGGACCATGCTCACCCCGGAGGACCTGCAGACCCTGCCTTTGTGCCCCTGAGGGAGCTGTGTCCTGGCCGAGCCCTGGTAGAGCTGGCCCCATGCAAAGCTCTCACAAAACCACAGAGTCACATGGGGTTGGAAGGGACCTCTGGAGATCACCCAGTCCAACCCCCTGCCAGAGCAGGTTGCACAGGAACATGTCCAGGAGAAGGAGACCCCACCACCTCCCTGGGCAGCCTCTGCCAGAGCTCTGCCACCCTCACAGGAAAGAAGTTCCTCCTCGTGTTTAGGTGGAACTTCTTATATTCAGGTTTGTGCCCGTTCCCTCTTGTCCTGTCCCTGGGCACCACTGGAAAAAGACCGGCCCCATCCTCCTGACACCCACCCTTTAAGACACCACCCTCTCACTACAGACCTCCCCAACCAGAAAAATGCCAAGTGCAGACAGATATTACCGGCTGCAAGAGGGGTCCCTGCAGGGCTGGGGAGGGAAGAATCTGCCCGTCCCTGGCACCCAGGCTGGGTCCCCGCAGTGCCCTGCACGGGGGAAAAGCTCTCCCGGAGAAGTGCACTTTGCAGGTTGGCCCAGTACCCTGCACAATGGAGATCTGGTGGCTGCATCCGCTGCTTAAGAGCCTTCCCCTTGTGCAATAACCTCTCATTATTTTTTAATGTTGTTGTAACTTTATGGCTTAATCAGTATTTGCAATTTGTTAGTAGTCCAGGCTGCAATAAAATTGTTTTCCAGGTACTGAAACATCCTATCAAGGTTTGTAAAGCAGTGGTTCTTAGTTTATCACACTCATAAAAAGCACTGGCAACTTGACAGATATAATAACTTTTTTTATCAAGTGTCTAATTTGAGAGGAAATTAAGCCATACATTACATGCCGATCCGAGCTGGAATTGGAAAAAGACCCAGCCACCCCTCTCCCCACCCCAGCGAGTTTCCTTTCTCATCCCAGCCTCTTCTGTACGGAAAAGGCTATTTAAAGCCGGCCGTGCTTCTGCATTCGCTCTGCAGTATCCTCAGACCGTGTGTGGATTTTTACAGGGCACTGCACACTTAATAAAAAATTATTTATGTGGCCTGCATTGATGTCACAGCAGTGAAACAATACCTTGCCTTTACTGCAGCAGAGTGGTGATTTATAGGGGCGCCTGGAAAAGCTTCCTCGAAATGCAGTGCAGATGCTCCAGGCCACTGTAACAGCCACTATATCCAGTTTACTTACGGGCCCAGATTTTTAAATCAGGCAGGTGATTCTGGGTGCTTCCATTTAGGGCATCCATCTCGGGCTGCCCGGGGGCTGGGACCTCGCCGGCACCAGCAGAGCTGCTCCTTTTCAGGGCTTGGAATTATTGTGGGTTTGTCCTCAGAATTTTGGACCCGTCTCAGGTCATTCCCCGCCGATCCCGAAGGCGCTCACGCGGGCGTTAGGGAATTGGTTTGCTTTGTAATGGCCCCAAAAAGCCCTTCCTCCGCCAGGCTCATGGTGTTCCCGTGCTGAGCTCTGCTCCGTGCCCCGTCCCCAGCCCTGTCCCGTGCCACCCGCCCCGACGGCGACGGAGGGAGCGAACACGGGCTGGCCTCAGGCAGGCATTCTAAGGATAATGATTTTGGTGTTTAATTCCAGTCCCGATTTTCTCCCATTCCCATAAGTGGTACCAAAATGCCAATGAGCAATTGAGCAAGGATCACCCGGAGATAGGTTTCTAAAATAAGACTTGGAAAGCAGCGCCCAGGTCCCCCGTTGTCTCCTCCAGCGCTGGGAAGTTGAAACGCTTGCTGAGGCCAGGATGGATTTGTGCTGGAAGCCTGGAGTAAAAGTCAGAGGCTGACTGCGAGCCGCACACTGTATTTGTTTAAATTTTCATGCTCGCGAATGTCTGTGACACAGGAGACAGGTTTATGGAGAGTGAAAAAAAAAATGTTGACAAATGGCCCAGTAATCAACTGGAACATGCAATAAATCATTGGAGTGCCAATAACACTTCCAGGACGAGTTGCGAAAGGTCATTACGATGCCACCATGTATCATGCAGCGCCAAACAAAGCAAACAGAACATGTTGGGAATAGGATTATGGGAGAAGCATCTGTCAGTTCTAATTAAGAATTAACTGTGGATCCTATATAAAAAGATGTGTGGTTTATTCCTATCTCCCTCCTTTTCCCACTTAGCTCTCCTTTTTTCCCTCTCCAAAATAAAACTCAATTACTTAAAAAAAAAAAACCCCGACAACCCTCTGTCATTTAATCTATTCAACAGCAGCAAAAATAACCCGATGTGACAAAAGAGTGAAGGCTGGAGGGGAGGGACAGGGTTCTCTCTGGCTTCTGCAGCCTCTGCAGCGCGCGGGAGGGCTCAGAGCCTGCCCAAATTGCCTGGAAGCCCTTTGGCATCTCCGGATCGTGCGGCAGAAAATGTGCAAACCAAAACACGTCAGCCCCTCCCTTGGTGTGGATGGGGGGGTGGAAACGGAGAGAGCTTGGAGGCTGAGATGCTGAAAAGATTTTGGCTACCAAGGAAAGGAAATGCGAGCTAAATAAGTGATGATAAAATAAAGAAGAAAAGTCCAAGAGGAAATCCAGTAGAGAAGAGGCACAGGGCAACCAAGTGATGTGTCCTCAGAGGGGACACCACGTCCTCCCCCCCCCAGCAAGGGGTGCTCTGAGGCATCCCCCCACCTCCGGCACAAATCTCTGGGATTCCATCCCTTCCACCCTTTATCCATGTTACTGGCACTGAGTCCCACCCACGGCAGCAGCAGGGATGGCTCCTGAGTCCTTCTCCTGATCTCCAAGCCCATCCCCAGGACCAGCTCAGTCCCTCCATGGCTGCCGGGGACCCTCCTGCTTAAACACCCCATAAATCCCCCAGCGCCTCCTTCCTCTCCCCTTGTCTCCCCGCTCCTCCTTCAGGCTCCCCGTTCTCTCTCTCCCCATTAATCTGAGCTGCATTTTATCATGTGGGTGTCTGTCCCAGGGCTCCTGCTGGGAGGGCTATGCAAGCAGCATGCTTTTCTTTATTATTATTATTTTTCCCTTTCTTCTCCTCTATATTTCCAGGCCTCTTTTCTGCTTAAGTTTGCATTTCTTCTTTTTTTCTTTTCCATTCTGCTGACTGAGACAAGACTGTGTCCTACTTCAACATCCCAGGATTTGTTGCAACTTCAAGGTGCAGGTTTATGGCCACGGTTGTCCCGTTTATGGTACAGTTCTTCTTATGGGTTCTAATAAACTTTGTAGCTCCAGGGTGCTCTTAAATCCCGATATGAAAGATAGAGAAGAATCATTATTTAGTCCAACTAAATATAAGATGCTTCACCCTTGAAGGCTGAGGATAATGTTTCTTTCACAGGTGTGGAAAGACCCATAACTCCTGTGCACCGGCAGAGCAGCTGCAGGAAGGAATAATCAATTCTCCTCGTGGAGATGAGTGTGTTCCCTCCGTGTGGGACGGGCAGAAACAACCCAGCTGGGACAGGCACAGCCTGAGAGGGGTCCTTCAGTGCAGGGAAATAACATTAACACTCGGTAAAAGTTGGAATAAACCGAAAGGAAATCCAGTGGTGTGTGCATGGCTCCGGCTGCAAACGGCCCTCACCCTTCAAATAGGGGTTGGGGCTTTTTTCAGCAAAATTTAGGTGACAAGCTCAATGGCAAACGGAATAAATAGGCTGGCAGCGTGGCTGGTGGTGCAGGGGGGTGGCTGTGGGACATGGGTCTGTGTGTCCGTGGGTCTGTGTGTCCCTGTGCACAGACACAGCAAACCAGTGTCTTTATTTCAGGGAAAATCTCGTTTTTTCCCTTCCTTCAGCTTTACCAAATCCTGTCTGGTTTCTGGTTTGCCTCAGGGAAAGAGGTGAAAGTAGGTGGAAAGGGCTAAACAACTTTCTTGATTTTTTTTTTCCCCCCAATGTGTATTTTTCCTCTAAAATCTCTGCTGAGTAACAGGAAAGTACAAGTGGTGTTTGATGGTGGGGTCCTCCTTCCCCAGCAGCACTTGCCACCGGGAGGATCCGCTGGTCCCGTTCCTTTCAGAAGAGTATTTTGTTAGGAAAAAACATCAGACAACAACATAATTGAATTGTTGTTCAGTACATTGCCCTCCAAACCGGTCACCTAATTATCATTTCTCTGCAAAGAGCTTGTTTTCCATTAAATTTCTGGTTTTGTTCTTAAGTGAAATGATGGGTTGTTCGTAGGGGACAGAAAAGCACGTTGATGGAAGCTACAAATGAACTTTCAATTAAACTCACCACCTCTAAAGCCAGCGCTATTTATGATTATGGTATGATGAGAGGAGGGTGAAATGGATTTAAAGATATAACCTTGCAGCCACTGAGGGTTCATTAAAATTAAAATCCTGTGCAGAGTGGGAGAGATGCCCTGTCGATGGGCATAGCTGTCTCATTCCGCTCTCTCCACGGGGATCCCGCAGTCGCTGCCTGGAGAAGGGGCCTCTTGTTAAAATCCTTGGGTCAGAGCTGAAAAGGAAAAAAGATCCAACCCGTGTTGGTAGTTCTGTGGCTCTCCCTGCAAAGTCCCTGGTGCTGCTTTTCCTTCACATCCAAAGCAGATGTGTGTGTGTGTGTACCTGTGCTTGTTTTGGTGTGTGTGCGAACGTGCTGGGTGAGATTAGCCCAAGGCAGGAGCTTTCCTGGGGGGTTTGTGACCGTTGGTGAAGGATACGATGGCGTTTGGGCAGGGATCTGCAGAGGGAGAATCCCAGCAGTGGTTTTGGGTCTCACTCGTGGTTTTGTAGCAAGAACATGGGGAGGGACGTGGGATGGGAACGTCACCCCATGAGCTGCGACTGTCGGCCCCGATCTCCTCACTCACCCGGCTCCGAACTGGGCACCCAGCGCCGCTCAGAGCATCGCTCCGGCTTCACCGGCCTTTTATTCCTTTTTTTTTCCTTATATATCATGTGTCGTTGCAATTATCCCTTCTTGTGAATGAACGATTCGGTGTCACTTTTGGCTGGGATCCTCCCGGCGGGTTTGGTCCCTCCCGCAGGAAGCTCCCGGCGAAGCCCAGGGCGCTCACACAACCACGGAGACTCTCCATGAGGTCGTGGCAACAACGAGTCACCCCCGAAGTGACAGAGTGAAACAGGGACCTGCCAGGAAAGTTTTCTTTCCTCTCACCGGCCCCTTGAACCGGTTACTCATATTTTCTGCGGTTCCCAGCCCCGTCAGCCCCGACCTTCCCGGCTTTCACAGACCCACTCCCAGCAGCCAAACGGGAGGAGGCAGCGCCGTCACTCAAATACCTCTTGGGTTGTGCTCAGGAGTATAAATAATTGCATTAAACCCATGGGAAAGGCCACAGTATAAGGCACCAGCTTGTTTTGCTTATTCAGATTTATGCAAATATTTTGTAAAAGGGTGTGTTTCCCTGAGCTCCAGTTGTCCTTGACACATTAAAACACATCACAAATCACACCCGAAGTGCAGCTGTGGAGGGTGCAAGCCAAGGCACGGGGAGCCTGCCTGTCCTCCCGCCACCTCGGGGTGCAGAGACAGCCTTTGTCACCAGGCTGGGACGGTGACACCCCCCGAAATGTGCCCTTCCAGCAGCCTTGGAGCATTTCTACCGAGCGGGCTCCTCCTCAGCAGATGTTCAAGCCTCAGCACTCAGCCTGACACGCAGGAACTTCCAAAACAAACCATCTGGAAAAGAAAACAGCAAACTATTCGTGAGCTATTTCCCTCCTCCGCTGTGCCCCCCCCGGCCCCGGCGTCCCCGATCCCGAAGTCACGGGGAAGGAATCGAGCGGGCGGAGAGCGGAGCCAAGGCCGGGGAGGGAAGGAGCGCGTCAGGAAGAAATGTTCCCAGCGAGGCTGCAGCTGTTCCTGTAAAATATGGGAAGGCGGCTTGGCATGGCTGGGGGGCTCGGGCACCCCCAGCGTTCCAACGAGCTTTTCCGATGGGGAAAAGGGAGGTGCTGGGAGCGGCGAGGGCCAGGAGGACACGCTGGGACTGGAGCTTCTCTCTCTTTGCTTTTTATCCCAGTTTTCTCCCACCTTAAAGAGGAGTTTTAGCCCCCAAATGGGAAATCTCTACGTTGTTTGCTGATCCGTGATGCCGGGCAGGTTGTAGCCGGGATGTTGTCACCCTGTGTCAGGTCCTGCGGTGCCACTGTCCCCCCCCTTTAGCTCTCTGCGGCTCTTCACGCCGGCGTGACGGGGAGCCAGAACATAGTCACGCTTTTTTCTCCCTGCACTTTGTGGAATCACGAGGAAAAATGCTCCCTCCCACTGCGGGAGGGGACGTGAGGACAATTTCTCCGAGAGGAGGGTCTGGGCTTCATCTCCCGCATCCAGCCCCCAGCAATGGCTGGAGGCCCACGCCAAAGGGCTGATGAGCAGGGTCTGTCCCCTCTCCTGTCCCTTCGGAGACCTGGCCGAGCCCTGTGCCCCTCGGTGTTCCTGGGGCAGGGGGACAAGCCTGGCCTTGCCTGCCGTGGCTGCGAGTGCCACCCTCTCGCTCAGAGCCCAAGCAGTAAATCGCGGTGGGACCAAGATGGAACCTGCTCCTCACATCTTTTAGAGCATCAAGATCAAGAGCATTTACTCTGCCCCTTGGCAGGTTTTAAATCCGTGGTGCTTTGCGGCAGTGGCTCAGTCTCACCAGTGACCACGAGAGCGGGGCGGGTTCCCGCACGGCGCAGGAGGAGCCGTATGTCCCAATAGCCCCACAGACAAGGTGGGCCATTCATCCCCGCTCTGAGTGCTCCCATTCTGGGAGTTCCTTATACCCGTGTCATTAGTTAAGAGCAGGCTGTGCCAGACGTAGGGCCTGGCTCGCTGACCACCTCTCCTGGCCACTCCGGTGGCCCTGGTCCTCCCTGGGGAGAGGTGGTGGCCGGGGCTGCCTGATGCTTCCCTCGTGCTGAGGCACTGGCTCTTCCCTGCCTTTCCACCCATTTCCAGCTGTACCATTTCAACACCGTCTTGTAGCGTTGGGAAAAGCTGGATTTGAACGGAGAGCTTTGGGCACTTTGCACATCCAGGGTTATTGCAATCGCTATTAATAGTCATGAAAGCGCATCAGTTTTTGTAAGACTCTGTGTTCCCTCCGGTGGGAGGTGGGAGCCCGTCACCGAGCAGGATGTGATCCCGGTGTTTCACCACTATTAGATTTTCTGCTTGAGGGAGGAAGATGTACAGCCGTGACCAAGGTGGGAAATGTGTATTGCTCCAGGAGCGCGATGGGCTCTGTCTGCGAAGGGCATGTTCCTGTGTCAAACCCACAGTGGGAAATAGGTGTGTGAACCGTGGCGCCGCATGTGTGTGAGGGCACGCGTGTTCAGTGGTGACACACATGTGCCATAGGTGCATCCCTTCCCTTTGATCTCTTTCGAGATCTCTCTGGGGTCTCCCCGTCCCCGTCTGCCCGGAGAGCTTTCTGCACAGCCGAGGAAATTGGGTAATGAAAGCCGAGTCATACATTGCTGCTTTATGTTTCCAAAGAAGCAAGTGTGACTGTCAGGTTTACAAAAGATTGTTTATGTTCGGTGGCGTGAAATGGGGAGCGAGTGTGCAGAGCAGAGCGAGAGAAAGAGTGCCCTGCCCGGGCTGACAGCGCCGCATTCATCCTCCACGCTACAGCAGACAAAGCGCTGGTGCTGCCTGACAGGGGCCATAAATCACCGCTGGGAGATGCTGTACCTACAGCTTATACCATTCCAGATGACAAACACACAATAATCCACACAGCGCAGCACTTTTTCTCCCCTCTCTCTCTCTCCCTCCCCGACTCCACTCGCTGGTGCTCAAGTGACGACAAGAGGCGGCGAGGAGACCTGCAAAGCCTGGAAGTCTCCTGCGGGGACCACGGGAAGGAGCAGGGGCAGTCGCCGATGCAAATACCCCAAAGCCATGGCAAATACCCCAAAGCCATGGCTCACCAGAGCCAACGGCTGTTGAGGGGGCAAGAGAAATGGGGGGCACCAGTCCGTGAAGGCCGAGGGGAGGTGGAAGCCGCAGCGTTGCCAGCTCTGCCCCATCGCCCCGGCGGCTTTGCCCAGGTTCCTTTTTGATGAGAAAGTGGAAAAGTGGTCTCTGACGAAAAAAGGCAGGGAGGCAGACGCGCTGCCACCACCCTGGGCTGTAATTTGCCAGGGAAGGGAAAGGAAAGAGGACTATCTGGTTGGACAACCCTTAAATCAATGTATCCTAATTAACAAAAGATCTAATTCATCAAAGTGACAGCAACTCTATTTATATCACCTCCTTCCATGGGGGCTGCTGGGGGTTTAGAGTTGGGGTTTTTTCTCCCTTTCCTTTTCTGACAGCTTTATCTTTCCCACACACAGTTTTATTTTCCCTTTCTGGAGGAGAGGGACTGATAGTGACGCTTTCCTTGGGAATATGGGCATTTAATTGACATTTTCTGCCTTACCCCCAAAATAGAGGGTTATGGGGGGGGAGCTGGGAAAGAGGAGTTATCTCAGCGAGGTGCAGGTCTGATTTGGGGGTGAGAGGGAACCCCTGAAAGGTGACCAGAGGGTTATGCAGCTCATGCAAAATTTGGTCAAATCCTTCACATCGGGGTTATTCTGTGAAAATACCCCCAGCAGGAGCCGTGCTCATACAGGGATCTTGGCTTTCGTTCGGAAAAGCAAACCCTGAGAGCTTGACAACACGGCTGGATGACACCTTAAATCTTGAAGTGCATAAAAAGAAACCCAACTGTTTTGTTTTGTTTTAATATCTGAAACCTCGTGGTTTGGGGGCTGGGAGAGCAGGATGCTGAATTGCCGTATAAATACAAGGACCGTGTCATTTCAGAATTGCTCCGCTGTTCTCAGCGGGCTCGCTCGCGGGAAGAGTGAGGTTTGGACGTGATATAGTAACACAAAAATGGTAATAATAGTAATGAATCCTCCACTCAGCCCCTCCTCTCTGCTGCAAGCACAGGAGCAGAAAATCTGAGATGCAAAATGCAAGCCCTGTCTCCTGGGAAGAAAGAAACTGGGGTAAAAAAGCTCCCAAACAAACCCAACCCAACCCAACCTAACCCAACCCAACCTAACCCAACCAAACTAAACCAGACCAACCCAGCCAAACCCAACTAACCCAACCTAACCTAACCCAAGCAATCCAACCTAGCCTAATCCAACCAAACCCAACCAACCCAACCCAAACCAACAAAACCCAACCAAGCCAAGCCAAGGCAGCTTTGCCTCAGAAGCGCAGCCACGCTCACCACACACCAAGAAACAGGCCATAAAACGGAGCCGTGGTCGGAAGGCTGCGCCGGCGCATATATCCTGACGTGCCAGGAGTACCTGCTTCTCCTGTAGCCTAAACTTCTGATGAACCAACGTGCTTCAGTGCGCATTTATATGCAAAGGCGTATAATATGTCCCCTGTATCTAATTATCTGTCAACCTGAGGCAGTTTGTTTTCCAAATCAGCCTCTCGGCTGTGACTTTATGAGGTCGTAAAGAAAACGGTGCCACTCTCGCGCTGGAGCGCCGGGAGAGCCTGGATCAACAAATTACCATCTTTAATGGTGTCTCCTTGCACAAGCCCAAGCACGGCCAGCCCCGGCACGGCACTGGGGGAGCAAGCCCCCGGCCCCCTGCAGATGGAGCAGTGCAGACGGGGACAGGACCGTCCCCTTCCCACTCACCCTCCTCGCACCCCGATGGACACGTTGGAAAGTTTGGCAGGAGCTGGTGGTGAACTCCATCCCATCGGCTGTGAGAGCACAACACCATCGCCAGCCAACGCCGAGCCGCGGATTCCTCTGCCCACGCTGCTCCTGTGATTAATGATAGAAAGGAATTAAAAAGAAGGAGAAAAAAAAAAAAAAGAGCGAGGGAGAGGGGAGGGGAGCGGGTCAACAGCTGAGTGCAAGGCAAGTCGCTAGACAGGGAGTAATTAAGATACTTGGGTAAATATGATTAATAAGCTCAAACTGGCAGGGTGTGCAGTAAACAAGGGCTAACCAGATGGTACCCTTTCCTTTCTGACAATGCTGCAAGCTTTGTAAAAATAGGAAGGAAGGCTCTGGATCCTCCCAGCGCTCTGGCTCGGGCAGAGGGAGGATTCAGCACAGGGCCAGGGCGGTGAATCACCTGAGAGGAATGAAAGACATTTCCCCCTTCGTCACATCCCCGTCGGGCTCGGGGCTGGCTGCGAGGGGAGGACAAACGGCTGGTCTGGCCGTGCTGGGGTGGCACCCAGTGCCCGATCCATGCCAGGGACCGGCCGCCTTGGCTCGGCAGAGCCCTGGTGCTGGTCTCCTGGCATCCCATCTCCATCCATAACAACTCGCTCGGAAAAGTCCTGCCCAGAGCGTGGCTGCGCCGCAGGAGCTCCAGGCCGGGCAGCAGCGAGACCCCTCGCTCCTCCCTTCCCCAGCGACGGCTCCTTCCCGGCAAGAGCCGGTCGGAAATTTCCCCACAAAACACTTCTCTGTCAGAAGATGCCATTTCACCAAAGGTGAAACATTTGCGGAAACGCGCTGATTTTGATGAAATTGCATTTGGAAAGAAAAATCAAAGGAGAAAACCATTTCGATAAGGCCAAAGCATTTCAGTTTGACCTTTTAGGAATTAAATGGCATAGGGTTTTTTCCATTTCAAAAAGCATTTTGTTTCGATGTGCGATATATATATATCTGT
This sequence comes from Calidris pygmaea, assembly GCA_003697955.1. Taxonomy (NCBI): domain Eukaryota; kingdom Metazoa; phylum Chordata; class Aves; order Charadriiformes; family Scolopacidae; genus Calidris; species Calidris pygmaea. The sequence goes on from QJSC01023312.1 coordinate 977,496, forward strand.
AAGAACTATTGAACTGGGATTAAATGTTGTGATTATCCCAACTTGGGATGATGTATTTCCCCCAGTGCAACACTGCAAGAAATTAAGCCCCAGTATCCTTCTGCTTTGAAACAGGGAAGGGAAACCTGAGAAATGGAAAAACCCGGTTCTTCTCCCGGCTGTGGGGCTGGGGAGTGGATGCTCGGGCAGTGCTGCTTCCTCGGCTGGTGAAGGGACCGTGGCCACTGTCCTTGTCCTCCTGCCCACATGGCTTGTCCTCGTGAGGTGCCCAGAGCAGAAGGGACGCTGGTGTCTCTCCTCACTCCTTGTACCAAGGGATGGGAGTGAATCCTGGGCTGAGGGCAGCTCCGAGGGTGGCTCAGTGTCTGAGAGTCCATAAAGTCCTCTCTGCACCCCCTGCCATGCCCTGAGGGAGACTTTCCACCAGCTGAGCTCACACACATCGGAACAACGTGACAATATGTTCAGGGTCTCAGAGCCATCAGTTGTCATTTTACTATTTACTGTCCAGTGCTTTGAAAATAAAAGAATTGCCAGGTAGCCCCAGGCATTAATAATAGATGAAATCAGCACTTAGCTTTCGGCTTCCTCGGGACAAGGATTCTCTTTTTTCCCAGCTGAAAAGTTCCCAGTGATAATGAGAACAGTAAATGTTTTATCTTTGCAGGGAGACAGGCAGAACAACGGGCGCAGGAGGAAATCTCTGAATCACAAAGATGTCACCCGAGGAGCTGTGTGCCACCAGCTTCTGCTCGGCGCTGGTTTTTTCCCACAACATACCATTTTCACTGCGCGTAAGTTTGTCTCGTTATTGCAGTCAGCCTCTCCGGGGCAGGGGGGCTGTCCCTCGGCTGTGCCACAGACCCGGAATGTCACTTCTCATCTCGCTGGGACTCACCTTCCCATCCCCAATAATGATGCTGCTGCTCCGGCCGGTGCTGCTTTGCGGGATCCGCAGGGCAGGGGCTGTCTCTGCGGGTACCACGTCCCACACACCAGCGCCGCGACCGGCAGGGGCTCGGGGATGCTTCCCGGTGTGGAAAATGAAGTGAGACTTTGTTGGGAGGCTTCAAGGTAGAGCGAGGCCACAGGAATAGCCGGTGGCTCGGAGGAGGTGGGGTAGAGATTAAAGATAAAGAAGAAATTTCAGCTCATTGGCAGGGCACATATTTTTCCAATATAAAAGCAAATGGGGGAACCCTTAAATAAATTGACTCTATAAAAACGTCCTTTTGTATTACGGCCTCACCTTTTCAGGGGGAAAACACCGAGGTTTATTTTCATGGCTCCCGAATAAAAATATCATTGCTGCTTCATAATTTCACAGAACCAACAAGCAGTCCAGAGCTATTTAAAATACACAGGCCCCCCTCGGTACCCACCATCCGCCCGGCTGCGGGAGCAGCTGCCACGTAATTACAAGTCCTCGTCACAAGTGCGGAGAAACAAGTTGTGGCATTTAGGAAAGGTCTGCAAAAATAGGTGTCAGACCTTAACTAATAGTGATTGTCCTTCCATTCTGCTGTAATTTACATTTAATTCACACATTTCATTTCCATTTAAAATATGATTACAGTGTTTTGAAGCACATCTCACCTGTCCCCTCCGATTATGGCGGGATGAGGATAACGGGAAGCAGCAGGAGCGAGCCTGGCTGCCCCGGTCCTGGCTGCGGGATGGCAACCACACGGTGCCGTTCTCCCAGCTGGAGAGAGGGACGGGGAGGACTTCCAAAACCATCCCCCCGAGCGGGGACAGAGGGACACGGACAGACACAGACCTTCCTGCTGCTTCGTGCAGGTAATTCTTGCTGCGGGGTTTTAAGCCCCAACAAAAAGGGAATCAGAAATGCCAACAGGGAGAACTGGGGGACAGAGAAGTCTCTTTAGGCTGTGTTTGTCCATGGTTTTTTTTTCTATGGACCACATGGCTTTATCCTTGCAACATGCAGCGTGGCACCCAGGCATGCGTGTTTGTAAGAAAAAGCAGTATCTGGGCGTTTAGGACATCGCACTGGGGAACAGGACCACAGCCCGTCCCAGGAGGGGACACGGCACCATGAGATTTTGATCCGTAAGAGCTGGTTTAAATCCAGTCCCGCTCAGCCAGGGCCGGGCTGAAGAGCTTGCTCCGCTGCTATTGCTGCTTACAGCGAGTTTCTATAGACATAAGACGTTAAGCGTGGAGCTGAAGCTGGCTGGGAGTTAGTACTCCCTAATTCATATCCTGGAGTTTGTGCTTCGTAAGCAATTTTCGCCCCTCAGTTTTATTTGGGGTCCCCCCACGCTTTCCCCTGCCTCCCGCCATCGCCCGCCTCTCCCTGCTCAGGGCTCGGGACAGAGGTTTTCCTTGAAGCTCTTTTCCACAGATTTTATAAAAGGAGGATGTGGGAGAGGGAGCAATGAATGAATTCAGAAGCCGCAAAACTCTGCTATGGAGAAGGGAAAAGCAGGTCCTTGTCCTTGGCAGCCTGGGAAGGGGAGGTGGGAATTACAGTTTTCTGAACATGGAAATCCCCCCCCTGGAGCAGAATTTTCCATCCAAAGATGCTGCCCAGGAACGGGAGCCACCAAAAACCCTTCCAGTGCTGCCCCTCGCCCTCGGGACTCGGCAAAGGAAAAGTTTACCTCCTCTCACAGAGGACTTTCAGAAGATTTTTTTAAACACAAAAACTCTTGCCGAGAAAATAAATCAGGCTTGCCCTCCCCACCACGTCCTCCTCCCCCGGCGTCTCCCCCGCGCTGCGCCCGCCCCCAGAGCACCCAAAAGGCCCGGACGCGCTGATTAATATCTGCTACGTGTAGGGGAAAACAACAACCCCGTAAACAGTATTATTAACCCATGGGCTGGCAATAAATCAGTGTGAGAAGGTGACCTCAGCAATGCTGGAGTAATCCTGTGTGTCAGGGTAAATTTATGAGGCCAATTTTATTGGCCTGTATGACCCAGGCTCCTTGGAGATGTCTCAGTAACAAATCCAATCCATATCATTTATTAGCTTTGTACAGCGTCAGCGCTCGGCAGAGGAGGGATCCCATTAAAACCTATTGCTCCCTCTGCAAAAGATGGGCACAGAGAAGCCGCTGGATAATTGTGGGCTGCGAGGAGCCCCCGATTAAGGAATTGCTGGTTTTAGATCTGCTCTGGGGTCCATAAAACTTGCTGGGGCTGGGGGTGCTGGGGTTTGGGGTTGCGCCGACTGTCCCTTGCCCTCCCTGCCTGCGCCGGGCAGTGGGTAAGGTTTAGCCGTGGGAAAAGAGGTGAGAGACCCTGGGGGGGTCTCCAGCTGAGTCCTGGTCACCTCCGAGGACCCCCCAGTGCTGGATGGGGACCTGGTGGCCCTGGGGGCTGCTCTGGGGGGACTGGGGAGAGGCAGGACTGTGGGAGGTGCAGGGATGCGACACCGCGGGGACCTTCCCGAGAGCATCTCGGGGCAGCTCTGCAGCCAGAGGGATGGAGAGGGGATTTTAAAGCTGTTAGTGGCCAAAACTCCTCCTCCCAGGCAGGAAACCACTCGTAGGAGGGGAGGGATCCTCCAGCCAGAGAAAAAGCTGCGTTTCGGGAGCTGGTCACAGACCTGGGGTGGTTGTGCGTCGTGCCCGGAGCCCGGTGACGGGAGCAGTCACACCTTTGCACCAGCACCTCCCGGGTCTGGTCTCTGTTGGGCAACCAGAGTCTGGTGGAGGCAGTTTAAGTCTGTTTGACTGTCCCTGTCATCATAAGGTTTACGGATGGTTAATTTATTCTTTATAGCACAGTCATTGATGGCTGTTAAATCACAAATGAGAGCCAATAAAGGGTGAATTGCAGCTGAAATTACACTGTTTATATGACAGCAGAGTGCTGGCTAAAAGATTCATATGCCGCTGATGAAGTACGTTATAAATTTTAATTACCATAGTTTGTACAAATGACATGTTTGAAATGCTATTGAGTAATGTGACCCTGATAATGAAACTATAAAATAAATCATTAACTTTCTGAATGAGCTTTTTTATTTCTATGCTACATGAAGTAAACTTTCCAATTTATTCCATTGCAGCCTTCTTCGGAAAAAAAAAAAGTGCAGAGAGAAGAGTCACCAACCACCCCCTGCACTCTGAGGGACAGTGACAAGCAAACGGAAGGAGGGATGAGTGGGACCATGTCGGAAAGGATGTCAGAAGACTGGCCAAAACCAGCTAAAGCCCCCAAACTGCTCGTGGTTTCACCCTGGTTAACGTGGGATGATGCCCGGCTCCCGCAGCTGCAGCCAGCTTAGCCGAGGGACTGCAGAGATAAGAGCAGGGCTTGAGAACCAGCTCCAAAGAGCCATAAAAATCACAAGCACAGAAGAGAGAAAATCTCCATTAAAGTCAGGGCATAGTTATAACTGACTCGTTGGCTGGGGGCTTTGCAGCCCGAGCTGCTGGAGATCGCCCTGCCCTCTCCAGGGAGCTCTCTGGATCTGCCGGAGCTTTGAAGCAAGTGCGAAGGTGCCTGAGCCCCCGAGTGCTCGGCACAGAAGCAGAGATAATTCCCAGGATGGGGATAATGAGACAAGTTTCAGCCCAGCCAGGGATTTCTCGGGAAAGTCAAACTTCAACCGGGCAGTTGTCGACTTGGCATCCTTTGGTCCAGCTCCGCTCGCTCAAGACAGGGAGATCCTTCTTAAACCCACCCTGGAAAGACACTGATAGCAGGTTATTACCTTATTATATTGCCATATATTATTTTTTAAGGGACATAGGGCATGAAACAAGATGGGAGGGTGCCAGAGCTGCTCTCCTGTCCCTCTGCGGAGGGGCGCTCCCTGCCCCTGGGTCCCTGGGAGCGGGAGCAAAGGGTTCCCCCAACCCTTCTCCGGAAAATCCACCGGATCTGAGGTCCCCTGCCCGACCCCCAGCATCGCTGGCTTCTTTCTCATCTCCTTAATTAGCCCGGCTTCTTTGCACACCTCAGGCTGAATATGAACCTTCTCTGTTGCCCAGCTCTTTCACACTAAATAAGCAACGTGTCTGTCTCACGTGACAAACAAAAGGCCATTTTAGGAGTCTCCAAATAAGCGTTGGGGAGGGAGGGGGAAAGGGCACCTGTGACATTTTCAGGCTGTGGGGAGGCAGCAGAAGGTTGCAGTGGCAAGTACCGTGCAGCAGTTGGGTTTCCAGAGATGGAGTAGTTGATGACCCATAATAATGTTTGTGGTTCTTTGTGGGGAGGCAGAGATGGGTCTTATTCTTCAAGACATCGGCTGCTGGTCCCCAGGGTTCCTTTGTGCGAGGGGGTCCTTACCCATGGAAACCGTGGGGATTCATGGCTGGGTGAGGTCCTTTCCCCCTGGCAGCCTCTCCACGTCTCTGCCCAGAGCTGCTCCTCGCCAGAGGACGCGTGGGATGAACTCAGACCCCACCAGTTTCAGAGCTGAGGGGTGGTTGCCCGTTCCCAGCTCCCCAGTGGACAGCTGATGATGGGTGCCCACTGGTGGCCCCCATCCAGCCAAGCCCGGTGGCCCTCATGGCACAACCACCTTGTGCCATGGCCACGGCCACCCCACCACCCCTCACTGCAGATCCCACTCGGCCTGTTTTCCTCCCCAAAAGTGTTTGGAGTTGGAGGGCTCTTAACGCCTGCTTTTGTCTTATCAGCCAGACTGAAAATATTTCCAAGCAGGCTGCTCATGCCGCACTACTTACCATTAAAAGAAAGGACCACATTATTGCTGTTATAAACCATTGATTAAGGTTTATAATAGCAATAATCCCCTCGAAATTCATTGTTACTGCAGTTAATGACCAGTTTATTAGAGCGTTAACCATCCTTGGCAATGGGCTGAGTCGTTTAATGCTGGTAACGACCAATTTCTCAAGGGTTATTGCTTAAATAACAATCCTTTGTTAGATATATGTTCAACCACCAGATACTGCTCCAGCTGGAACCTTCTCCTGTGAAATAATTGTTAATTATTTCCTCCAAGTTTTGCCACCGTGCCTCAAAGTTTTAGATGGAAAGGGTTGCTGAGGGTGCAAAGCGTCGGAGATGCCGAGAGCTGAGGCAGGGCCGAGCAAGGGGAAGCAGCCAGAGAGGCGAGAGCCATCACCCAGCGGGGTGTGGCTGGAGGAACTGCAGTTCCTGAGGTTTTTTTCCCCTCTTCTGTCACCCATGAGTGTCCCAGCCCCGGACATGTCCACCCCAGGCACCCACGGTCCTCTGCAGAGGCACCGGCTCAGGTGGGGAGCAGCGAAGGTCCCAGGGCTGAGCCCCGGGCTCTGGGCAGGGCAGCGAGGAACCCAGGGAGGGTGAGACACACCAAAGCTCTCCCGCCCGTCTCCTCTTACATTAATATGATCTGAACGTTTCATCGCGTTAACTATGTCCTATCGTGTCACGTTAGTATCATCCTTCTAACAGCATTCATTTTGCCTGACATGATATGAAAGGTACAGATACGATTACCCTTTAATTGTGTCATATTAGCAAAAATAAATACTGATACCGCGCGAGGCTGACACAAAACGCCGGCAAATCCCCGGGAACGGGATCGGACTCTTGTTGCCCAGAGATTGCCCAGAAACGCGTGAGCTTCGAGACACGTGTGTTCATCGGGGAAACGCAGGAGGGGGGTCTCTGCCTCGGGTTTCTTTGGCCGTGTCTCTAAAGGCAGTGCTGGCAGCCCTGGGGGGAAGCCCCCGACCACAGCTCCCCCCTGGGCAGAGCCCCCCGGGTCTGAGAGCCCTCAGGGAGGATGGAAAGAGGCTGAATTCCCATGATCTGCTCATTTCCAGCCACTCACCCCAAACGCCTCATCTCTGGCTGGCTTTAGCAGCCTTTTGGATGATTTAGCTGTGGAAAAAAGGTGGCATCACCGCCAGAAAATTGCATTTCCATAGCAATTTGGGGGATTAGGGGAAACCTGAACAGTGCTAGGTTTGGGTTTGGCGTTCCTCTCCCTCCTTTGCTCTTTGCTGCTGAGTTTGTGGGGTGTTTGTGGGGTCTTTGAGGTGTCACTGGGAATAACAGGGAGAGGAGAAAGGTGGGTAACTCTAAAATCTGGGAGATGTTTAAATCCTGGTTTGGGCAGTGAGATGCTGGTCTCCTCCCGTGATGCTTCAGGCCCTTCCAGTCCCTGAGGAGGCAGGAATCTGCCTAAAATAAATTATAAAGTGGAAAATACCAAACCTAAAACCTTTGGAGGTTTCCCCCGTCTCTAGGAAGGAGTTAGGGTTTTCTAATTGTCTCCACCATCAGCCAAAACCCCTCGCTGGTGCCGTGTGGCTCTGAAAGGGACCCTGGCTGGGAAAAGCCAGAGGCGGGCGAGCTCTGCCGGCTGTTTGCCGCGGCCCCGGTCCAGCCAGGCTGGGTCTGTCTCTGGTCCCTGTCACAACTGCCGCGGGGATTTGTGCGAGCATCCGTGTTATTTTAGAGATAATGTGAGCAGAGTGGAGCATGTCACAGGATAATGGTCTCCTGCTGCTAGGCTGTTCTTGGCATTTATCAAAAAATGACACCAGAGGGAATATGCTCAAGGGATCCGAGGTGTCGATTCGATGACTGCTATTTCGTGATAAAAGTTAACAGAAATAAAAATGAATCAGTCGCAAAACAGCTTATTTATAGCTGTGCCCAGCCCAGAAGGGGATCCCTGGGAAGGGCTGGTGCTCGCTGGGTGCACCCACCCTGGCATCGCCGTGCCCAGACCTGTTGCCCCGTTGCCCGTTCCCGGCAGGTACGGCTTTGCACCCTCCCATCACCCCCTAAATACCCCCGTGGGCAACGCGGGGACTGGTGTTCGCTGTGGGCTGGGAGAGAAGGGCTGGAGGATAAAGTCATTTGAGGTTGCTCAGATCAGATGTGATTTTTGGGCTCCCTAGGCCAGGATTTGGGCAGGACAAGAGGGTGGGGACAGTGTCCGGGGCTCCTCTTCCTCCCCGATCTCTGCTGCCCTGCCCTAGAGCTGCCTGACCAAGCAGTGCCCCAAAAGTCCCCCCCCAAAGCAAAACTGAGCAGCAGCCCCTGGATTTCACATGTTCCCCCTCCCTGATGTCTCAGCAAATACACACCATTTTGCACAATGCTTACAAAACAAAACACTTCCGGTGTTTTGCCTAAAAACAAATATTTTGAGCAAAATGTTTCAGTGCTGCCTGTGTTTATACATCGCCGTGGGGGTGGTCTCTGGACGGAGCTGTGACCCCCGCGCTGGGCTCAGCCCCAAACCCCCGGGATGCAGCCAAAGCCCGGTCCCAACGATGGGGCTCCCTGAGCCTGGAGCTCCCGGGGGTCCCGTTCCCGGGGGGACACGGGTCTCCTTGCTTTCAGCAGGCTGTGTCCCAGGGAGCCACGTGGGCCTGGGGGGGACACAGGCGGGGAGGTGGGTTGGGGGGTCCCACCAGCTGCACCGTCCCAGCAGGTTTATACACCCACGGGAGGCTGCGGTGGTGGACGTGAGATTTGTGATGAGATACCAGTGGGAGCAGGAAAAAAGGGCAAAACATGGGAAAAAAAAAAAAAGGTCGGCCTTTGCTGTAATGGCTAAAAACATCTAATCGTGGGTATTAAGTTAAATATCCTGGTAAAGCCATCTCATCGTGGATGTTGCACTGAGGTAAACACCCAGCTGTTGAAGGCAAGGAAAACTCGGTGGGATTTGGGGTTCCCCCCCAGCCCCTCAAAGGCACCCTGAAGCCAAAGGGCTCCCCTTTATCAAGGTGAACAAATTCAACCGGCTGGGGCCAAGTTCTGGTGCGTTTCCAGGGCCGGTCTGTTTTTGTTATCTCAGCTGTGGGCAGGGAGGAGGAGGAGGAGGAGGAGGAGGAGGAGGGCAGGAGGACGCTGCAGCACCTGGGTTCGTTGGCCCTACATGTAATAGGAAACAACAGGGGCCACAGGGGACGCGTCGCTCTTTTCCACCTACATGTTATTCCAGCCATAAATCCGAGTGACAAGCTTGAACTTTTCTCAATTGACATGTTTACAAGGGAAGTCCGCATTTGACAGGAAAATTAAGCATATCAATCACTTAACGAGCTCGTTAATGAATGGCTCTCAGATCTCTCTGGTTCTGTGCCTGGTAGCACAATTTATTGATCAAGTGTGCTCTCGGCCGGGGCCAGATGTTGCCGTGCCTTGATCCTCAAAGCCGGGACGGCCCTGGCCGGGGTTTAGCGAGAGGTCATTTTCTCCAGCAGACCCCGGGTTCCCTTTTCTGTCTTCTGTTTTCTCTTTCTCTCTCTCCCTTTTCCCCCCACCAGAACAAAGAGAGCAGATGCGGGCTCGGGGCCCCTCACACCCACTCAGACATATGGAAGCCATCTCCTCTGTCTTTGTAATTACACAGGAGCTTGCTTTTCAATGGCTCCGGGTTTTATTGCACAGAAACCAACCTATTCCTACATAAAACATTTTTACGGCTTCTCCTCTAGGGGCTCCTTGGCGAGGACCTGTCGGGTACGGGAGGGAGCGCCCAGGACCCCCCCGGCAGCCGGCGGAGCCTCTGGGCGAAGCGGGGACCCCCAGGGTCCCCCGGCAGGAGCAGGCAGCGTCGGGGACAGCGCGGGAGGAAGGCTGAGGTGAGCCGTGGTGGTGGGAAGATGGGAGCCAGATCCCCCAGTAAAAGCCAATAGCTTTAAAAAGGCAGCAGAGAACATGAAATAATCCTCAGACCTTAATGAGACCCATAAGTAAACCCTGACTGTATTTGCCTTCCCGGCCCTGCTGTGCCCCAAATCCCACCTGGGAAGGTGTTTGTAAAAGCCCCGTTTGTCTGAACACCTCGAAGACACTCGTGAGGTTGCGATGGGATGGAGGATGCTCCCACCTAATTCTCCATTGTCGACCATGGCAGTGGGATGGAGGATGTTCCCTCCTATTTCTCCATTGCCGACCATGGCAACAGGAAGGAGGATGCTCCCTCTTATTTCTCCGTTCCCACCATGGCGATGGGATGGAGGGTGTCTCACTCCTATTTCTCCATCGGTGACGTGGGCCCAGAGTCCCCACATTTCAGCTCCACAGGGAGGATTTCCCTGTCCCGTGTCCCGGCTGCAGGCACTGTCCCTGAGCCCGGCACCCGGGGAGGGGTCCCTGGCTGCCCCCACCACCAAACACAGCCTTTCCCGGGGCCAGGCTCGGGCGAGATGCCCTACACGTGCTGATGGACAGGGACGGTGACAGCCCCCAGACCCCTCCATCCCCCACAGTATCTGTAGTAAAGTCATGCTCTGGGTATGCTGTCAGCTTGTTTCCAGGAGGGCTTGGTAAAACAATGGAAGGGTTACTCTGCAGTCTAATGGAGTAAAAAAACCGTCCTATAGTGCATCATGAATAGTCCAAAATGCAAAGATGACAATTTAAGTGTTTAAAATGTACTCAAGGTAATTCCAAACAAATTTTAAAGCCATTTCAGACTATAAAACCCCTCAGCTAAATCATTGGTTATATGGTGGCAGTGCTTATGTTGCAAAATATCCCTAGCATGAAAGGGAAAGTTTAAAAAATTGCCAGTTAATCCTTATAAATGACTTATTAGTATTGCAAAGCTGGAGCTGGAGGAGCCTTCCAAGGCCCTGCTGTTTGGTCACTTCTTGCCCGGCTGCGAGAGGAGCCCTTGGGGGCTGGCTTTGATTTGTTGGGCTCGGTGAAGGCATTGATGTTCTTCCAAAGCCTTGCATCAGCGCTGATGTCATGGCCCAGCCCTGGCTTTATCCCTCCCCCCGCCCCGAGCGCCTTCCCCCCCTTCCCAGCCCTTTGAAGGAAGCCAAATCCTCGGGCCGTCCCCACTGCACAGCACCCCAGTTGCCTGCAATCCCCAGCAGGAGTTGGGGGGGGGATTGCCCCCCGAGGAGAGCCGCAGGGAAGCTCTGGTGGTGCTGCACCCCCCGAGGGGCTGGGGGAGCCCCCTGGCCCCCGCTCCCCAGGGTGTTACCCGCAGGAGGGGGCTGGTGGGTGTCTCACAAACGGGATTTATCCTGGGCCTCTGCTGCCGGGGGAGTCGTCGCCGGCGTCTCTGGGCTGCAGCGATTGGGAGCCTTGTGCTGGGTGTCCATGTGTCACACCCCGGCGATGGGTTGAACCCACCGGGGAGCTGTGAAGCGCTCGCAAAGAAAATAGAAGTTTATTCCCTTCCCCGCGCTGCTGGGCTCCCAACTTTTCTCCTCTGTGTGTTTGTGCCCTGATTTGAGAAAGCGACACAATCTCGCTCGCTCTCCCTTCTCTCGCTCTTTTCCTTTCACCAAACAGATGTAACTATTTATTCCTTATGTCCCAGTTTTCCTGTAATTTCATAAAGTGCAAATTTGCTGTCCTGCTCCCAAATGCCGAGTCGGTGGTTTGTCATAACAGTCATCAGTAACTGTCGCTTTCTGCCTGGGGCTTAATTAACCCACTCTCTCATTAGCATGTCCATGCAGTTGTAAGGAATGAAAGCCTGATTATTTTCTACAACAGTCGCAGCCAATTACTGCACCGAAATGGAACCACATTAATCAAATCTTTAGTACAGTGGCAAATTCAGAGATATCAGATTGCAAAAGACTGCAAACCTAATATGTCACTGTCAGCGGAGCTACGCAGGCATTTAGCGAATTGCATTAAATAGATGGCTTCGCTGAAACCGCATGAATTTAATATGTGATGGGATCTGGAAGCTATTAGTGTGACATGGCAAAGTACTGGGAGCTTGGCAGCTCTGGACTTTATCCATGAACTCAGGAAACTCATGTAAAAACTTGTGTGTGTGTGTGTGTGTGTGTGTAGCAGAATGTCTGGCTGTTGAAGGAACAGGCGGGTACGCACCAGCGAAAACGCAAGAAAACGATGAACAGTCCCCAACCAGTTTACAGTAAGTCGTTGCTGCTGGTTTGCACTGGAGCAGAGTGTGGGGCTGGAGAGGGTCTGAGCGTGGGCTGGCGGGGACGGGGGACACGATTCCTCTCCCTGTGCTGGGGCCATTCCCACAGGCGGCCACTGGCCAACCCGGGCTCGGAGCCATCGCCTGGGGGAGTGCTCGGAGCTGGGGGACACGGCCCTGTGTGGGGACAACCCGTGTGCCCCGGGGGGAACCCCACCTGCAGAAATCACCCCCACAGAAATCACCAGGGATCACAAGTGTGTGCCTTGTCCCTGCCAGAGGTGGCAGCTCTGGGCTGGCCCATGCCTCGATGCTTCACCCACCAGCTCTCGGTTGAAATTCTTCCTCTTCCTCTTCCCTGGCAACATCTCGGGATGTTTTTCCTTCAAAGGCTGAGGGTGCTGGTGCTGTTACAGCAGCAACAAGTCAGCCTCACCTCATGCTTGAGCTGAGAGGCGTTTTCCATCTCTGCTCAGAGGCATTTTCCATCTCTGCTCATAGTGAGCCCAGAAATTAATTTACTTCCCTCTGGCTTCAACACCGTCCCCAGCCCCTGGAGACGCCCCGAGCTGCAGGTCCCAGCAAACAGCAGTGAGGGATGTGGAGCGAGCAGAGGATGGGACCAGTGTCCGGCCATGGCTCTGGGGGGACAGCCTGGATGTCCTGCCACCCTCGTGCCCCCCCTTGCCCCAAACCCCCTTCCCTTCCCACCGCAGCAGGGGCTCCGTGGGGCTGCTCAGACGGCAGCTTCCCCGTGGTGGGATTTGGCTCTGCCCGGCCCCAGAGCGGCCCCACCGCCATGGGAAAGGTGAGAGAACCAGGAGGGGTCTCAAAGCCACGTCCGAGGGCTCCGTTTGTAAATCTTTCCATGTTCCCAAGCAGCGGCTGCAGGGAAATTCACACCGGGTCCGGGTTGCTGCAAAGCTTGACGGGAAACCAAGATTTATGCCCTATTTTAGTCCGCTTAATCCTTCGCTTGCTGGGCTGAAATCACAGCAGCCTCCTGCGCCTTCCCGGGCTTCGCCTCGACGGCGTTAAATATCCCCGGCAGCCCGAGAGCGGGGCAAATCCGAGGAGGAGGCTTTTGCCAGCGCCGACCGCCGGTGCGTGCCCCCCGCGCCCGCGCCGTGCCGGGGGACGGCGGCCGAGGGTGACAGCGATGACGGATGAGTCTCAATAGTCAGGGTCTGCTCTTACACAAACTGCCTTCATCAGCAACTCGCTGCTGCCATCAGTTAATCTTCCTGCAAAAGGTGCACTCCCGGTACATTTGTACGTTTCCTCTCCCAGTAACCTAATCTACCATCTAGTTTATGCATACATGCTCTGAGGGGTTTTTTATATATATATATATTTTTTTTTTTTTTCCTAAGCAATCAATCTGCGCCGCTCGGAGCTGCAACTGAATTTAAATACCAGGGTTTTCATTATCTCCAACACAGGAAAAAGAAAGGGGGGAGAGGGACACTGGAAATAGAGGGAAATAAATTCCAGTCTCTTGAACAATGTATCTGAAGGTGTGCGTACTTCTGCAACCATATAATGCCCGGTGTGTTAGACAAAATCTTTTTCTGCAATAGGAATATATTTGGGAAGTAGATTGCAGAGTGCCTTCGGCTGCAGTTTTGCCATCCTTCCCCCGTTTCGTGCTGCGTTTGGGTAATCTGGGGTTAGTTCAAAGGATTTGCAGGGCGGTGGCTTTTAAAGACCCCCCCAGAGGGTTGTGGGTCCCGTTCTGCCCTGTGGATACCCATGGAGATGGAGAGATCTCCCTCCCACCAGGAGACAGAGCTGGAACGTGGGCAGGGGCAGGAGGGGAGGGGAAGGGGCAGGAGGGGAGGGGAAGGGGCAGGTCTTTGCCCAGGGAAGGGCAGAGCCGAGGGCAGAGCTGGGACCCGCCACCATCCCGGGGACAACCTGCATTCCCAAACACAGGTTGGGAATTCCCCCGAGCAGGAACCATCACTTTACTGGAACTGGTACCTCCACGTGTGAAGCCGTTGTCTCCGCACACCCCTGGGTTTATAATACTGGGTTTTCAGCCACGGATTTTCTCTTTCCATAGAGCTGGTGGGATGCGGGTTTGGAGAAGATTATTTGGATTTAGAAGGATTTGCAGTTTGTTCTACGTTGATGCAGTGTCTGTTGGCGGGGCTGGCTCCCACACAGGGGGGGTCACAGCATCTGCACATTCCCAAATCTTTGGGTTGCGGATCCTTGAGTCAATAACGTGTGAGCAGTACCTGTCCGATCCCCCAGGGCAGTATCTGCTGCCCCACTTGTCCGGTTTTAAGCTCTCCCTTCCCTCCCTTGCGGTGCTACAGCCGAGTGGGATGGATTTGCTGCAGCAGGAGCTCTAGACGGGGGAAACCTTTTGCATTATTTAAAATTTCCAGCGCTGAAAAATCAATGATTGCACAAAACGCGCTCTGAGTTCAGGCAAGTTTTGGGGGAAGTTTCAGGGGAGTCTTGCCCAGAGTCAAGGCAAAATCCCAATTCTGCAAAATCTGGCACCCGTGTGCGCTTGGCTCCCGCAGGTGAGTGTGAGCCCAGGGCTGGACCTGGGGACGGGGACAGGGGACGGGTGGCCCCGGTGGCCACCGATGTCCCGCAGGAGCGCGGGGAGGGCGGCTCGGTTCACACCAAGGCTCCTCTTGCCTTAAATACAGCCGGGAAGGCCAGGTCAGCGCGCTCCCTCGCATAAACCATCTGACGTTTTGACTGTGTGTGTGTGATGAAACAGCTCCCAACGACAGCTCCGGGCGTTAAATCACAGCGTGTCCACCCGCGGGGACATCGTCCGGTCTCGCCTCCCCCAGCTTAAATGGGCCTTTTTGTGGGGGGACAAGAAATTCAAATTGCACTTTAAAAATTCCCCTTGTTTTGTCTCCTCAGTTTCCCCCCCCCTCTACAGGACCATTTAGCAGAGAGATGGGGAGGAAGGTGCCTGAAGCGCAGCAAAGGGGGGGCTCTGCCTTTTCCAGACCCTTAACCCCAAACTGTGGGCAGCCCCCAGAGCTTTAGCGTTAAATAAACTCTGCTTGGGCAGTGGCGAGACCCCCAGGGCAGGAATTACCCCATTCTCCAAGCCCCTACGAGTGGCTGGACCGACCTGCAGGGACCGACCCGCAGGGATTGCGCAGGGGGCAGGATGGGCACGACGAGGGTCCCCACCAGCACGGGGGGCAGTGGGTGACCCCATCCTGCTGCCACCCCAAAGGGACACAGTGGGGGCTACAGGTCTGGCTTTGCCCCCCATCGCGCTCCCTCTGCTTTCCCAGCCTCTTCCCCACCAGGCCTTTCGTTTCCTCCCTTTTTTCCTTTTTTTTTTTTTTCTTTCTTCCCAGGGAGAATCGTACAGAGAGTGATGGTTTTATTTTACATGAATCACTGATGATCTAACAAATTAATTACCTGCTCGCTCCTTCCCTCCTGCGTGAGGTCACGGAGGCTGGGTGGGGGCCGCCTGCCGCCCCCCGCTCCCTGCCATCATAGCTCCTGCTTTAAAGACCAGAGACAAATGTCAAAATTGCCAGTTTAGGTTAAAATCAGATTTAAATGTCTCTTACTAAACACAGAGGCACACAAACTCAATATGTCATCTTTAATGGTTCAGAACAAAGCCTAGAAAAATAGTGTCCCGGCACCCAGGAATTTTATAACCTTTGATATATAGCTTTCATTATTAGCAATAATTTCTGTAACTGCATCCGGATTCACAGCAGCACATATTGAATAATAATTTTACTCTTTTTGATCTGCCCCCCGGTCCCCGTAGGTCCTTCCCCCTGGGGGGGGTGGTCTGGGCAGCCCCAGCCCCTCACCCTCCTCCTCTACCTCTACAAAAACAGCCTTTTGTTGCCTTTTTTCGTTCCTCTACTTTTTGGGGGTTTTTGGCCAACACCCACTTCTCCCTCCCCCACTCTTTTGTCATGATATTAAAATCTAATTACCCAGACAACTCTCTTCACTGAAGTCATCAGCAGCCCCAATTATTTCTCCCCCCATGTATGCACACACAGGCACACACGGAAAGCAGGGAACAATAAAAAGGCGTTCGCTAACCTCCGCCTTTTTTCACAGTCAGGCTTCAAGTTCACATGTGAATTTATGCCAGTTTTGACATTAGCAGGAAAAATTAACAGTTCTCACCAAAAAAAAAAAAAAAAAGAAAAAGAAACTTGCACAAAAGAGGTTTTGTGTTTCAAGCAGAATAAATTATAGTGTGATGTTATTAAAACACTTAGTTGTTAAGTTGCCAAGAAAATCCAGTATATTCACACGGACTCGAGGACCTGTCTCCATGCAAAGTAATTAAATTAGATTTATGGGCTGCATTACATCAGTGTTTGATAGTTCATTTTTCCTTTCTTCATATTTTGTCCTGCTTTATTAGAGCATGTGACAGATGGTAAAAATAGTGTGAAGTTTCTTGGCCCTGTGCTAAATCCCCCTTCGGTAGTATATCTCTCTTCTGTCAGTTCTCCCCAGCGATGATAAATTAACCTCTCCTCTTCTATCCCAAGTGTGGCAGTAAAGCACTCTTTGACACAGCACTATCACTTTATCTTAATCTGTGCTGTTCTAGGGGCGGGGTGGGGAAGGAAGCGAAAGGGAGATGATGCAATCGCTACCACGAGTTTAAAAAAAAAAAAGAAAAGAGAAAAAGATTTATTGTGTCAAAAAAAACGGGGGGGGAAAAATAAAAAAATTTAAAAAAGTGAAGCCAGGAATAGTGCTGATTTATGGAACGTGCTTTGTGGCGTGTGTGTGTGTGTGTGTGTGTGTATGTACACACACATGTGTCTGCCCCTTCCAGCTTCCCCTCCTGCAGTGGGATAAAGCTCTTTTTTTGATTTACTGACGTCTGGACCCCGGGGGTCCCCGAGCGCCCTCGCCCACCACTACCCCATCATTTCTCCAGGCTTTTCTCCTCCCTCCAGCCAGAGTTACTTACCTCCTGGCCTCCTCCTTGCTGCTTCTGCAGCAGCAACCAGCCCCGTCCTGCCCAGGTCCAGCCACCCCAGAGCAGGTTGTCCCTCCGTGTCCCTCCTGTGTCCCCTTCCCAAGGCCCTGGGGCTCTGGATGGTTCCAGGCTCCTGTTCTCCAGGAGGGAGCTTTGCAGAGCAAACCCCAGGAGGGTCCCGTGGGCTTTTAGGGCGCTGGGGGAGTAATTAAGTAAAATGAACTCACAGGTTTCCTTCTGCTGAGACAGAGCAGGAGCCACGAGTATTTTTGGCCAATCTAGTGGGGAGGGCAGAGATGGTGAGTGAAGACAAAACCAGGCAACGGGAGGTGAAAGAGGGAGAAAGCCCTTTGCTGGGGGATCCTCAGGGGCGGGGTGGTAGCGAGGTGTTGCATTAATTGGGCAGGGGTGGCAATATTTGATGTATGGAGCTACAAAGGTAGGAACATCCCTAAATTTAAAGTACTGAGACAAATGGAGCCGTTCCTCAGCTGCCTTTTGGTCCCCCCATCCAGCTTGTGCCAGCTCAGAAGACACAGCCTGGGTTCTGCTGCTGTTTTGGGAGCAGAGACTTCAAGTTTCTCCCAAACCTTGAATGTCCTCGTGCAAGAAGGATGTGGGGGACTGACCGCTCCGTGCTGGCCGGGGTTCAGGCTGTCTCTCAGAGACCTGGCCCACTGTATGTGAACAGACACCTCCACAACGGCCAATAACAGCCGAAAAACTCAACTCATGCGTCCGCCAGCTCGACCAGCTGGAGCTACAGCTGGACCCTGTGGTCCCCGGTCCTGGATGGGGTCACCCGGTGGGACAATTCCGTGCTGGGTGGTTTGTGAAGCCAGGCCTGTCCTCTGCCCCCTCGGCTGCCGTATCCCTCACTCCCTCCACTGAAGAGCCAATTCCTGTCCCCACAGGGACCGTTCATTCTGCATCTTTCTTTCCTCCTCAGCCAGATTTCACCTCGAAGGAATCGACTGAAGCGTTTGGTCACCTAAAGACCATGGTGCATCCCTCACAGGTGAGACCGTCACGGCCCCGAGCATCCTCCCAAGGTGAGTGGAGCTCACCGGGTTCCTGCTGGGGGGTCACACTGGTGGGACGGAGCTGGGAGAGCGGAGCAGGGTCCACATGTGAATGGTTCCCAGGCACATGGACAAGAGGTTTCATCACCCAGACACCCCCTCCTGCCACCCCAGGACACCCCCGTGAGTGCTGGTCCCCGGAGGGGGCTGTGGTCCAGGCTGGGCAGCTGCTGTGGGTCGTTATGGGCTGTTACAGCCAGACCTGAAGGTCCAGCTATAGAGTTTTTTAATTTGTAGATCAATAACCGGATAATACTAATTATGGTGTCGATGCAACTTAAGCCCCTCAAGAAAAACCATGGTGTGGTGGGGGCGGCAGTTGGCAGCTGGAGGAGTAACTGGGAGATGGGGAAAGCACAGAACCAGGCTCAGCCCCAAGGTCCTCCAAACCTTGTCCTGGGCCCCCTACGTGGCCACCTGGGACCCAGAGCCCAGGGCTATGTCACCTTCTCTGGAGCGCAGGGGCTGAGCTGGAGGCTTCTCCGGTTAAAAAAAAAAAACAAAAAAAAACCAAAAAAGGAAGTTTAAAAAAATGGCCATTTCACTTCTGTAATTAAAAACTGAAGCCCCTGGAGCGCTTCCAGACCAGCCCCAGACTGGTTTGTGCTTAGAAGGAAGACACCGATGGCTTCGTCGTCACCAGCACAAATGTGTGAAAGTAGAGCTGGTGCCCACGTCCCGCGTCGGGCTCCGGGCTGGTTCGGAGCAGAGGGACCCCCCCGAGTTTATGGGGGGAACAGACTGCAGGGGGTGATGACAGTGGGATTAACCATGTCCCCACCCGCCCAACAGCCGGGGGGTCACCCCGACCTGGCCCCTGCGGCGCGGGCACCAGCCGGGGGGGTATTTAAAAGGAAAATAGAAACCCCACTGAAACCAAACCCTCAGCTGTGCCTGCAGCTCTCCCGGGAGAGGCTCAGTGACAGGGAGGTCACAGAATGGGTGGCATTGCACTGCGACACGGGGGGGTCACAGAATGGGTGGCATTGCACTGTGACATGGGGGGGGTCACAGCGATGGGTGGATTGCACTGTGAGATGGGGAGGGTCACAGTGGTGGGTGGCATTGCACTGCGACACGGGGGGGTCACAGTGATGGGTGGCATTGCACTGCGTCGTGGAGGGTCACCTCTAACAAGACGTGACCGTGGTGTCAGAGCTTCCATCCTGCATCTGGCTGTCAAACCCCTCCCCGTGACAGGCAGAAATTGGGGCAAAACCAATCCACACCTTGAGCGGGGGCTGAGGTGGGTTTTGGGGTGCTCTGCATTCCCCTGAGCCCCCCCGGAGCCTCTGCCCCCCACCCCTGCGCCGCTCAGGTCTGCGGGTCTGAGTGCATTAAGTAGCCAATCGCACTGCATTACGAGCCCAAGTAATGCTTATCATTAAACCTGTAATTTATTTCTCCTGTATTTCATAAAATGTGAAATATTACCCCTCGTCGGGTGCCCAGAGAGAACGGGGATGCTCCATTAAGTTCGACACTGCTCCTCCATAAGATGCAGTAATTATATGCGGCTTTTTTTACTGCTAAGTTCCTACTTGCAGATGCTAACAAAAGAAATAAGCTTTTAATCCAAACATAATTAATATGAATTACCTCCACAGTACACCCTGGCTTTGCACCATTAAACTTAATTTTTGTTTTGCATGATAATTGTGTTATCATTACCATTTATAGGAGAACTCGGGGACCTTCACTTTGTTTTCAGCCAAGACCAAAGGCACTAGAAATGGCTATCGATGGCCCCCCCGCCTCCCGGGGCCGGGGGAATTACTGGCCATGGCTGCCCTTGGGCTTGTCCTCGCCGTGGTCTGGCTCCTTGGGCCGGTTACGCCGTTGCCCCGGTGGGATCCGTGCTGCAGACCCCCCCGGGGGGGCCGTGGCTGGGCTCTGCACCCGCACAGCCCCCGCACGCCTGGGCCACCCTGCGCTCCATGCTCAGGGGGAAAATTACCCTAACGAGCTTTTACTGCGCCTCTGGTGCTGGGGCGGGCGGCAGCGCAGGCAGGGGGGGCAGGAGGACTGACAGGGCCCCCCCGGGAACCCTCTGGGAATAAAACCCCAACCTCATCTCATCCAGGGATGCAGCCAGAGCTGGTTCCCAGAGCGCGGAGGAGGATGCCAAAGCCCCCCCATCCCAGCACATCCCAGCACATCCCAGTCTGGGCCCTGGACCACCGTGTTCCACAAGCGGAGCCAGAGACCCCAGGAGAAAAACAGGGTCTCCAAACCCATGGGACCATCCTGAAGCCCCCTTGCTAATTAACTGCCCGGCCCCGTGTGATGAGTTTGTGCAGTCTCATTTCAGGAAGAAAAGGAGATGAAATCAAGTCCCATAATTATTTATTGAAATTACAGCCCCTGTCGAGGAGGACTGAATTACTGCAGACTCCATTAGCCGGCTCGCGGTGTACGGGAGAGAGGGAATGAGAAAATGATGGATGAGAAAGACAGAGAGAATTTTTGAAAATAAAAGGGAAACAAATGAGAGACAGAAAGGGGCAAAGAGAGGGGGGAGGTGGGGAAGGGACCTTCCTGGACCCCCTTTCTCCCTGCCCCAGCGGCTCCCGAGCCACAGAGCCCGGCGGGTGCCGGATCGCTCCGGAGACAGGCATTTGGAGGCACAAATCCTGCAGTGGCACCAGCACCGCACGGTGGGGCTGATTTTCTTGGGGGGGTGAGGTGAGCCTGCCCGGGAAAAACCAGTCACCTGTGGATGAGTCCCTTGCCAAGGGCAGGAGGAGGCTCCTCCAGCGGTGATGGAGTCTTGCTGGGGGTTCTGAGCTTCAGGCGCTGCTCATAATGCTAAAAATGGGGGTGGTTACTGTGGGGGAGCCCTTTGGTGGGGCTGGGAGGGGACGGGAGAGTGGCCACTGCTCTGCGGCTCCGCCTGGGAGGGACGGGGGGGATGGAGGACGCGGCTGAGGTTGTGGAAGGACCTGGCCAAGAGCAGAGATAAAGAAAAGCAAAGGAATTACACCCCTGGGCCCAAGGAAGAGGTGGCTGTCACTGTTAAAAAGTTTTCTCTGCAGTTGTCTGTAATCAGCACTTTGAATGATTGCATAAATATATTAATTACACTAATTAATTTCCCCAGAAAAGAGGCGTCGCTGGCTGGAGACAGCAGGTATCTGAAGGAGAGTGTGAGCATCGTTTTGCAGGCAGCGTGTTCTCAGCAAATTCCTTAATTAGGGCTGCTCTCTGACACTGAAGTTTGGTCCAGGGATGAGTCTTTAAAAAGAGAAAATCTCGGTACAAAATGTTTCAGAAAACAGAAGATCTAAGAGGAGCCTAATTACGGAGCAGGCTGGCAACAGCCCCCCCCCCGGATGATGCTGGGACCCCCAGCCCCGGACTCAGATTGGGCACCAGGGCACCGGGGTTCCCGAGGGCTAAAGGGTTCAGGGGGGCACATGCCAAATACCTGGTGGTCCCCAGAGCTTCCCAGTGCCCGTGTCCCCGCGGGGAGGTGTTGGGAGCAGACTGGACCCATCCCAGCGGGTGGCAGCCCCATGGCAGGGCCCAGGGAGCTCCCAGCCAGGGTCCCCTCCTGTCTGTGGTTCCCACGGTGCTGCAAAGTCACTGTCCTGCACCAGACCCCCCCGGCGGAGCTCCCTGACCCTGGCTAAGGGCAAACCCGGCTCCTCTGCCCCCTGCCCTGCCCTCCTCTCCTCCTTGTTGGCTTTCCACCCCATGCCGGCTTCTCAAAGGCCATTTTTAGATGGAGAGAGCGATGCACAAGCTGCTGTGCCCCTCATCCTCTTCCCAACCTGCCTCCTGATAATAATGAGCCCAGACACTTTTATTATCATTATTAATTAGCACTTTCAAGCAATGGAATTAAATCAATATGGTGGACTGAAACTAATTTTAACAAGCCATTGAGATCAATCATCAGGACTTTTATCTACATAAATGCCACTAAACTCAGCTCGTTAGTGTAACATTAGCTGGAAAAGGGGGGGGGGAAGAGAAGGGAGACTGGCGGGGTTTTAATTAGGAAGACATAAACCATGCCACAATTTTTCTTCTTTGATTTGCTTTTAATCTCGTCCATGAGCTCTCCTGGTGCCCTGGCTGATTATCACTCTCTTCACCTCCTCTCAGGAAGCAAAGGCAGCAGGAAGGAGAAGAGGGGGAGCGGGAGAGGGCAAACCCAAGGAGAGGGGCTCGGCCACGGTGGCTCTGCCGAGCTGCTCGCCTTCACCGCGCTGGTGTGGGACGCTGCAGGAGACAGGGTGCTGTGGGGCTGAGCTGCATCGGGATGCAGGATGCTGTGGGATGCTGTGGGGCTGAGCTGCATTGGGATGCAGGGTGCTGTAGGGCTGAGCTGCATTGGGATGCAGGGTGCTGTGGGGCTGAGCTGTATCGGGATGCAGGATGCTGTGGGGCTGAGCTGTATGGGGATGCAGGGTGCTGTGGGGTGCTGTGGGGCACCTGCAGTATCCCCTGTGCTGAGGAGCTTCCCGTGGCATCTCCTTCCCTGACCCACATCTCCCCCAGCGCCTCTGAATCGTGACTTTCACCCTCTTGTTCTTCGCCGGACCCAAAGCAGACGAGGTTTTGCCACGCAGGGCTCCCCTAAAAACCACACAAGGCTCCCCCCCCCGCAGCCCCAGCTGGGTTTGGGGACACTGGGGAGGTCACTGGGGTCCTTTGAAGCTGAGGAGGCTGGTTTGCTGCTGCCAGGGCAGGGGTGGGAAGATGATGCCATCGATCACCAGAGCACCTCACTAATGGGCACCTCTGAGCCTTGCTGTGATCAAAGCAGCCCAAAATAAAGAGGAAAAGGAGGAGGTTCCTTGCAAAACTCCCTTCATGGCCCCCAGGCCCAAAGCCTTTCCTTTGAGGAGTAAGAGCCAATGGTGGGGTGAGGATCCTTGGAGCCTGTTTCGGGCTGGGCCATAATCTAGGGCTATAAAATTGTCAGGTGCTGGGATTAGTGGGCTGTAAATGGGGCTGGGGAGCAGATCTCCAGCCTGGCAGAGCGGGGTGGGTGGGCAGGAGAGAGCTGCCCATTGCTCCCCAGTCCCTCCCAGCCGGAGAGGTCCCTCGGAGGGCTGGGATCTGCCCTGCTGTGTCCTACAGTGCTCAAAGCTCGGTGTTCAGCAGTAATTTTCATTTCCTTTGGTCCCAAACACACTCTGGGCTTGGACCAAGGGTAACATGAACCCTCCAGAACTGGAGGTTTGAGTCAGATGACATATATTTCAGTTTCTTCAGCAAAACTGAGAGCTTCCAATGTTTCCTTCTTTCTAGGAAGCCAGATTTCTCTACCACAGACTGATGGTTGTTTTCCTCTTCCACTCAGCTGTAGGTAGGAAATAAATCCAGGGCCTCTGAGGTGGCAAATGGGTTTCTGGCTTTTTAAAGCCACCTTTTGTTCATCTCCTGTCTCCCCGGGATGGCCCAACCCTGCCGGTCCCTGGTCTAAGGTGTTGAGGGAGACCTTCGGCTCCCCCAGCCCACCTTTGCCTCCCACCCCCCGGCATTGCTCGAGCCCGGCCGCTTCTGGCATCGTCAAAGTCGTCGCCACTCAGTGGCCCCCACTGCATTTGCGCGTGTGTGGGCTGCGAGCGCAGGCCAGGCTTCAAAACCTCTTAAACTTCTCATTAACAGAGCTCAAGAAAACGGCCAGACTTCAGCGGGGCCGTGCTGGTTTCCATCGGGTGAGGATCGGTCCCCCGGTGTCATCCTTCCCACCGTCCCTGCCAGCCCTTCCCATGAAATATGACAGATGCACTGGGAAATATTTCCTTTTTGTTTGCTGGATGGGTAATAACTTGCCTTAGAGACAGTCTTTATAGTCAGCACAAAAGTAATTTACCTACATGCAGCGCAACCAGATTGCAATAAATCTGCCGCTCCCCGCTCCCGCTGAAGGGCTGGGTCTGCCCCGGGGACCGGCACCGGGGATGCTGCGCCCCTCGCCCGTCCCCTCCTGCCACCGCCCCCGGCCCGGCGCTGCCAGCCCCCCCAACCCGAGGTAATGTTGGCAAGCGCCAAAAAAAAATAAATAAATGGGCTGGAGAGCCCGGGAATGGCAGCGGGGCCCTAAATCACAAAGCCTTGCCTGTCAGCCAATTTCTCTGCAGAAAGCTCTTAGCAGTTAATTTCTGGCTAATTTATTATCCTTCGGCTTAGCCCTACAGCACCATTAGCAGTACACTGACACAACTGAGTGAAATATTGTCTAATTTATTATCTTATTACTCCTCTGGAACAGGATCAATTAATTACCCATTAAAGTATTTCAGTTGCAGAGATTTATTAGGGGACGCGGCGCTTTAACAGATGATTAGTTATATATGTTTGTTTGCCTGAGGAGCGCAGACTAGCAAATGACTGGAGGGGAAGGGGAAAGACACCGAGTCGGGAGGTAGCTAATGGATCTTTTCTTGACTCTCTGAAAATGGAGCAGTCAATGACAAGAATTATCGACTCATTCACTTGCGGTTTTGAGATAACCATATGTACAGGGAGAGAGAGAGAGAGAGGGGGCGAAGGGAAAGGGGAGAAAAAAAGCCTCACTCAACTGCTTTTTCCATTCAATAAATTTGCTTCAGAATATATTGGATTGGGGTTTGATGGCTATTTCGTGTTTTGCAGAGTGCTGACACTGGTATGATTCAGTAATTATTGTTTCTTTTAAGTTATTGCTGTAATTTTGCTTTCTAAGATCCCAATCAATTCCCGCCTCTCAAGGGCACGCTTGAAAAGCGATATTTGAAAACAGCCCTCTGATAGATTGTGCCGTTAGACAGTGGCTGAGACAAATAGCCTAATCTGGCACAAATTAGCTTGGCTTCCACAGATAGTTTTATACAGCAATGTAAATTATATTGTCAGGGCCAGTCACTTTCCTGCTTAGAGTGCAGCTAACAAGAAGCCATGGAGACATTACCGGGGCTGCCGCTGGCTCCCGGGGCTGCTGCAGAGCCATTTGCTCGCCGGGCTGGGGGGTGGAACGCTCACCGGGGCCCCCCCGACGCTCAACCACCCCGTCCCCGCACCGGGAGAACCACCCCGCAGCACCGGGGGGGCCGGGGGTCTCGGCGGCGGCCGTCGCCCCGCGCAGCCCCATCGATATGCTCTTATTTGCCCTCCAAAATTATGTGGGGTGGCTGGAGGTGCTCGTTAACCCCAAGGGGTGATTGATGGGGATGATAATGTAACGATCAAGCCCCTTGGGTGTCTTGTCAACACGTGCCACAGCGGGTAGTGCAGGCTGGGATGTGGGACCAGGACCCCTCGGACATCAGCAGAGGATGCTGGTTCTTGACTCACGTGGGAAATCAGATACCCGTAGATACCACATGGGAAATCATAGACATCACATGGAACATCAGAGATACCACATGGAGAATCATAGATAGCCATAGGTATCACATGGAGAATCACAGATATCACATGGAGAATCATAGATATCCCATGGAATATCGTAGATACCCCATGGAGAATCATACGTATCCATAGCTATCACATGGAATATCATGGATAACACCGCCTCTGCCTTGCTTTCTCCTCACTGGAAGCAGCCCTGGAGCAGATCTGGCCAGAGGGACCAGACCCAGTCCCAGCACATGGAGCAGAGAGCACAGCCCTGCCCAAGCCATGGGGCTGGAAAGCCATCTCAGATGTCTCCTCCCTGCAAACCCAGCACGACGTACCCCTGGTCAGTCCTCCACAGGTGAGCCTGAGGAGCAGACCAAGCCGAATTCCCCCCTGTGGCAGCAGAAACTCATTTTAGATCCTACTGGTTCTTCAGCTGGAGACTGAATGAAGTCAGGATGGGCTTAAGCGAGAGGGGAACATGGGCTGAGCAAAGCGAAAGAGAGGGAGAAGGCGAGTAATCTGGAACCGCTGTCACCGC
Organism: Calidris pygmaea; assembly: GCA_003697955.1. Classification (NCBI taxonomy): domain Eukaryota; kingdom Metazoa; phylum Chordata; class Aves; order Charadriiformes; family Scolopacidae; genus Calidris; species Calidris pygmaea. The sequence continues at coordinate 1,003,244 of QJSC01023312.1, forward strand.
ACAAGAGCCGTGTCAGGTGCAAACAGGCTGAAAAGCATCACAAAAAGATGTATTTTTATGCAACTGTGAGCTAACCTGTGGAATTCATCACGGCGAGATATCACAGGCGACCTGAGCAGCATGAAAATGGGATGTTTAGACAACGAAGCGGGTACATAGCCATTTAATGAGACAGGTTCAATTTAAATCAGGTTATAAGGGATCCGAATCTCGTTTTAAGGCACCAGCAAACCACGAGCTGGTGGAGACAGGAGGCTGCAACCAGGCAGGCCCAGGAACGTGCTGCCAGGGCTCTTCGCCTCTCGCCCCCAAGGTGGGATCCTGGGTTTTGAAATCATTCCTGGAGAGAAGCAGATGGAAACCCAGCCAGAAAGCAGCGAGCTCGAGGGCAGGTGAGGTGGAGGGACTCACACACCGTGGTCCTGCCGGAGGAGACCCTTGGTCTCAGCTCACACGTGCAGCAGCAGGTCCACAATGTGCTCACACTGACCTAAAGCCGTTGTCTCGTGCCATAACAGAGAGGTAGCCATGTCAGGAGGGAATTTGTGACTCTGGGGGAAGAAAAAAGCCAGGAACAGGCTCTGCGGGAGCAGATGGAGGATGCTCTTGGCCGCAGTGAGAGCCGCAGGCCCTTCTTAACCTTGCAAATGGCTCCTGTAGCAGGAGGGACAGGTTAGATCAGGCTGGGGGGGCTCCGTCTCCTGAGGAAAAGCTTCTTAATTTTCACTTCACCCTCTTCAGAGCAGCAGTTTAGCACGGGCTCTTGGAGGTGGAGCTGACGACTGCGGTGACGATGCTGGGATGGAGCAGGGCAGCAGCCACCGTGTCCATCCAGTTAGTGTTTATCCAATAATACTGGAATGACGCTTATGTGGAAATACAGCCCCAAGAGGTGCAGAGGAATTCGTTAAAAATGAGGAAGCAGGGAGAAAGACTTGGTTTGGAGACCTTTTAGCTCTGCTGAGCTGGTCTGAATGTCTTCCAAATCCACGTGAAACAAGCCACAGTCTCCTCAGTCACCTGCATGGCATGAGTTTGTGCGTTCTCAGCCCACTTCCCACTGGGAGAGGTGCTTGCTATAGGAGATACAGCAGCATGTGCGATGGCATGTTCTGCTTGATGAGTTCATAGGCTCCTTGAACCTCTTCGAGAGTCTCCAAAATGCTCTGAGCCCAGCAGAGGAATGGCAAAAATGGTCTTACTGTGGTTCTTCTAAAAGCTCAAGAAACTAGTGGTGTAGAGGGACAAATTTGCCTCCATGGGAGGAGCAGGGGACGTAGGACAACCCCAACCCACACCACCCCGGAGTCCCCACTGACTGGAGTACCCTGGGGAAAGCCATTTTCTATCCCATTTGCTGACTCCGTGTCTCAGCCCGCTCCCTCTGCTCGGATCTGCAGACAAACCCAGAAATAAGCAGGGGTTTAATCTCGCGCCGGGACGAGTTAGTCATAGGCACTCGCTTTCAAGTGGTGCCAGCTTGGTGGTGTGATGGGTGAGCCCCAAGAGCAACCTGGCATTAACTCATGCCCCAAAGGGCGTTCCAGCGGTTTGGGTGCCGCATTCCTCCGGCTCTCGTGGAAACACCCCTGTTTTCCTGTCAGAGCCTGCCTCGTAGGCACTAACGAGCAGCACCCCCAGCTGAGAACCGCGCTCCCAACTGCAGTGAGCTTTACAACCTCAGCAGTAAACATCTCTGCAGGTGGGGTTCATCTTGCTCAGCTTCAGCCGTCACCAGGAGACATCTCCATCTGCAGCCGTCACCCCGGGCTCCGATTAGATGGAGGAAAACAAGCGTTTGCAGGGATTTCTCTGCCCTATTTCAGACACCTCGGATGGCGCCGGGCTGACTCAGAACCCACAAGGGTTGCTTTTCTCCGTGGGTTTTCCGGGGAGTCTTGAGCACCAAGGGCAGTTTGGCATCATCGGTGACCACGTTTGGTCAACCCTGGAGATCGCTGCGAGGGAGGGATGTGAAGAGGCAACAACCTCTGTGCTTCCAGCTGGATCACGGCACAGGGGCGACTGGTTCCCAGTTCCCAGTTTGCTCTGGGAAGGGGCTGGGCAGGGGCAGAGCTGTTGGCTGTCCCCGTCCTGTTTAGCTCTGTGTCTCTGCAGGTCACCTTCTCATCTCCTCCTTGCGCTCAACAAAAATCAATGCTCTAATTTGCCAGAGCGCAACAAAACAACTGTGATGACTGGAACAGAAATAGGATCGTATTCCTACAGGCTCGGTGCTAAAAATGGTGCCGGTCGCTGCAGCGCAGCTTCCCGCCGGCAGCTCAGGATGCTCCCGCGTGGCCGGGGGGGGTCTGAGGGGTGCAGACCCCCAGGGGCAGCGGGGTGATGCTCTGCACCCACCCGGGGACACCCCCTCCTGTCCCAGGGAAAGCCGCTGCCCGCTGGGGGCCGTTCAGCCGGGCTGGAGGAGGGGGGCACCGCTCCCAACCCATCTCTTGATCTTCAGGCGTGAGAAGTGGGGTGTCCCCTCCCTCCACCCCCTCCCCATTGCCCCGAGGGCGTTACACCAGAGCGCAGAGGTGCAGGGCAGAAAAGGGGCGTCCCCGGCTGAGAAACCGAGACCCTCATCGTCACCGAGAGACTTGCCCGAGGTTGGCCAAGGGAGCGGCGGCAGAGCCAGGAGCTGAGCCCAGACCCGCTGCCTCGGCCCCAAATCTGTCCTCTCCTTCTGCCGCTGCGGCTCTCGTTCCTGCTCCAGCCGCTGAGGAGTGGCTCTGGGAGGATGACACGGCGCTGATTTAGGGGCTTGACCTTGGGGACGCTCCTGCAAAAGCTGCGGCTTCCTGAGCGCAGCTTCACGTCGCCTGTTATGAACACCTCACGGGTTACACCTATATTTGGGTATCTAGCAACCGGGAAAAAAAAAATAATACGCATGCAAGAGAGAAAGAAGGGATGAAAAAAATAAACCCCATCCCTTTTATATCTCCAGGCTGCCTTCAGCAACAGCATTCCTAAATAGGAGAGGTTAAATATATTGCTGCCATTACACTCTACAAGGAACACATTCCATAAAAACGAAGGTGCCGTAAATTATACAAATATGATGCTAACAAGCCAGGAAATGCACTGCTAATGAGGTCAGCTATAGAACTCCCGCAGTGCTGCAAATCATGTGCCAATCCGGCGCAGGAGGTGCAGGAGCAGCCCTGGGTCAGCATTTTCTGAGCGCATTTGTAACCCGCTGTTCGGCGAATAGTTACACAGGTAGATAAAAATCCTCCTCCTCTCCTTGTTTATGTGTCGAATAACCAAGGCACCAGACAATCACGCTTTGCATTAATGTACCTCGCTATTATGCCTATTGTTCTGTGGTGCAGAGTGGAGAATTAGTCACTCCGATGTGCAAATATTGGTTACAGTTTGGAAGCAGGCACGCTTTTGTGTTCCTATCAGACCTGCTCCTGGAGGAATTATACATGCTGGCACCGGGGGTTCTTTTTTTTTTTTTTCTTTCCTTGTACGTACTGTGTTTGCTAAAGCTCTTGAAAAAAAAAAAAAAAAATCAAATAAACATGTTGGCGGCAGCTAAGTTATTAGCTCACTCTGCCTTCCTCCCCTGTTAGGCAGCGGGACAATAAACACAGTGAAATGTGGCATTTAGGAACCAAAACAAGAAACCTGCCTAAAATCTGTGAGCTTGAAAAAAACAAGCTCAACCCCCTTCGGACTGTTTCACCCCAGAATTTGAGGTGAAGTTCCCCACCTGGCAGCACTGCAGGGGGGGCCGGGATGGTGGTGGGGGCCGGGGTCCACCTGCAGCCCCCACCTCCGGCGGGGAGCGATGTTCTCCATCGGAGCATCACGCACCCTGGAGATCGTTTGGCCATTTCTGCAAAGCTGGGCTGCTGTGGGGAGCCAGGAGGGAGCCTCGCCGCTGCCGGGGGGAAAAAGAGCCAAGACCCCCACGGTGTCGTGGTCCAGGACCTCTTCTCCCCGGCATCAGAGCAAGCAGAAGCACCCCAAAATAGCCCTCACCCCATGGAGCGAGCCCGGGCTGGGCTGCACACAAGGCATTTCCAGGTTCCCTCAGGTATCAGCTCTTTTTTCTGCCCCACAGAGTGTGGGATTCTGAGCATGAGGTGCCACCCGGGGATGGGGTCCCACCACGGTCACCCCGTTTCTCCTGAGCCCCACACGTGCAGGCTTGACACCGAAGCACTGCATCCCAAAAGCATCTGCCGTCGCGTTCACCTCCCTGGGGAGGGGAGATGGGGTGCTCAGAGCAGAGAAACGCCGCCAGTCCCCGAGCTGCAGGCCCAGCTCGGGCAAAGTGTGAAATACACATTTCTGCCTTTCATTTCCATATGGTTTTTATGGGTCCTCCATGCAGAAACAAGAGCAAAAGCCTCATTCAGAAGCCTCCCAACTTGGCAGATTTATTACCAAATTAAGGAAGGAGGAAGCACATCAGCTGTCTGGCCCAGGTAGAGGGGATTATCTCTGCTTGAGAGGAACCAGACAAAGCCATGGCTTGAGCTCAGAAAGGCTTCCCATCACCTCCAATAAAGACTATGAAGTTTGGAGTGCCTGAGACCAGCCCCAGGGCAAAACCGGCCTTTTTTTTTTTCTGCTGAGAGTTTGCATGGCTGTTTGGCCACCCGAGAGCCAGCCGTGGCCACCCGAGAGCCAGCCGTGGCCACCCGAGAGCCAGCCGTGGCCACCCGAGAGCCAGCCATGGCCACCCGAGAGCCAGCCGTGGCCACCCAGGGCTCCTCGGGCAGGGACCAGCCCAGAGCTCCGCGCTTGTTGTCTCTTCTCATGCAAATAACTGTTGCAAGCAGAAAAGCATTTCTATATTTAATAAGCTGGATATTTACGTTAACTAAATAGCAGCTAATTATGAAAACATACTTAAGAGTCTGAGCAATTAAGCAATAATATATTACATAGTTATCAAGCCTCCAATACACATGTCCTTAATAATCAAAATATTAATATGCAGCTACTCTTCTATTATACAGCAACTCCGCTATTATACAGAGAGTGTCCTATTACTGGCAAATTAAATGCATAGTTAGGCGAATTTAGGACACTTAATTTAATGTGTTCCCAAGAGTTCACTATGGCAGATTCTGCAAGACAGGCCTCTATCTAGGTAGCACGGAATTCCTGGAGTTGCTCCTTGCTCCCGAGCCACATGGCTTCCTTTGCTCAGAGACACCGTTAACCCGTTTGTGGCAGCAAATTACGAGGGAAACAGCTAATTCTGGGGGCTGTGCTCTTACCTACCCATCGGAGCCACCACCAGGAATGAAAGAATGATGTTCAACGCGCTTTTTAACGGATCGGAACGGAACTGAGGTAAAGAGATCTTGTAAAGCAGAGCAGGAGCTGAAGATGGATGGGAAGGAAGCGAGTAGGGAGAACAGTGGGCAGAGCCTGTATTGGCCCAAACACAGAGTTTTCATTTATCCAGTTGCCAGACTCAGAGTCCAGGGACTGAACTGGTCAGTGTCTGTCGGCTCAAACTCTTTTTTTTCCCCCCGTGTAAATGCTGTCTGCTGTATCTAGACATTGGCTCATGGCAGGGGAGCGGGTGGGAAACGCACCTGTAAACCCTGCTGTATAGAGACTCAGGGAGTATTTCCCCCCACATATTTTGCCTGTTGCTGTTCAAGAACTGCCCCATCCCTGTGCCAAAGGGAAGGTGCTGCCGGGGCACCCAGCAAAGGGCACCCGCCTCCTGCCCCGGGATATTGTGTTTTATAGGACTTTTTAATTAAACCCTGCCACAATAGGCCTGGTTCTTCATGGCTTTACACATTTGCTGGAGTGCAAAGTGGGTGTGAAGCGTAAGCAGGCTGATTTGGTACCAATTTACACCTCGTTCTGCATTGAAATAAATAAGGATGATCAGGGCAGGGATTGGGAAAACCTGGCTCTGGGGTGTGCTGGGCTTCCTGTGGTGCTGCAGCAGCGGGGAGAAGGCAGAAACGTGAGTTCCTCTATTCTGAGGCTGTTTTAGTTCAAAAAACCCTCTAACTTTAGCATGTGAATTTACCTCTGTGCTTACTCTGTCAAAACAGTTATCCTCGGAATGCCTGTGGTTGCTTGGGGAGCTCTGATATTTACTGTCCAACAGTTAAATTCCCCGAGAGCTGGGATGTTAGTGGGGGCTGCAGAGCGAGCAGTGGGGACATGAAGTGGGGTCTCCCCCCAGGGCACCTGCCTGCTCTCTGGTGGCAAACTGGTCCATCCTGGGTGTTTAGTGAAAGAAGTTGGAGTTTCTGAGCTGTGTCTGGGTCCCAGCTGCCTCCAGGTGAGCTGTGGTGTGCTGGCCTTGCCTTCCCCATCAACGTGGCTTTTTCTGCCAGAGCTTGGATAAAGGAGTGAGGCTCCAGGACATGTGCAATCTGGGTTTTATTTTGGGGGGGGGTGATGATTCCTGCTTCTGAGCCGCTGGTGTGGGTCTGGAAAACCATGAAATGCTCTTTTCTTCCTGCTCCCCAACCGGCACAAAGCCTTTTGGAGGGGGAGCAGGTAGCTGTGGAGCTGGCACACGGTGGTGAGGGTCTGCTGGGCTCTGGGGAGGTCAACCAAAAAAGCTGCAGTGTCCTTCTGCCCCGTGTCCTGCTCTGCAGAGGAGCTGCTGCCACCGCTGCTCGTGACCGTATGTTTTTAAGGCCTTATCTGCCATATGGCTTCCAGTTGGGATGATTTATGGGGTGAGGAAAGCACGCTGATAAATTTTACGGCTGGGCCCCGCGCAGACTGGGGGTATCAACAGCCCCATCCAGACAGCCCTAATGGAAACTGCCGGCACCGAGGAGCAAGGCGTTATTTATGACTGTCTGTAATGCCACCCTTGGAAATTTATCATCACTTCTGCTGGGCAGGCTGGAGTTGCGGCGTGGAAGGGGAAGGTGGAGGGGAGAGGGCAGGACGGGTGCTTTTTTGGGGGAAAACAGAGCAGAGGGACCTTTTGAGCAAGCCCAGGGGCTCGGCAGAGCCTGGCCAGGCTTCGTCTTGGGGGGGAAATGGATGTGCAGGCGCCTGCCTGGGCTCCGCTTCAGCCATAAGCTCCAAAAGCTGGCACTGAGACCTTGAGCCTGGTGTAAGGGGATGGCTGTGAATGTCCCTTCCCAAGCTGGCATCTCCCAGCCGGGGCGATGCTGCCGCACAGGCAGAGGGGTCCCGGGGTCACACGTGGTCCCCAGGGCTCTGTCCCCAGCCTCGCTGCCTGGCCGTGGTGCTGCGAGCAGCCAGCGGGACTGAGGGGACACCGAGGCCCAAGGTCACCCGGGAAATCCACGAGGGAAAAGCAGCCCCAAGAAGGGAGGGTGGAAAATCAAACCCCTCATGGCCGCTACCGGGCTGGAAATGGAGGGGATAAATCAGGGAGGGGGGGGTGTGGAGAGATGCTGGTCCCCCCTCTTCTCAGCCGATGCTACATTTGCTGGAGGAATGAAAAAAATAATAAATTTAAAAAAAAATTAAAAGGGAGCAGCTATAAAATCTAGATACTAATAAAATGTTCCAGGAAGATGAATTCTTCCGATATAATGGTGATCCCTGATACTGAAATGTTCCACAAATACATTTTCATAGCCCCACTCAGTATTATTTGTAGATCTTTTTGCAACCCTTGTCAACAAATTCCTGATAAAAAGGAGACACTTTGCTGTGTGCTAAAGCTATGAATTTAAGAAGTGTCAACTGGTCCTTATTTATGGCGCAATCTTTGGCTTTCTCATTTTACTGATGTGGTTTGGTGCAGACTCGCTGCCTCACTCACGCGCTCTCCCTCCCCGCGCCCCGCTTCGGGATATTAATGCCGCCGCCGTCTCGGGGAGAGCGCTGACTTTCTCAAGGTGCAGAGAAGTTATGCTCTGCAGACAAATCTCTCCGAGCAGGAAAATCCATCAAGGGGAGAGGGGGGGGGAAACACACCGCCTTGGCAAACATGGAAACTCTGCCGGTGCTGTCGGGCGATGCGGGTGTTTGCTCAAGTCCCCCTGGGCTGGGTGATGATGGGGACCTGGGGACGACGGGTGAGGAAGCGGCTGGTTAAACAGAAGCATAATCCCTGTGGAATGGGATGGAGGGGAAGGTCGGGAGCTCCCTCCCCATGTGAGCAAAGGGGCTGCCGCTGCCTGCGCCCTCCCTTACCCACATGGGCTAGAAAGGGAGGAAACGGCTCAAAATCCTGTCTGGAAATGTGGGTTTTACCCACGGGATGCCCAGGGGAGGAAGGGACATCTTGGAGGAGAGCGAAGGACTATGTGAGCGAGATGTTAAGCAACAAGCGCCCCCAGAAGCGAGCAGGGTGAGAGGTGGTGGTCTTGGGGTGAGAAGGGCATCTCCGAATACGTACAGCAGAGGAAAAATTCATCAGACTTGCTTCTTTGTGAAGTTTGGCCAGAAATGTTCATCTCAAAGGCTGCGTTTGGTGTCCAGCTGACCAATAAATGCTGGTTTGCCTTGGGAGAGCCGCCTTGCCCAGCTATAACTCAGGGCTGGGCGCCTAACTTTCCCTTAGAAGTTTGATCTCGGGGTTGGTTTAGGTTCCTCTGGTGAGGCCTGGGTTGAGCAATGGTCCTGTGACTCATGGCTTCGCCTCCGGCTCGCCCTCCGCAAACGCTCCATCCAGGACTAATAAAGGAGGCTGTGTAAAGCCCAGGGTCCTGGGAAAGACTTTTCCGGTACAAATCCATGTACAAATCAACAACAGATTATTCAGAGTCGGTGCTTGGAGGGATGGTGACAGTAGTTACTAAAATAACTGCTAATGGGATGCTGGACTTTGTGAGTTTGCTTGCAGAAAGCTGTGGCATGGCGGAGAGGCCATACGGAGCTGGGTGAAGGTCTGGAATTCCATCTCCCTGCTGGACGCCCCCCTGGAGTCCCAGCCTTTTGCTATTCCCAGGGAGGGAGCTCCCAGTTGCCCCAGTAGTCCCTGAAGGCTCCAGCTCCTGTGCTCCCTGGCACGTCTGGGTATCACTGCCTGGAGCGAGGGCTGGACCATCGGGCTGGGGCTGGAGGAGGGACGCAGCAGTGCCAAAATACCTCCTTGGGACCCTGTGAGGGAAACTCAGTTGTAGCTGTGATGGGAAGCTCCTGAGGAGCATCGGTGGGGGCAGTCTGCAGGGTGGGAGGGTGTATGTGGAGGGAGAGGCTGGGTTGTGATGGATGTGATGGCCCCAGCTGCCTCTGGAGATCTTCTCTGTGCCCTTCTCTGCCCTGAGCTCTGCTTCTGCAGCCTCTTCCCAGACCCAAACTGCAAAGGTAGAATCGGGAGCCAGTGATGGGGATCAGCAAAGGGCACCCAAGCAATGAGCCTGGATCAGGGAGGAGTTTTCAACATGGAAACTTGAGACAAAAAGACACTTTTTAGGTTCTTTGCTGTCACAAACATTTTGTGCACCTCTTGCTCTTCCCCAAAGGCAAAAAGCTGGTCCCTGGGGTGGAGATGGGCACTCTCACTCCCTGCAGAGCACAGCTGTGCCTGGCTGAGGATACTCCAAGCATCCTGGGGTTTGTGGGACCAAGGGCACAGTCTTCCCACTCTTAGAAATGAACTGGGAGCACTGGGATTCCCTGGGGCAAAGGACCAGTAAGCATGGCCTGATCTCTCCTGCTTTTTCAGAGGTGCTTGGGTGCCTCGGGGACAGTTGGCTCCCAGTTTGCAGATCCTGTTTTAACTATGGCACATGTTCATAATTTAAGGCCATTACAATGGCGCTTGGTTAACACCGGAGCCTACTCCCTGCTGCCCATACCTTTTGTTTGGGTGATTTACTATTCCTCTGTGCCCCTCTGCCCACTGAAATTCATAACAGCTTTCACACAGCAATAGAAAGCTCGTAATTATAGCTGTGTCTGGTAGTGCCATTGGAGCTAAAGGGCCTGCTGGCACTTTCTTTTAACAGGAATCTAGCTCCCAGCTGGAATGAAATTTGCCCTGCTGATGGGGTCTTTTTATTAGTTTGTTTGAGCCCTTATTAAAAAAATACTCGAGTTTTTTGGCAGCGCGGGTCCCGTGTGCTCCACCTCGGAGTCTCCCGTGCTCCCACTCGGAGTTTTCAAAGGAGTCCTGGGAGTTGGGCTCGGCAGCGCCCGGACACCTCACCCCAGCCGGAGCGCCTTGCCCTCGGGCTGCTGCTGCCCGGGACAGTGATACCGATTGTTTGGTTTTTATAAGAGAGGTTGATTTTTTTAATTATTCAAAGCCGCCCAGGCAAACGTGCCAGAAATCAGGTATAACCCAATAAAAGCCGTCCTGTTGAGGTGCTCGGTGATCTACAGACCTCGCTATCCACTGCAGCTTTTTTTTCCCATTTAACTCCATTTGCGTTTCTTAAAAGGAGGTGGTTTGCCTTCTGGTGGGGAAATGTCACGGTGGGGTGACAGAGGTGTGAGGTACCAGCGTGTCCCTCCCCAGAGCATCAGGGATGGGGTCTCAAGGACACTCATTCGGGGAAGGGATTATCCTCAGCCCCCAGGGATGTCTTAAACCACAGCAGAGCAGGAGGGGGAGGAGGAAGGGCAGAAAGAAAGGACAGATGGAAAAGCAGAGAAGAAAGTGTCTCCAGGGTGGGAGAGAGGTAGTGCTTGGGGAAACACTCCAGTTTTGCTTTGTCTCCTGTGTTTTTGTCTGGGGACCTTGGTCAGTGTTTGAGCAGCTTTTGGAAGCCACCAGAGGTGATGGATGTTCCACCCAGGGGTGGGGAGGGGGCTGGTGTGCAGTGACCCACCACACAGCCCCAGAGGAGCTCAAACACCTCTCGTTCCTGGGGGTTTATTCCTCACTTGCCTCTCGGAGCAGGTGGGATGTTGGGGAAGGGCCACATGTGGGGTGGAGGTGTCTCCAGAGGGGCCCACGTTGCTTTGGGAAGAAGCAGGGATATCCATGGGGTATTGAACCCGGGAGCTGCTGTGGGTGCCCAGGTGCTCCCCTCTCCTTCCAGCCCCACAAATCACTGCTCAGGCACTCGCCAAAGAGTCCCTCTGCCTTATTTTCAGCCCCTCTGTGGCTGCTGCCAGCCATTCCTTGCAGGGTCCTTGGCCCGGGCACCCCTCTTGTGCAAGCCTGTGGGGTTATCCCTGAGCTGTGGAGAATCCAGTTACAGGGAAGGATACGGAACCATGAGACGTCTTCCAAAAATAGAGCGAAAGACCAGAATAGGTGGGTCATGAATCTCAGGGGCAGAAAGCAGGTCCAGCATCGCGGCGGGGGGACGCGTGCCTCCGATGTGCCGGCCGTGCCCCAGCCCAGCTGCCGGCCCGCGGCTCCCCTCGTGTTCCACCTCGGGTTTCAAGGTGTAAATTCCCATCAGGAAACCCCGTCATCTGAGCTCCACAGGGCAGATTTACAAGAAGGGATCACGCAGGCACAGTGGGATGGTGGTAACCAAGTCCAGAGAACATTCCTGGCAGCAGGCGATGGGGGAGAGCACCGCTCCTCACCACAAAATCTGGGAGGGATTTTAACGGCAGAAGACACGTTTCATGAAGGTTTCCATGGCAAAAGGGTAACAGGGAAGATCTCAGGGCATTTCTTAGTGCAGTTTGGCACTTGTGGGCAAAATCAAGTGACAGGAGTGGGTCCAGGCTGGCTGTAGGGAGGTGGCAGCTGCCAGATCACCCCCTCCCTGCTCCTGTGCCACCGAGTCCTGGTGCTGCTGGTGGCAGAGTAGGGCTCCTCATGCAGACACGTTTTTCTCACAAGCCCGATTTCCTCATCAGCCCAATTTGTGCAATGTTTAGTCCTACACTCCAGGATGCTACAGATACATCACTTACAATAGCTGAGACAAGGCCTTTCATTCTGTTACCAGAGGGTTTATTTAGACAAAATGCTTCATATTTAAGAACTAGATCCTCTGAAATGGTGCTGGGTTGTCTGTATATGATGAGGAAAAGCAGAGACTAATAGTTCTGTGAATTCCTCTGTTGATTGGAAATGCCAGGTCTTTTTGTTGGTACTTGTAGTTGAAGGCAATTGCTATGTGTTGAACAGAGACTGCAGCATGTATTTATTTACCTCTAAAGAGTTTTATTGCTTCCACACACACGCATTCTTTGCTGATTGGAACATCCTGAAAGCACAGGGATGCATGTGCCAACGCTCTGCAAACCAAAGGGCTGGTTCTTGCAAGGTTTTCCTGCTCCAGTGATGGCTCCAGGGTCAGCTCACAAAAAGAAGGTCATTCAAAAGACAAGTGATGTTTAGAAACTGATAACCACCTCGTTCTGCTGAAAGGGATTTGATTTCCCCATCTAAAAGGAGATCTTTGATTAGTGACTGATGGGGCAACTTCAAAAGCTCACGGGGTCTGGCTGAGATAAGCATTCAAACCTGGGATGCTCCTTCCCAAAGCCTCTTTGATCTGGAATTAAAGCTAGAGATCTCTCAGGCTTTTATTGTGAGATTTCCAGTGTTTCTAATGATGCACCAGGCACAATAGGATCCACCTGGCTTTTCCAGCAGTAAACTGGTGGGGATGGGTTTAGCTGTGGCTTTCGGGGGGTGAGGAGGCTCCCTGTGGCAGAGCACGGCCCCAAAGCCCCTTCTCCAGACTGGGAGGGGAAGAAAATTAGCCAAACTCCTCTGTTTTAGGGTGCTCGGCACCCCTGGGAGCAGGACCCTGGTCACAGCTCGTGGTTCCTCTCCCAGGTTGGCTCTTACAGCAGGGACTTCACCAGGACCAGTGTGATCCACAGCCTTGGATGCTGGTCATAGCACTGGATGTTACTGGGAGCTCCCCAGTTTGAAGGTTTTGGAAGGGACCCCAGCTCCCTGGTTGGGTCTGTTTGTGCTTACTCTGCGATTTTGGTCCCCAAAAGTGCCATCGCGGGGCACACCTTGGGCTGGGGCTGTTCCATCCCCTGCGCTGGCGAGCGCTGACGGGGCGCTGCTACCCCCTCCTCGGGTTCAGGCAGAGAATGTGTCACACCTGGAAGTAATTAGAATGAATTTTTACTAATTCATAGCTAATTGCACAATTACTCTTCTGTGAAAGATTCAACTCTCGAAAGACACTTCAACACATGAAATAAGTTTCTCCAAATCTGGCTTGGAGAGAAAAAAAAATAGCATGAAAACATTAGGCTGGATCCAAAACATGATTATTTTTTTTTCTGTTCAAATTAAGTAATTCTTTCTGAATGTATTTCAAAATGCTCAGAGCTGAGAGGGATGGTTTTTTTTTCTGATGATTTCCAAAGGGGAGAGATGGGGGGGATGCCGTGTGAGCCGTGTTCCTGGGGTGCACGAGCCCAGGAGCTGCATCCCGCGTGGCGGTGGCATCCCTGGCGAGGGCGGCTCGGCTCGGGGCTGGCCGAGCTCTCGGCTCCGTGTGAAGGAGACCCCAGCTCCCGGGACCGGTGGTGCCGCGGTGAAGGGTTTCCCGGGCTGTGCCCCCCAGCCCCCGGTGCGGGACGGTGCTGTGCGGGGAGCGGTGCCGGGGAGCAAACCCCACCGACCCGCTTTGAGGAGTCGCTTGAGGCGGCGTCTCTATCTCCTGCGCGCTTGCAAATGATGTTTACTATTTAATAAGATGTGATGAGACTGTTCTGATACTTCAAAGGCAGCTGACAGTTTTGTTAGAGATAATCAAGGAACTTTTGGACAATTACGGTGAAGGCTCTGACAGCAAGAAAACGCATAAACCTTGTAACTGTAACTAGCACCAAAGTCAAAGATTCTTCCCTGGAAACAACTTGAATATTCATTTTATCCATTAAGCATCACTTTTTTATTTATTTATTTTTATTCCATGCTTTTTTTTATGTCACTTTGCTTCCTTCATGCCCAGGAGAGCTCTTTTCTTGTTGCAAGATGAGAATCTTCCCACTTTCTTGAAGTTGCCTGCTCCAAACAGGCAGGAATCGGGGGGGGGGAACACGCTGTGGTCCCCACTTTGCAGGTTTCTTATAAGACCAAGAAGCTCCGATTCCTCTGTGACCCCTCCCGGAGCCGGGCAGCGCGGTGAGGGGCTGGGTCTGGCCAACAGCAAAGACCCCGAGTGACTCCCTGGAGCTGGGCTTGGAGCTGGGAAATGAAAAATATCAGTAACTCAGGCAAGATGGGCAAAACTTAAATATCCCTTGAAAGCATCTGACAAAGCAGGTGAATCAGAATGAAAACCAGCTGAGCTCTTCCTCTGGGTCATCCGATATGCTGATTCCCCCTAATATTGATTGATGTTTAGCTTATGGACATATTGTCATATTGTCAAGCGGACACACAGGGCTTTTTTCCAGTTGATGTTCAGGGAGAGTGTTTCATTTAATCACAGGCCTTCAATCGCTCAAGCCAGCGAGAAGGAAATTTGATAATATGGATGTAAAGCTAAAGCTGCTGATCTAATAAGAGTTTTGTGTGGTGTTGGCAGGGACAGGCGGTGACAGATCAGCGATGTGCTCGGGTGACAATTACCCCTTAAAGGAACCAACGCAACCAGCACCTCCTGTTACCCCGGTAGCCCACTGAGGAGACAGAAGTGCTAATTGGGGACAACTTTCAGGTTGTGTGAGACCAGCCCAACTTTTGGAGGGACGGGGGAATGGCTGTGACAAGCGATTCCCCAGTGTGGGGCTGCCTCTTGTTGTGGGGTCCAAGCCCCATCTCTGGGTGCCCCCCAGGAGATGCTGGGGGGCTCTGTGCTTCTTGTGCCCTCGGTTTTGCCGGCGTATGATGTGTGTGTCCCCTTTTCTGTTTCCATCCCCATCAAGCTGGACCCCCCCCAGCCCCTCCAGCACTTGGGGACCGGTCGTACATGACCCCCCCCTCTTCTGGCTGCTTCAGCGCCCTGCATCGCGCCCTCCAGTAGTCACTCAGCAAAGTAATTGGCCAAAGATTATTCTGTATAATCGAATGGCAGGGGCTTTGTATACCAAACAGGGACTTGTCTTTGTCAAAAAGTCTTTACAAAGTATCCAGCTCCGGGTGTCAGGGAGGACAAGTTTTTTAATCATGTTAAAATGATTTATTTAAACGTCAAGCCATGTCACCTCACTTCCTTTCATTTTTCAAACTGTTTGTGTTTTTTCTGGATGATAAATTTATCTTCAGACAGCCTCAATATGACTAATTAACTTTGAAATATAAGAACCAGATGTGTGAGCTGGAGAGCTTTCTGAACTCATGCCAGGCATTTTTTTCCCCCTCTTCTCGTTCCCTCTCCTCTCCCTTTCCCCGCTGCCTGCGCCGAAATCGCTTTGCAGACGCTCACAGCACGTGGAGAAAAAGCCAGTTAAGAGCCGGACCGACCCTCTTCTCCCTCCTGCCCCGCTCTCCCCAGCCCAGGTTGGATTTTTACCTCTGGAGACGGTCCCTGCAGTGACGGGATGAGCTGCCGACGTCCCCGCGTACCTGCCGTGATGCTATTTAATGTGGAAAGCAAGCTGCCACCATTCGCTTGCCACATGAAAGGAAATCAAGGCTGGATGTGACACCAAGTGATTTCTTTTAAAGACGATCCTCCCGTGTGAAGTGGGTTTTCCCCTTCTCCTCGTTTCAGGAGACAATCACTCTGAGCTGCTGGAAGAAGGGAAACATTTATGTACCGATTAATTAAGCAAAGCCTCTCAGCTTAATTTTTTCTCGCTGTGACGTACGGTTTTGTCCCTGTGGCAGGCACGGGGCAAGGATGGGAGCGGGTGGGCGAGGGCCGGGTCCTGGCTCCAGGGTCTCCTCCTGGTCCCACCACCCTCCCCAAACTCACCCCAAACCCACAGCCGGGGGCAGCTGGAGGGTACAGGGGGTCTGCAGTGCCAGAGCAGCACCTGAGCCCCCCGGGACAGGATGGGATGAGGGGATGAAGCAGGTGATGGCAAGGTGCTGCTGCCCGCAGAGGAGGAGAGGCCGTCCCCTCTCTCGTACGCTTTGTTTGACAAAACACTCATTAATCACAAAATGTGCTGAAACCAATTGCGGCGAGGGCTGGCTCTGATTCCCCTTCTGTTCCGCAGAGCTGTCCTGTTTCAAAACCCACAGACAAACACCAGTTTTCAGTTTTAAATTATTTCTCGTTTCACAGCCCAATGGGGCATGTGCAATAACCAGCGTAAGGGCTGGGGGTAAAGGCTGGGACCAGCTCTGCCCTGGGGAGGGTTCCTGGGGTGATGGTGCTGCCTGAGCTCTGTCCAGCTCAGGGAGGGGAAAATGAGTTTTCTTGGATCCTGGTGATGAGAAAACCCTTCCCTGCCCAGAATCCCCGGCTGGGGCAGCACCTCTCTCCGGTGCTAATGAGCCCTTTGACTAATGGGCTGGTGAGATGTGATGGAGAGGGGCGGGAAAATCCTGGGATGCGCGGGTACCACAATCCTGCGGGAAAGGATGTCCCTGCTGGGAGCTTTCTGGGTCAAGAGATCAACCTCAGCATCTCCAGAGGAGCCAGCGTGACAAGGCAGGGCATTTTTCTGCCCCTTTTTGGGGCTCTGGTGTCTCTGGACAGACACAGCAGGAAACCATGGTCAGAACCTGCCCGGCTCTGCTCCCCTGATCCCGCCGGGGCTGGCAGTGACGGGTGGTCCCTGCCCCACGCCGGGTCCCCACGTCACCAGGAGAGCGACATCACCCGTCAAGCAAACTTCAACAAATGTCTTTTCAGCCAAAACAGATTTTTCAAACAAAGTGTAAATATTCATGTAAAAATGTTGATTTCGGTGGAGATTTTCCTGATCTTCTTGGAACTGGTAATCAAAATAATGTTTTTTAAATTGCTGTTTTTAAAGACTTTTTTTTTTTAAGTTTTTATTTCAACAACCCTGAATTTATTCTGTGGAAAAACTTCAGTCAAAATTATTGGGTCGGTGTGTTAAAGGGAGATGGCTGCGGTTTTTTAACCACTTCCAGCACGTGATCTTTTATGAGTGTGCTTCACGTTCGCTCCTGCTCATCGCTGAGAGCACGAACGGCTGGCGAGGTCAATTCTTTTAATTCCAGCTTTCCCGCAGGCTTCCTCCCCCTGGAGCTTTGCCCGCCCCAGGGGGACTCTGTGCCCTGGGCAGGGGCTCACTCGCATCCACATCCAAGGAAAAATGGTACGGATACCCCCTGGCCGGCCACGAGCGCTGGAACAGCCAACACCACAAGGACAAGTAAGTGGGTAAATTGCATTGCCTGGTGCGAGGCAGCTCAGGGCCCCTTCTCCTCCTCCTCTTTCCTCCAGCAGATGAAATGCTCCGTCCAGAGGCTGTGCCTGGGGCGAGGGGAGAGACGCCAGTCAGGGATGGGGCCGGGAGGGGACCCGGCGTGGGAGCCGGTGCCAGGCATCGCCCTCCACGCGCGGCTTGTTAGGGCCGTGATGGAACATTTCAAACACAACAGCATTAAAAAACGAGCTGAACTTTCCCCTCCCCGTGCCTCAGCCGTGCCCTAAATATACATAACAAGCTGCGAAAGCCGGCTGGGCGTGAGCGAGGAGCCATCAGCCGATGTTGACAGCCTTGATGTCTTGGCGGGCAGGATCCAACAGCATCTCCCACTGTATGGCGCTAGATATTTAATAAAGTAAAACCCCCAGGATCAAGAAGGCTGCAATCCCTCCCAGCTCCTTTCTTCTGCTTTGCTCCAGCTCTTTCAAGCCTGCCTCCCGTCTCTCTCCAGAAAATCCTTTCATGCCTCCCTCACCAGACTGACATTTTGACAAGTTGCCACGAGTGACATCTGATTTGTACAAATTTCAAGACTAATAAATCTACCTGTCAAAGCGGAAACTTTAAAAGGAGCTAAGCCCAGCGGGTATAGTTTAACAGAACTCAAGTTGATGAAACTGTAGGATGGAGAAATTATATCTGTCACAATCCACCCACATTAGTTCTGTAGAGATGTTGGCAACTGAAACAAACGTCTTTCACAGCCTGGAAAAAAAAAGGAAAAAAAAAAATAAAAGGAGACTGTTAATACTGTGAGTAACAAGTAACAGTTCTATTTGTAAACTAGCAAATTTATTTATTTAATTTTTAATTTGCTTTTAGACGCGTGAGGGAGGGAGCGACCCTCCCTGCTCCCGCACACCCTTGTGAGCCCTGGTGATGTGGCACGAGGTCCCGGTGCTTTCAGCCCCCCCGTGTTCACCGGCCCCTCGCTGTGGTTCTGACAACGTGGGGATGATGTTCCTGCGAGGCCACAGGACTCGGTGCCATAAATGGATCCGGCCACCAAACCCACTGGGTTTCTCCCCCTCCATGGGCTGAGCCCGGTGCGATGCTCCATCCCCCAGCCCTCGTTTTTCTGCTGGTATTTCCTCCTGTTCTCTCTGCTGTTGGTGACCCCCCCGCACCAACAGCAGGAACGTGATGCCAGACTTATTTCCCATCTACAAACCTGAAACTTTTTAAGGGCTCTGCTCAACTTTGTGGTTTGTTTCCCCGGGAGGGTGCAAACACCCGCAGCCAAGGGTTTGGGAGCCGGGCACGGGCTCCCCTGGGGGGCTCTGGTGGTGCAGAAGCAGCATCGGGGCTGCAGGAAAGGAGACCCCAAACCCCTTCCCGTTCCCCCACCTCGGATCCAGGGACTCAAACCCCCTGGCCGAAGCGTTTTGCTCACGCTGGGTGTTTGAAGAGGAGGTTAGAGAAGCCTCCAGGCATGCCGAGGGAGGGAGATGGGGTCTCATACCCCGCTGAATTTCCCTCTTTTATTGCGTCTTCTCTTTGAGACACACAGACGTGAACAGCCAGTTCATTCCGCCTGTTGGAAGGAGATGGATGTGGAAGTCACACGTTGCATGAAACTCCCGTGGCCGCGTCTGCAGCACTGAGCGTGTCTTCAGGTGTATCTAATGGCTGAGCGAAGCCTCTGAGCTGATGATTTATGACGGCTGGTTCGGTTACAACTTGCCCATCTCCTTTCATTACGGAGGAGACCGGAGTGTTAGCTCTTTCCACTCGAATCCCATCTGCCGAGAGACTCCCTGCTTTCTCCCCAGCCTGCAGCATCGCTGCCTCACCCGCCGAGGATGCGCTGGCTCTGCGTGGAGAGGAGAGAGGAGCTGCCAGGAGTCTCCTTTGCCTGGTCTGGGCTCCTGGAGAGGTCCTGCTGCCCCGAGCTCCATGCTGGAGGCACAAAAAAGCACCGCTGCCCTTCAGCAGGACATGGTTGAACCCTTCTGTAGCTCTGTAACCGGCTGAAGGTTGTTTAAATCTTGCTTCAAGTGATGCCCAGGCTTCGTGTGGGTCCCCTGCTCCTCGTGAGTGAACCAGGACTTGTGAGCTTTAATCACAACCGGCGTTTCTGAGCCCTGGAGGGGATCAGCAGCAGTGCAAGACGGTGGCCACCCCGAAGCCCAGCCAGCACCGGGGTCTGTCCCCAGCCTGCACAGGGAAGGGTGTTTATGGACCACCAGTTTCTGGCCATCAATCATGCATGGGTGGCTACGAACATCAAAATAGCTTCTTCCAGTGGACTTAATGCAGTGCAGAGCCCTGTCCGGTGGCACAGAGGGGACACGGGGCAGAGACGAGCACCCACAGTGACACTGGTTTCCATGTGCTGAAACCTCAGCTCTGCACAAACCTTTTCCAGCAAAGCCACCGCCGCGTTGGGATCATCCCAGGCCATTCCTGTGCTTTCAACAAGCCTTATTTAGAGCTGTGCTTCCATGGAGAACCAGTCGGTATATTTGTTTTCCTCTAGATACACAGCTGCAGAAGTGAGCCATGCAGGAAGTTTATTAAGCTTGGTTAATTTTCTAATAGCCGCAGCACTGATGGATGTAAGCCACGCTGTCTTCCAGCTCAGCTTAAAAGTCAAATAAAAATAATCATGCTGATGGGAAAATATAATTCTTGTAGCCAGCAGATAATGTATGATACGTTAGTACCTGCCAAGCGCCTCGTCTCTGGTAACATTCCCATGTACTTCAGCAGGGTCAGGGTTCAGCTCACGCTGTGCTCTCCCAGACACCGTATTCTGGGGATTTCAGTGTAAACAGCCCGCCGAGGTGGGGTTTTTTTCAACATCTGTAATATTTCTAATGTAATTCCTACATCCAGGGCTGTGTTGCGATGAAGACCGAAGAGAGAGGCTCTGCTCCTGGGCACCCTGCGGTTGGGTGCTCGCCACTGTGGCTGATGTCTTTGAAGCCAGATCTCACCTGTGGCTCTTTCACCCGGGTCTGGGGGTCCCAGTGCCCAGGGGTTGGGTTTGGCTGGTGTAAGGAATTGCTTTCCAGCGATTTCTGCCACGAACCAGGCGCTTGCTGCCATTTCTCCCAGCCCTCAGGATGCAGGCCATGCTGGCGAGCATCTCCTCAAGCTCTCGCTGGGGCTCAGCAGCCTCTGGGGCTGGGGGGGACCCGCACCCCCCTCCCTGGGGTGGGATCCAGCCCTCATCGCTCTCCTGCCCGGAGCCGCCCCTTCATATCCAATGGCATCTGAAAATCTCCTGCTCGGAAAACCGCAACACGCGGGGATTATCCGAGAAGAATTTAACTCGCTTCTCTGTGATAAACTCTGGTTAGGGAGATTACGGCTGTTTACCCAAGAAGTAAATATTGCTCAGCGCTTAACTGCCGTCAGATCCCAGGGAGAGGGCTTGTGGCTGCGGGGCCAGATCCCACGGCACCCCCCGGGCACCGTGCGAGCACCCCTGGTTTTTAGGTCCACCCCGTTTTTCCACCCAGCGGGGAGCTTTGTGGAGTTTGGTGAAGCAGGGGATGCCCGTCCCCGCTGTGTGTCTGTGCTGGCTCTCGCTAATGCGATTTGCTGAGCTCAGCTAACTCCAGCCGCCGGGGGGGCTGGGGGGTTATTTCTATTTTACCTCTCCCATTGCTCTGTGCCCCGTCCGCAGCACGTGACACCCCTGTATCTTGAAATTATCGTGAAATTAAGCACGGTAAGGAAAAGTTTTCCCCTTTCCCACTAACGCCCCGGGGCTGACACTGGTGGTGATACCCGGCGGGGTGTTTTACTCGACGTATCTGCGATGTAACGGGGGTCGCAGCACCGGGCACGTGTTCCCCCCCCTGCTGCCTGTCCCGAGCCCTGTGCCATCGCCTGGCTGCTGTGTCCCTCTCCGCAGGACAAAGCTGGGCACATTGGTGCCACGTTGCACATCTGTTTTGGGGAGAAATACCGTAAATTGACCTACGCTCAGAGGTTTCTTAGCCAAGGGACGAGGATGAACGGGGACGGCAGGGGCTGCCCCCGGCTCCCGGGAGATTTGCCCTGCTCCGAGTGTTCCAGGCAGCGTGTCCCAGGGGCTTCCCGGGCTCTCGGGGGCTGTGGTTGTGCATTGACCGTGTGTTCTAAGCCACTGTGTGGCTGTTGCCGTCAGCACGAGAGCTCCCGTCCTCTCACCCAGGGCCCCCGTCACCGGTGCTGCCCTAAAAAGCAGCACAGGGGTTGAAAACCAGGAGGAATTTGCCACATCCAGGGAACACCAAACCCCGCTGGAGCCTCTCCGGAGCACGTCACCCCTCCCCAGCTGCCATAACGGGGGGCGCACGGCGAGGCAGCCCTTCTGTGGGGAGCAATGGCAGCCTCCCATGTAGAAATAATTCCAGCAAAATTTATGTTTGGCTTTATCTTTGCGGGGAGATGGCGGGGGGGGGGTTGTATGGGATGCTGCCCTGCGATCCCGGCAGAGGCCGGGGAGGAGAGCGGGTCTGGGAGGGAAGGGCTGTGCACATCTGCACGGATGGCAGAAGAAGACAGATAGACCCTGTTGTCTTTCTAATTCCCTTTCCCTTTGTAATGTGGGGGCTCCCCCCGCCCCCGCCTGGTGTGCTTATCTCCCCTCCAGGTTTCAAAGCCACCCTAATGGTATCCATCACCCGGCTGGCATTAGCCAGGCGAGCTCCGGGCTGTCACCGCACCTCATGCGCAGGCATATGTTCCCGCGAAGGACCGAGTGATTTAGGGGGGACCATTCACATCCACAGTCATCGCTTCAAATAAACAGGCTGAGAGTTTAATGATTTCAAGGTAAAGCTCTTTTATTAAGACAACACAGGGAACTTTTTTCAACCACAGCTGACATCACTATAATAAATCACCATCATGTCTTGTGGGATTGAAAAAGCCAAAATACTGTCAGAAGTGATTTTTCTGGCTACTCGTGCCTCCAGAACAAACCATGTGTTTTTAATCAACAAATCTTTGTTTTGCATTTCTAAGACCCTAGCACTCTTTAAATAGTTAGCATTTACCAGAGGGATATTTTAAATTCAACACACTGCTTCCTTACTGAAGAGATTAGGAAACAGGACACCACATTACAGACTTACCGGGCTTGTCCAGGGCTTTTGGAAATTTGTTTTTGTTATATTCCTGCAGTCCAGAGAAGGGCTTTCCCATACTTGTCTCTAGCTTCGTTAGACCTTTTCTCTCCCCAAAAGCAGGACATTTACTGCTTGTGGGAGTCAAACCATCTATTGAGACATCAAGGTGACCCTCCCCGTCCAAAGCCAGGAGGAAAATGAATGGAAATAACGCTGGACCCAGGGAGGTTCCTGAAGCTCATGGGAGCCCGGCAGCAATAAATACCCCTTTGCCCACCATCGGGCATCCTGTGCCCACCATCCTGTGCCCAGCAGAGCCCTGGCAGAGCAGGTTAGGGGGGACAATCCAAGCTTCACCCTGGCCGTCCCCCCTCTCTCCTGGTTGCCCACACCAGCACCGTTCCTTCACGCCCGGGATGTGCCAGGCTTTTCTGCCGTGTTCCCCCCACATCCCCCATGTGATCCGGGGACAGGGTGGGGGGGAATCTCACCTCCCTGCTCCCCTTTCAAGGTCAGGCTGAAAGCGGAGATGTTGGGATCCTCTTTCACGGCCACGCAGGGACCCCTCCCTCTCCAGCAAATCAAGGCGACGTGCTCTGCCTGCTTGGCACAAATGTCAGGGCTGAGAATAAACCCGGGACGGGGCCCAGGCACGAAGATGCCCACGCCAATCAACCAGAGAGGGGCAAGAGGCAGGTTATCACTGAAACCCATGGGGAGTGAGCGGGCAGCGCTGGGGAGAGCGGTCCTGGGGGTTCCCAGCAGGACAAGGACCCCCAGGGTCGAATCCAGACTCAATTCCCTCCCTGTTCCATGGGAAGTTTGGTTTGGAAACCCTGCTGGGAAAGGGCTGGGGGACCCGGGCACTTGTCCCCATGGAGGACACCTTGCACGGCTGCCGCCCGGCTGGACACCCTGCCTGCTCTCCCCACAGTGGCCCTGGCCATGCCGGGCTGGTGGCACACGGTCACAGGGCCACTGGTGCAGGCTGTCAGCGGGACGGTGAGAGCAGGGAAAGGTGGGGACACCACCCAGGACACCCCCTTGTCCACCCCAACCTCAGACCCATGGTGTATCCTCGCCAGCAGCCCCTTGGGATGGGCAGGAGCGGGTCCAGGGGGGACACGGTGACCTTCTCCGGAGCCAGTGCCAGTCTGAGCATCCCCACCGCTCTCTTGGATGCTTCTCCCCCCGGACAACAGCGAGCCCCCAGGGCCCCCACGGCTCCCCTGGATCCGGGATGAACTTTCCCCTTCGGACGAACTCCCGGCACCTCCTGGGCTGACCCCGGGGCCGGCGACCGAGACCCCCCCCTCCCTGCGTGACCCCCTCCCGGCCTCGCGGCCCCCCTGCGGGCGGCATAAAAGTGCCCCGGGCACATACACGGCTCTAACACCCTCCCACGCAGCCGGGCGAGATCAAAGCCCGCGCCGGGAATCAAAGCATGTGACAGGCAGGTGTCCGTCCCCCTCGACAGGGCCACGATTAATCACAGGGTCTATCCCACAAGGAGATCAAACCGGGCCTCCTGCCGGCTGTTGGTTAAAGCCTGCCTTCAAGTTACCCTAATTAAAGTTTTCTCTTACCCCCCCCCCGCGTGTGCCCGGCTGACTGCTGTCCCATGACCGCCCCTTTCACTCCTTAAAACAAAGGCTGCTGTGAGGAGCTGGGGGCAGCCCGAGCTGCCGGCCCCGGCCACGCTTCGCCGTCCCTTTTCTTTCCCTTTTCTTCTCAAACTGCTGCGAAACCGCAGCCTGGCGGGGGCCGTTCCCGCGGGCAGGGCTCTGCGCCCACCCGGGCACCCCGGGCACCCCTTCTCCCTCCTTTGCTTCCCCTGCAATTCTGAGCCCATTGATTCCACTTCTGGAACTCCCCATTTATTTTTCCTCCTTCTAAACCGTGAGAATGGGCTGAAAAACCTTGTTTTGAGTATTTGCAGAAGGGCTGGGCTCGCGGAGGAGCGGTGGGAGCCGGAGGAAGCCCCTCGTGCTGAAGGCTCCTCTCCATCCCCCTTCCCGAGGTTCTCCTCTCGCCGTGACATCAATAGCGGCATTTTGATGAGAAGGCAAAGGAAATGCTTCTCTCCAGCAACGCTTCGCTTTGATGTGTTCCAGGGTTGCATAAAAGCCATCCAGGGGAGAACCAAACTGTTTCTGTATCCAAAAAACTAGGGGGAGGGGGGTGTTTAAAGGCACCGTTCAGACATGTCACATAATGAAGAAGTTTTTAAGGTTTTCTTGTCCCCTCTGATGTAATTTCGCTCACATGGGGAGAAATAAAGAAAGGGAAAAATCACGGGGTTTCACTGGGAAGCGGCTTGCGGTTGGGAAATCGATCATTTCCCTGGCAAAAATGCTCAAAACAGAGCCCTGCCACAGCCAGGGCTCATCCCGGTCCGTGCCCCAGGGCTTGTCCCCGCCGGGGGAGCAGGGGGACCTTCACCCGTGCCGTTCCTGCCGGGGGGTGGGTGAGCCCTTGCCATCCCGGCCGTGGGTCCAGAGGGACGGGTCTCCCTTCGCCCGTGCATCCGGGGGTGCTCACCGGTGGGTTGCTGCCCCCCAGCCCGGGAAGGTACCCCTTGCTTTTGAACTTGTTTTTTCTCCCCGGGGTG
This sequence comes from Calidris pygmaea, assembly GCA_003697955.1. Taxonomy (NCBI): domain Eukaryota; kingdom Metazoa; phylum Chordata; class Aves; order Charadriiformes; family Scolopacidae; genus Calidris; species Calidris pygmaea. Next base: position 1,028,048 of record QJSC01023312.1, read on the forward strand.
ACAAACGGCCGGGCTGTGGGTGCCGGGTGTGATTGATGGCGGTGATGGCGGGGGCAGGAGCACGGGCTTCAATCGCCGGCACAGGTTGACTCTGGCACCGGGACAAACCACCTTTCACAGCCTCCCCGCACCCTCTCCCCCTCACAGGCCATCGCTCAAACGCCTGCCCCAAACCTGACCTTTTTTTTTTTTTTTTTTCCAGAGGAGCTTTGCTAAAAGCAGAGTTTCTTCCCCAAAACCCCCAGAGGAATTTCACTGGCCCTGGTGGGGACACGGTGCCGAGCTGGTGCCGGTGGCCCTGTTCTGCCCCGGCTCACACATGCGAGGACACAGGTACGTGGTGGACCCCTGCGGCTCCTCACACCTATTTGTCAATTTGCACAGCTGCTGCCAAGCCCCGCTTTGAAGTCCCCCCCTCTCTGTTTTTCTTGCTGACGGCCTCGGCGCGGGGTTCCCGGGGTCAGGGCGAGCGGCCAAAGGGTTTCTCCATCAGATTCGGAGGAGCATCCCAAAGTTCAGGCTCTTCCCAGTCCCCATCGCCAGCATCCTCCCCGTCCTGCCCTGCCCCGGGGCTCCCCCACAAAGCCCCCAGCAAAAGCACTCGGGAATTTGGGCATTTGGAGCTCCTCTCCTCAAAAAACCTGGGAAAACCAAGCCGGCGCTGGTGGTGCAGCCTCATCCGATCTCACACACGCACACAGAGCCTAATGCGATGTTGTTCTGGTCTTGGCCTTACATTATTAATAATAATAACTGTAAAATTTTGTTACCCGCAACACGCAGATTGAAGTAGCCAGATAAAGGTCTGTGAGCTGCACAACCTGCTGCCGGGGAGAGATGGTTATCTAAATAAGATTTTTTTTTTTTTGAACCCAAGATAATAATGATAATCCTAATAATAATAATGGTAATAATACCTCTTTTTAGCCTGCTTCGAGATCCAGATCTTATCCTAAACAAGAAAATAATTCTAAGCCCCAGAGAATGCATTGAAAATTAATATTGATTATTAGGAATAATAGTCCTAGGAACGGCATTGCAGTGTCTAGGGAAAGGATTCCTCCAGGGCCAGGTAATAATCACAATCATATTTGGTATCTGCACTGCACTTTCTATCCTCAAAGCAGATTAACCTCTTCTGCACTAGCTTAATTATCCGGCGACGGGCTCGCATGGTTGGAGGCGAAGCAGCTGCGCCGCTGAACTGCCTCTCGCCTGGAAAACTCTGCTGACGCCGAGACCCCTCGCATCCCACCGCACGCAGCCTCTGATGGTGGCAGTGGTCCCTGGGGCCGGTGGCATCGTCCTGCCCCTCTGGCCGCCCCCGGACCCCCCTGGAGCTCGACCCCCCCTCCCCTGCGCCAGCTCCGGCTGCGCCAGGTTCTCCCGGAGACCACACAATGTGCCTGACATGCCATTTAATACAACACAATGAAATATTGAAAAGGCTTTCAAAACTCAACATGTTGAGGCAGAAATCTATGGAAGATGTTTAATACTAATTCTATTAGGCATCTGAGTTAATGAATCACAACTGTAAGAAATCATGATAATCCAGAAGGCATTAGTGACAGATTAGCTTCAAAGCTACCATAAAAGTGCCATAATGCTTACCTAGCGGCATGATTAATACCAGCAATACATAATGGCATTATGAGGGATGGAGCTGCGCGGCGGTGGCCTGACAGTCCCTTTGCTCTGGCCACGGCCCTGGGGCACCCTGATCTCCAGCCCCGTGCCCCAACTCCGGCACGGGGCAGCAAACCCTCCCTGGTCCCACCATCACCCCTCTCCGGGCACCTCCCAGCCCTGGCCGTTGCTTGCCCAAAGGTGTAACGTCCCCCAGGTGTTGTCCACAAGGCTTTCTGCTCTCCTCATCCCGGCAGTGGTCCCCAGGTGGTGATGGGAGCCCCAGGTGTCTGTGCTCGGGGGTGATGGGGAGGCAGAGGCCATAAATGGGGCTCAGCAGCTCCAGCCTGCAACATCTAGAGAAGCTGTGGCTGCCTTGTCCCTGGAGGGGTTTAAGGCCGGGGGGTTGGAACTTGATGATCTTTAAGGTCCCTTCCAATCCAAAACGTTCTGTGATTCTATGATTGCTGCTGCTCTGGGGCAGGGCTGGAGGGGTCTCTAAGGGGTAGGGCTGTACCACAAAATACAGCAATGAAATGTGCCTACAGATGGCAAAGGAAGGTCCGGTGCTGAAGGTGCTTGAGCTGTTCCTTCCTCTTTGCTGAGTCTTCATCAAACCCTTCTGCTGTCTCCTCCACAAGCTGGCCCATAGGAAGTGTGGCAAACCAAACCCTGAGTCAATCTCTGCTGAGGACCACATCAGGAGATCATGGACCACATCTCAGCGTCGCTTGCCTGGGTGATGGAGGTCTGGCCAAACATGCCCTCCGGGTGCTGGCAGCCACCGTGGTCCCGAGTGTCAGCAGAAAGGTAAGTGGAACAAGTTGCTGTTGAATGAAACTAGACGTCTCATTATGGCTTTTCAGGATTGTTTTCCTACATCTTTATTGCTCACGTTTGCTTAATTCTAGAGTGGATGCCTGCCAAATTGTCTATCAAATTACCTACTGGCAAGTAAACCAAGATTAGTTCACTTGAGTGCGGCCCTCTTATATTTGACTTATAGCCAAGCAAAATATGGGTTTAATCAAGGGAGAAATTGGACATGATGTTTCAATGAAAGATAGCAGGGCACTATCTGCTCGGCGGAAACGGGGAAAGACGCAACCTGGAGGCAGGGAGCAGAGGAGGGTTGGCCAATCCAGCTGAGGATGATTACTCCGAGCCTGAGTGATGGTGAGAAAGCCAGCCCTTGCCCAGCAGATCTCCTGGCTGTGTCCTCTGGCTTCCTTTGATTGAGTTGAGATCACCTGGTGATCCCAGTTGGGTTCCCCAAGTGTTACTGTCCACCATCATGTGCTCTTCAAGTGTCCCATGATGTTGTGCTGGGTCTGGCAGTTCCAGTTGTGTCCCGTGCGGGTCTGTCCTCAGCAAACCCCCTTTCTCCAGCAGGAGATGTGTTGGGGAGCAAAGGCTGTCGCTCCTGTGGTGTTTGTTAATGTATTAATGCTGGCGTGTGAGGAGGGGCTCCCCCAGGTCCTGGCTCTCCTGCAGGCTGGGCAGGGTCTCAGCAGACAGGAGTCAGGGAGTTTGCGCCGATTCTGTCTCAGCTCTTGTGATTTAGGGTGTCTGAGGATGTGCAGGAAACTATTTCATCCACCACCTCTGGTCCCAGAGCCCCTGGCAGCCGTCAGGGCAGGAATAACTTGGGGTGGGAAGTGAGGAAGGAGATGAAGCTGGAGAGGTCTGTGAGGAGCGAGCCGGGGCAGGCGTTGGGTGTTTGCCCAGGAGGTCGGGCTGACGCCTCTGGGTCTGGTGTAAAACCTCCTTCCAGGTTCTTGAGCTTTGGTTTGTGCCTCCTGATGGGCTCCCAGGAAAGCGAAGCGTCCCCACAGATGGGCTGGGGGGCCACGGGGATGCTTCTACACCCCAAAAGGTGTGGGGTGTTTTGTTCCCCCTCTTGCCTCTGGCTGTTTCCCCAGTTGCAGACTGGTGCGGGTGGCTGCGGGCAGGTCCCTGCTCTGGGACAGTTATCTCCGTCCCCTCAAATCCCCAGCTCCTGCCATCACAGGAATGTGGGCTCGTTCCTCTGCTTCGCTTTTTTTTTTTCTCCCCCCTTCTATAATTTTAAGCTGTTTCCATCCCTCAGTGAGACAAGCTCAAAAAATTTGACTCCTGAAGGCTAAAAACTGGAAGGTAAATAAAAATAACCCCAAAGTTAATTATATACTTAACAAGTCATGATTTTTTTTTTCTTAAGCCCGTCTCGTTCCTTGTGGGGGTCTGACTCATGATTCTGAGCACTTGCAGTTGGCAATAATATCTTGCTGTAATTTGAATTAAACCACTTGTAGCAGTGCTCTGTTCTCTAATTTCATTTAGGCCCAGTGGGTGTCCTGTCTTCCTGGAATTTGTTGGCTATCTAATGAGAAGCAGCCCCGCAAACCCGGGTAACGAATAAAGTCAGGCATCTCGGGGCGGGGGGGGTTAGAAAGGGATGGGTGGGAGGGGGTAGGTGAGAGGGGACCCTGGGGACAGGGGGGGTTCGTGGGGATGGTGACATGAGCTCCTCAAGCATCGGATGCCGTGTGAACTCCATCCCTGCAGCCACCCAGTGTCCCTCCCCGGTCCCTCCAGCAACCTCTTGACCCAGCGCTGAACTGGGGCTCCAGAGGTGTGTTTGATCCTCCCCATCTGCCCGGATTTCCCTATGAAAGGGGGATGTTTGCTCTCTGGGGCAGCCCCGTGGAGCTGCTGCCCATCCCGGGGCAGGGGGACCTCAGGCAGGTCATGGTGCTGGTGCAGAGAAGTAGCTGTGCCCGTGGTGAGCGGGAGGGTGCCCGGTAGCCACTGCCACCCACCTGTGACGTGCCCTGGTGATGCCCTGGTGATGGCCTGTGATGGTGGCAGGGCATCTCTCTGCTCCCTCCGCCTCTTGCTCGCAGGTTCTGAGCGTGCAGGCTCCGCTGGAAGCCGGGCAGGCAGCCGAGCAATGAAACGGTTCCCCCTCTGCCAAAATAAAAAAAGGCAGGGATATTTTCAATGGCCTCCTCTGTCCTGCAGGGACGTGCGGTTTCCCGCAGCGCTCTCCAGGAGAGCCCGTTCCACCAAACCTTTGCCAACGGTTCCTGCTGGCGGGGAGCCTGTGCCCGGAGCCGGTGGGTCCCCCCTGAGCTGCCTGTCGCACGGTCCCCGGTCTCCTGCCTTGTTTTTACCACCCATCGATCCCGTTTTCTCCCTGGGGTGGGAGCATCAGCCCCAAACCCAGCAGGGAGGGACAGCGGAGCTGCCTGCGCTGCTCCCCATCACCTTGGGAGACAGAGAAGGGAGGTAATAACGATACAAGCAGACGATGCTATCCCTTCGGGGAGGAAAAAAATTAAAAAGAAAAAAGAGGAAGAACATTTGGGTTTTTATATATTAAAAAGAGCAGAGGGAAGGAGGAGGGGAAAAAAAAAAAAAAAAAAAGAAAAAGACTTCCAAAGTGGTGCGAGTTGCTGAGTTGAATTACGGGGGCTGGGGTCGGATGATTAACAACCCTCCCGCGTTTCTGCATCGCAGTCATTACTCACTCCAAACCTGAGGCTTCTCAGTTACATACCCCGGCACAGCCCGACCATTTTTTCCATTGACTGAAAACACATTCTGACTGAAAACAAACTTTCGATCCCCAAGGCTTGGCACGCCTCGGGTCCTTCACCATATTTAATCAACGGGAAGCTAAACACTTTCAATCTGTGATGGCTCATTTGGAGAGGGAGCTTTGGGCCCTCGGTAGGTGCCAGATATAATAACTCTCCCCTTTTCTTTTCTGAGGCCTACTTTTATAATTTTGCTATTTTTCAATGTCAGACCCATCTTTTGAAGAAATTTTATTGGATTTCCTGCTAGACTTCAGCGAGGATTTTTCTTTCTTTGGCAGAAATATCAAGCAGAACAGGGGAAAAACTCAATCATAATCTTGGAACGAGGATTATTATTAGTTAGGATTTCTTTGTCTGTTTGCACAAACACATTATTTAAGAGCCCCGTGGGTCAGCGGGCCCCTGGCTCTCACAAACCGGCCCCCGGTGCTGGTCCCCGCTGTCTGTCTGTCCGTCTGTCGTGTTCTCCTGCTGGTGGGGGGGGGCAGGCAGTGCCTGGCATGGCCAGTGTGTGCAGGGCATGGCAAGGGTGGCTGGGGNAAAACCCTTCATCTCTTCCAGAACCAGGTCTCTGCCCGCGGCCCCCCCTCGCTCAGCCCCTGCCTGGACTTTGTCCTGACTCTTTGTGGGAACGGGTGTTCGAGGGGGACCCCGGCCACGGTGTGCCTCGGTGGGCACCGTGTCTCGGAGCCTGGGCACAATTCGTGTGCTGGGGGGTGGCACCAGCCTCTCCCTGCCCGCACACAGAGGGGCTGCAGGGTTTTGGGAACACCAGGCATCTGGGGGATGTCTCTCTACCCCCAAGCCCCAGGCACATCAGGCATCGGGGGACTTCTCTCTACCCCCAAACCCCAGGCGGGTCCCCAGTGATACCGGGCATCTGGGGGCATCTCTCTGCCCCCCAAACCTCAGGCGGGTTCCCAGAGACACCAGGCATCTGGGGGACATCTCTCTGCCCCCCCAAACCCCAGGCAGGTCCCTGGGGTGCAGGCACAGCCCTGGGTCTGGGGGCAGGAGGTCTGTGCTGGCGTTCCCAGGGGTGACACCAGCGCCAGGCTGAGCATCCGCAGGGACGTGTTCATTTCTTCCTGCATCTCTCTATTTTGGCAAATGCCTCCGGTGCCGGCGCTTCTCTGCTTCCGTGCCCTGTCCCTCCTGGTCTCAGGGCTCTGGGGACAGCTTTGTAGCCCATCCTGGATGCGAGGTGGGACACGGGCAGTGTTCTCCAAGCCCTCTCCCCGAGCCTTGGGGTGTGCGAGACCCAGACGAGGGCTTCAGCGACCGACTCCCGCTCCCAGCTCTTCCTGGCCGAGCCCAAAGCCAGCAATCTGCCGCCTGAGCAGAGCTCCTGCCCTCGTAGCGGAGCAGCTTTTGCTGTCTCAAGGTTTTCCAGGGGCTCTCAAGGCTTTCCTTCTTTTTTTTTTTTTTNTTTTTTTTTTTTTTCTTTCCGTGTTTGAGGTTAAGAAGTATGCTACAGTATTCAATAAATCGCTTGGCATGGCATACGACAAAACAAGAAAATGTAATTCAGATTAAAGTCACCCTCTGGCTAAAATGATAGTTTATTAAATAAACTGCAGCGCTGCCAATCAACTCTGCTGGCAAGCAATCCTTTGACATTAATCTTTTTTGATGTGATTTAGGGTACACCTGGGCCTTTGTAGAGTATCTCCCATAATTTCTTTCCCATCTCTCTGGATCAAGCTGCTGTGCTTGGCTCCGTTGACAAATTCCCCAAGTAATCCCTCAAAAGATTGGAGAAATGCTCCAAACGCTCCATTAAATTTATTTTCCGTGCTTTAAGAGCCCCAAAACTATGTCCAATAAATAAGTGTTCACTGTGATTTATTGAAATGCTGCTCTGATTTAGAGTTATAGGCGGGGGAAATATGTCACCCCTGGGAACTGGAAGACCAGCCTCACAAGCGAGACCAGATGTGCCGGCGCGGGGCGGGGGGAGCGTGGCCGGGCCGGGGGGGCCCCCACAGCCCAGGGCCTGAACCCCGCTCCAAACCCCGGCACTAAAGGTCCTCGGTCGAGTTTTCTTGCCTGAAAAATTTATTGTGGTTGTAGTTATTGGGGGGAACCATCAAAAGAGTAATTCTGGCCCTTGTTTTTGCACAGCCCTTTTGATAAATATGATACTTAGAAATATGCCTCCCACAAGACAGGAAAGCCATAGAGTTAAAATGAAGTAATCTGTCAGTAAACTTGCTGGAATCGAGGCCAAAATGAAACCTGTGAAAGCAAGAGGGGGGAGAAAGGCAGCCTGTGCTCGGCGGCGCGTCGGCCCGACCCGGGGGGGCGGCAGATGGGGGGCTGGCCTGCCTTCCTCCCGGGATTTTTACTGTCATGCTTAAAAGTGAGGAGTTATTTTCCAAGGGGCTTTTTTTGCCCCCCACCCCTGGGGCAGGCGCTGGGATGCTCCGGCTGCTGCAAGGGCTCCCTGTGCCGGGAGCATCGTGTCTCTGGGTGTATCTGCTCCAGGGCATCTTGTCCACCCTCTCTTTGGGTGCCTTCCTGGCCAGGTTCCCCCGTCCCCCCCCAGCTCTCCGGGTCTACAAACCCCCCAAGAGCCCCAGGCAGCAGAGGGACAGGGGCTGGATCCTGCTCCCCTCGCTCCCCCCGGCCTGGACGCGGTTAAAAGCAAGGTGTGTTGCTCCACCTGTGTTTACACTGCCCCGATCTGCAGTTTACTGTAATAAAATCATTTAATACAGTCATAATTTTTTTGGCGAGGGGAGCGGCGGGGAGGGGAGCCGGCTGACAGCATCCCGATGGACCCGATAACTCCCTCCGAGCAGGAGGCAACACGAAAAGGCAGGGTTGGGGCACGGCCGGGGAGGCAGACGGCTCCTCTCATCCCGGGCCAAGCTCCCCGGGCGGGAGGGCGCAGGGAAACGGGCTGCCTCCTGCTGCCCCGGCTCCCACCGGGTGACGAATCCCACCGGGAGGGAGCCTGCAGCTCCAATCTCCACGGCCGGGATCGGGGAAGTGGGAGCCGACTCTCCCGGGTTTGATCCTGGAGCGAGGTGATGCTCCCCTGTCGCAGAGCGGGGTGAGGTCTGTGCCCCCCCCCCACAGTCCTGGGAGCATGTTGGGGTACCCAGACCCCAAAATCAGCATCATGGGTGGCACGAGGGATGCAAAACCCTACTGTCAGCCCTGGCTTCCGTTAGCCAAACCAAAGATGGTATCTGAGACCAATGAGGCTGCAGATGCGGAGGGTGACCTGACCCCAGCACCCCAAGCACCTCTCCTGCACCCCCAATTAGCGCTGTCTGATAACGATGATGGGCTCTTGGGCAGCCTGACCCTGGGGAAAAGGGGGTTTTGTATGAGTCTGAGATTGTCGCAGCAGCACAGCTCCCTGGCAGGGCAGGGAGAGGGATGGACGGTTTTGGGGGGGTCAGTGGGACCCTCCCCAGGGTCCAGATCAGGCCCTGGGGTGGGGGTGGGGAAGGCGACCAGAGGGGGTGAGCGGGGAGAAGGGGGAGGGGGGGGAAGGAAAAGATGGAGGAGGCGTGTGTGTGTGACTGTTAAGAGAAACAGGATTCATGGTAATTTCCTGCCAGATGCCTGAGCTCCTCCAGCACGCAGACGTTTCACATGCGAAATATCAAAGCCTTCCCAGTAACAAATGTACTTCCTGCAGCTCCTCAGATCTGCCTCCGTGCCAGCGCGGGGACGCCGGCAAGAGCCACATTCCTGCCACCGAGCGAGGGTCTGGGGGCTGTGGGGGGGGACACGGGCATCGCCCTGATCCCCTCCTGAGGCGCGGGGCTGGGATTTTTTGGGAAGCGCTTCCCCCGCCTCTCCGGGCGCTGGTTCGTCTCTTGGTCCTGACAGCTCCAATTAATCCGTCGGGGGGTGTGATGGGCGCTGGCGACGGGCCTCTGACCCTCTCAGCACTCTGCTTCCCCGGCTGAACGTCTCCCGGCCTCAAATTGATTCGGAGTTTTATAAACATCCTGACGTCGGGGCTGGGAAGAGAGGAAGGGGGGACAAAAAGAAACCCCTTGCCACCAAGAAGCGGCCGAGCTGCACAGGGAGTGGCTGTGGGGTGGAAATGGAATGGGGATGGGACAGAGAAGGGCTCCATCCCACCACCACGAAGGGTCCCCTGCACCCTCCGCGTCCCAGCAAAGCCACCCCAGGAGCCGTGGGTGCTGCTCACCCATTGCCAGCAGCCCGGCCTCAAAATCTCCTCTCTGTTCCTGCTCTGTAGGTGTTGTTTTTCGGGTTGGGTTTGGTTTTGGTTTTTTTTCCCCAGAAAAGGCAATGCCTCTCACCCGGTTTCACAATTTTCTTTGCAATTCTCTTTAATGTCTTGCAAAGTTGGTTCAAAATCCCTGTGTATATAAAATGCCCCCCACCTGCAAACTTGATTCGAGGCTGTTTTTCAAGCTCTTTCGAAGCGCTGTGCTCGTGGGGAGGAGGCGAAGCTCGTTTATTTAACATTTTTAGCACGTTTTAGGAGCTACAAGGTGACCCCAGCACTCTCTATGTGTTCAGAGGGCTCTGCCAGGTCCTGCCATAACTCGCTCCTCGGGCCCTTCCCGCGGCATCCCCAGCCTCGCAGCGCATCTCTCGGTGCCAACAAACACCTCAGCCCCGCGGGCACGGAGCGGCTCTGCCCGCCAGAAACTCATGCAAAAGACCCCGAATAATCATAAATCAATATCAACTGTGCATTGCTTATTATTTTCTATATGTTGTCTATTGGCCTGAGAAGTTAATATTGACTGGGTCGGAAGAAAACGTCAATAACCGCAGACCTTGAAGGTCGGGGGAGATTGATGTTGGTTAAACCCCCCCCCGGCTGCGGGTGGGTGGGGGGGGTCGGTGGCAGCTCCCCGATGGCAGAGGTGCTGGCTGGGTCTCAGCCCCCGGTGGTGGCTCCTCCCACACCACATCCCAGGGATCCCCCTCGGCTGCGGGAAAACGCTGCTTTGGACCCTTTTTGCCTGTTTTGGGGGGAGCAGAAGGCCCTCCCTGGGTGATGCAGCAGCACAAGCTGTTTCTGCCCCTCTCCTCCCCCAGCCCCGCACGGGGCTGTGCAGGACAAGGTTGTCACCTCCCACCCTAGGGGGGTGTCCCCAAGCTTCCAGCCGTCCCACGGAGACCTTGGCATGCAACGGGCCACCAAATTGGTGGAATTAAGGGTGAAACCTTCCCTCCGGCGCATCCCTCTGCTCCTTCCCCGCTGGCTCCTCCTCGTCGCCCTGCTTTCGGTGCCCGCGCCGCCCCGGCACCCATCATCCCCCCCACCCCCCCGCCGCCACGTTTCCGTCGGCTCCGGAGAGGATGGGATCACAACAAAGCGACGCGACTTCAAACGCGTCCCAGCCTGTTCCCATCCAGCCCGTCAAGTACAGCTCCGTACGGGAGCTGGCAGGGGGGGCATCGCTGCCATGGTTGGGGGGCAGAGCAACCCGGGGAGCAGCGAACCCCCCCCCAGGGTCTTTACAGACCACGGGGAAGGCACTTGAGCCAAATTTGGCTGGTTATTCCTTTATTTTAGCTCTCCGGGCCATGCCTTTCGGGGGGGCTCTGCGGTGCCGGTGCTGGGTGAGATGGAGGAAGGGTTTCGGGGGGGGATGCTCGCAGCCCTCACCCGTTTCGTGCCCCTTCGAGGGTTCTCTGGTGGGACCCCCAAGCCCTTTGCCGTGCTGGGGAGCCTTGCCTTGGCCGCCGGCGGATTTCCTGGCTTCTGCCCCGGTTTGAAGCCCTGATGAGAAAAGCAGGCGGCTCTCCACGGGCTCAGGTCCTCTGCCACCAGCCACGGCTGCAGACCCCCAGCCCCTGGGCTGCTCCCATCACCCCGGCACAGAGCGGTGGCCCCGGCAAAGCCTCAGCTGGCCCAAGGACCCATTTAGTGCTGGGAAGGAAGAGGGGGGGACCTGTCCTTGGGGAGTGCGGTGTCACTCCCGGAGCCTGCCCGCTCCCCGTCACGACTGTCACTTCTCATTAGCGCCCATCAGGCGGGTAACGCGCCTTGACTGATGGGATGGGGGCTGACACGCCGGCAGAAGGGATCTCCAGAAACTTTACACCCTGCGGTTTCCCGGCTCCGGCTCTTCCCTGGAAGCACGTTGGGAGGTCACGCTCTGCCCGGCACACGGGAAAACGGGGGTCGAGGCCCTGCTCAGCGAGCCCGGGGCTCCCCCCCCAAAAAATGGGGATCTCAGGCCAATAGACCCCCCCTGAGAGCTCCTCAAGGCTGGGCTGGATTCAGCCAAATCTGCTGAGTTGGAGGGAAATAAAGGTGCGGGCAGAGCCTCGGGGGATGCTCGTCTGGTGATGCCAGGGCGGTGGGTACCGGCGGGGTGTGCGTGCTGCCAGGTCGCACACCCTTCCGCCGGCTGTAGCTCACACCGCGCTGGTGCTGGCGGCTGTTTGGCCCCGGCAGCGCCTGACGCACCGTCTGCGGCGGGTGTGCGGGGCTGCCAGCGCGGCTGCGGGCGAGGGCAGAGCTGGGGAGGCGGATTTTTTGGGGTGTTTCCAGCTGCCAGCCTGGCTGGCGAAAGAGGGGAGATGAGGCGGGGAGCGCGCCCGTCCCTCGCACCCCAACCCCGTGCTGTGCCGTGGTGACAGGTTGGACCTTGAGCAGCTCCAGGTTCAGCAGGAATTTACTGGAATAAGGAATAAAGGGGCTGGGGTCCGGGCTGGGTCTCGTGTGTGCGGCAAAGAGAGGTGGGAAAAAACCTCTTCCAGCTGTGGAACAATGCGGAGAGATGGTCTGGGGGCTGGCACGGGCTGTGGGAATGGACCTGGGGGGCAGGAGGAGGCAAAAAAGGGTGTTTTGAGTCACCTGAGGATTTCTGCAGCGTGGGGAACCTCTCCCCTCCTCCCTGCCGTCGGGTCTGGCAACCGCGCTCACCTCCAGCCCCAGCAAACCCCGGCACATTCAATCCCACAAAAACCCAACATCATCGCAGGAGTTTTTTCCAAACAAACTCCCCTCTGGGTGGGGAATCACGAGTTAAGGTCTCCTTCCCTGTCCCCAGCCCAGGGGATGGTGCTGGGGGAATGTGGGGTGTCTGGCACCCCAGCCAAGGGTGGCACAGGCGGTGGTACCCACCGGCCTCCCGTCACTCGCCGCAGCGGGCAAGTGGGAGCGAAGGGCCAAAAGCCCCGATAGCAGGGAGCGTGGGGTGGCGGGGACAGCGCTGTCACTGCCCCCCAGCCTTCCTGGATCGATTCATACGGCAGGTTTTGGTGGTCTATTTGCCGAAAATACTTTCTCGCTGCGAGTGCCGCAGGTAACGAGCGGATCCGGCACTTTGGGGAGATCAATAGCTCTGCAGTTGTAAATATCCCAGGAAATCGATGGGGGACGTAAAATGCATTTTGTGCATTTTCACTTTTAACATCTCTTTGTAATAAAAATGCTATTTTAATAAATGAAAATGGGGAGATTTCGCTGCCGGGCAGCGGGAGGTTTCTCTGGTGCTGGGGTTTTGGCATCTCCCCTCGCCCGTTCCCGGAGCTGCGCGGGTGCCAGCCTCCCCGAGGAGGCTGAACGGCCTCACCTCACCCTCCGTCCTCTTCCGTGAACCGAAGCCTTCCCCTCACCCCGTCCCCGGAGCCGGCAGCCCCGGCGGGGAGCGTCGGTCACGCTGCTGCTCCCCGTGCCAACCGGGGGGTGCAATTCTCCTCCCCGTTGCCCAACCGCCTCCTAATCCCTTGGCAGAGGTATTTAGCGCCGTGCACAGACGTGTAGGTGTCGGGCCCCTGGCACAGGGTGGGGTTTATTCTCTCTGCATCCCACCGGCTTTTCCCGTCCGTTCCACGCGGGTCCTGACCCCACGGACAAGGGGGGATGCACCAAAGGGGGATGGCCCTGTACAAAACACCTCTGAAAATCCTCCTGGCTCTGCCTTGGCCAGCTCTGGAAATGGAATCTTAACCTATTTGTAATTACTGTGCAATAGCCACTTGTTAATTACAACATAAAACCTCTCACCGTGTGAGAGACGGATTTATGGATAAAATTCCCCGATCAACATTCATGGCAGCGCCAGGAAGAGATGTGGGGGGGAGCAGGGAGTATGTTTTAATTTTTATTTTTATTTTTTTTAAATTATTTCTCTCTGTTTTAACATTGGCTGACCTCGGAGAACGTAAAAGGAAAACAGGAAGATTCAACCTTTGCTTTCTGAGGAGTCTCACCGGACGGGCACTGGCCACGGGGACCAGCTGATTGAGACCCCGGTTCCCCGGGCAGGAGGGAGCCACCGAAACTCCCCTGCAGCACCACAAAATCTTCTAATTTCCCTTCTAATTTCCCAGGTGTGGGCGAGCAGCCGGTGTAGGCACCCAGTGATACCCCGTTCCCTCTGCAGGGAAGGGCCGTGGGGGCTCTGCTGCAGGGGGGAGGCTGGATTTAGGAGAAGGGGTCGGGAAGAAATGATCCCTGTGGGGCAGCCAGCCCCGTGGCATTTCCCACGATGGATTTTCCACCGTCCCCCGGGGACCCGCTGGCATTTCGCTGCAGGGCTCGGGGTCGGGTGCCGCCTGGTCTGAGCCGCCCCGGCAGTTTCTGCGGTCCGGCTCCCGTTTGCCCGGATAATAGTCGGTTATTGGGCGGTTTGAAATGTTTAACCTCTTATAAAGGGTTTGTTAACCGGATTTATCCGGGCGGCTCGGTGTCAGCAGAGGAGGGGAGGGAGCGAGGTCGGAGCTTCCCCGCTTTGCCTGGGAAGAAGCTGCTGCCATCCCAGCCCCGGGAGAGGGCAGGGACGTGTCCGGGCAGGGTCCCAGACATTCCTGGGAGACGTGCACCTGAGTTCTGGGAGTTCCCAAGGCAATTAGCATCCCTGTGCTAACAGTGGTTTTCTCCTCTGTCTAGGCGACTCCTTCATCAAGGTGTGGATCTGCTTTTGTCTCCGCGTTAGTGCATCTCGGGGAGTTTAATTAGAAGCTTGGCACGGCCTGCGCAGTTACAACAGAGATGCTTTGTACCGGCCACCACCAGCCAGGTCAGTAACCCCGGGATCTTCCTTCCTTGGGATAAAGGTAGGAGCAGGCATCCCTGCTCTTGGGATACCTTCAGCGTGTGCCTTTTTCCCCGCTCTGGCTGCCATTATGGAGAGATTTTGTTGACATTTCAGCTGCTTTTGGAGCGCTCGGTGCCAGGACGAGGTCGGATGCAGCCCTGGGGCATGTCACCTCCCTGAGCATCATCCCAGCCCCTCTCCTGTGCAGCAGCTCGGTCCCCGTCACCGGCGAGGTGGTGGCAGCTGGCAGAGACACCTTTCAAGTCTCTGAGAGCAGAGTGGAAGTCAGCACACGGCTAATTAGAAGGCAGCGCATCTCTGTGCCCTGTGACTAAGGCAGTATGTAGAGCAAAGGTAGGAACAAACCACCAGAAGAGCAAATAAATAAAGAAGGCAGCTTTAATAATGGGGTAATTACCTAGCTTAAGTACACAATCATCTAGCATTTTGCTAAACTTTATGACACATGATGACAAGTTAATAAATGAGATGTCTTACCAGCAGTAAAACAGCTGTTACCAGCCACCTTGTATGTCTGGGTAGCCCAGAGCGAAAAAACCCACCACGCCAAATGAAAAGAAACTGGTTATTTCTGTTTGTTGAAATAGCCCAGGTAATAAATCACCATTAATGATGCTGTCATTTATCAAAGGGAAAGCTCTTGTTGCAAAAACCTTTGAAGTCATGGCACCTATAATTTCCTACCTATAAAAAGGTACCTTTGTGTGTGTGTCATACCTGGAACCGGCGGAGGCCGGGAGGTACTGGGAGTTCACCGCCGCCCCACACCCCGTCTCGGGAGCGTGGTGCTAACGAGGGGGAACGGCCCCGGGGCTGCCCCGGGCTGGACGGGCCACCACCGAGTCCCGGATCCAGCAGGGATATGTTTGTGATGGTTTAAAGGCGGTTTTTCCTCTCCTCCCTGTACCCAATAGCTTGTTTACCCAGGAATGTTTAGGTTGGTTAATCCGTGTTAATTAACAGGGATCTAATGTGGTTTAAAATAATCAACTTGACGTCTGCGGCGGCGGGAGCAGGACTTGGGGTTACGGGTGAAGCGAAGCCCCTCGCTGCTGGGGCAGAGCCCGGCTCTCCCTGCTCCCCGTGCAATTATCACCTCCTTGCCAGAATCTTCATCTGCCCATCATCATCATCACGTCCCCGAGAAACACACCACGGCAGCTTCTGCCGGGCTGCGGCTCCGCTCTCCTCCCGGCCCCTCGCCACGGACGCAGCCGCAGCGGGAGAGGAGCAGCCCGGCTGTCACCGGAGATTAAGTCCTCCGTCAGCGCAGAGCGGGAGGCACCCGGCGCTCGAGCTGAAGGAACATCTCCCTTCGGATGCGAGAAGAAAGCAGCCGGCTCGCGTAGCCGCCGGGGAAGGCGGCAGGAGGAGACACCACGGTGTGCGTTAAACACGCGTGAGCGCTGCGGGGACGCGAGGGGCGGGTGCCACTTCCCGCACTGATGCCCCGCGCGGGAGGGACGGACGTTTCACGGGGAGGTCTCGGAGCCACCTGGAAGTAGCCGTGAGCCCAGGCGGTGGAGCCCAAGGCTGAGCTCGCCCTGGCCGTTGCAGGGATGTCTCATGTGTGATGGCCTCCAGCCCAGCCCCAACTTGCCTACACCCAACCAGGGGTGAGATGCTGGTGGGATTTTGGCTGCTTTGGTGTTTTTTGGCATTGCCAAGGCCAGCTGAGCGAAGAAGGGTGAACCCCTGGGGAGAGCTGGTCCAAATCCCCACTGCACATCCCCTAAAGGAAGGGCTCCACATGCAAAGGAGAGGCATCTGCTCCCCACAGCATCCATGTAAACGTAGCTAAATTCATCAAAGTTTGAGGTATCATCAATGCTTTTAATTTCTATTGAAATTGCTGCTGTTCTCTCTCTGATGTGCTCCCAATCTGCCCCTTCAAAGAATGGGTTACTCTTTGTTTCCTCCACACCAGATGCACCAATTCTGTGCTCCCATTCACAGCAAATAGGAGGAATGTGTTCCTTTTCTGGAGACCTAAGGAGTTGGGTTTGTGATTTTTTTTTTTTCCTCTCCTTCTTGACTACTAAATGAGGCAGCTCCTATGTAGCTTTGTCATTTTTTCCCCCGCTGAAGACACTTTTTCTTTTCTTCTCATCTGAGCGGCAGGCACTTCACCCGCCTCATAAGCATCTGCTGCAAGAAGTCTTCACCTGTCACCTCTTCCCAACTGACTTGAGAAAACAGGATAGGAAAGCTATAAATAATTAAGACCCATCCAACACAGGTGCAGTGACTAAATATCAAACCTGCCTGAGCATCACCAAGGCTCCCTTGATAGCCAAGGGGAAGCTAACCTACTTTGGAAGGAGGATGAGAAGGGAGCCGGGAGCCACGTGCTAAAATTGTGGCCAAACTGGTTTTGGCTCCTGTTGAGGGCTCCTGACCAGGGAATAACCCTCTCGTATCAGTACCGTGGGCCGTGCCGCACCTGGGTGAAGGTTTATGTCATCCCCAAAAGACCTGGAAGGGGCATCCCAAGAGTAAGAGAGCGGCTCTAGCACCCGGGGCACGTGGCCTGCGCTCTCCTCCTTGTATTTCTGGGGAGAGAGGAACCTCTTGCATCTCTATTGCTGCTCCCCATTAACATGCATGATTTACTGATCAAATCCTACAGCCGTCTCGGAGCTTGTAAGAAGTTAACATCAAAGCCGTGGAAGGGAGGGAATGGCAAGTGCTGGAGAGAGATGTCACATTAGTGTCTGGCTCTCTGAGAGCTGCTGCATTTTAAACCTTGTTCGTCAAGACTTCAACTTCGTCGCCCTGCTTCGCGGGGAGGGAGAAGATGCCACATACAAAGAACTTGCCTCCCACCTGGGAGAGGCTTCAGGGCAGCCCAGGGATGGTCCTGCCCGGAGAGGGCTGTAGCCGAGGACAGTGTGGCTCCAGCCAAAGCTCCTGGCCACCTCGGCGGGTGTAAATCCTGCTGTCGTCAGGGCATAACGAGGCTGACGAGGGTGAGATAGAAACTTCCCCTTCGGGCCCTTCTGTAATTGTTCGTAAGGGCGTCAGTTCAGCAGAGCATGATTAAATTCCCAAGTGAGCAACCAGGGAGATAATTAACTTTTGGAACAACTTACCTGTGAGACGGAGGATCCATCACTCAAGGTCTTTACGGAGCAAGCGATACCCTGCTGAGAGCTCCTGGAGGTGACCCTGCAGCCCAACTGGTGGGAAATATCCTCCTGGGACTGGAAAACGCTGATTTACCTGAATCTAAATGATCTGCAGGAATACTTCTGGCTCTAACTTGCAACAAAAGATAGGCGAGCTGCATAATGTGCTGTCAGCCTGCCCAGGACTGGGGACAACAGGGTCACCCCGAGCCGTGGGGCCGGGCACAGTCCTCCAGCTCCCAGCTCACCTTCCCGGGGCTGCCGGCCACGCTCCAGCACCAGGCTGATGGGGAAATGGCATTTCAGCTCTCCCACCATTCAGACTTTGTGTGGTGCTTTCTCCACCCACCTACATTCACACCTGATTTTTTAATGTATTTTGAAATTTTACTTTGCCCCATTTGGGGGTGAAATAATGACCACGTTTGCAAGCCCTGTCCCTGGGGCAGAGAGTTTTGGGAAGAACCAGGGCATCTCCTGCCATCTCTAAATCCTGGCAGCCTGGAGACAGCCTTGGGCAGGCGGGATCTCTCTCCCCATATATTCCAAGCAAAGAACCCTTGAAGTTTGCCCTGGGACAAGGTGCCCATGTTTGTTGGTGTCTCGGCGGGAGAGTGGTGGCAGAGGGACAGGAGGATGACAGGGTGCCCGGGGAGCCTTTCCAAGGTTTGCTGCAAACCCTGGTGCCAAGGAAGGAGCTGGGGGCTGTCCCTGCACCGAGCAGAGCAAAAGCCTGGGCCGGTCGCCCCGTGCTGGTCCCTGCTGGGGGGTCTGGCCCCAGATCGAACCCTCCTGCCCTTCCCATGGGGGGCCGGGGCAGGACCCTCTCTGGACACCCATTAGCCCAGGGAGCTGCTTTTATTTGGGCTCCGTGGCACTGGTCCCCGGGAGATTTATGGCCCGAGCTCCTTTGATGTGGGCCCCTGATAAGCATCAGGAATATTTTCGTTTCATGACAATGTCAGGCAGTGGCTCTGACCGAAGGGGGTTTATGGGCAGCGATGTTTCCTGCAGCTATTGAGGGGCTGCCGCATTCCTGGGGAAGGCCAGCCATTAAAAGAAAATCGTAAAAAAAACCCTCTGGAAGGCTTTATAAACAGAGGGAAGCTTCTCCTTTAAGGGAGAGGATCGGGGAGTATTTCCATTTCAATCAGGGGCATCTCTGGAACAAGACCACAGCCAGAATTTGTCAGGGGATTAGCTGGGGAAAAGAGCGAGTGCAGGATTTTTTCCCCTTCGCACTCACTGGGCTGTTATTCCAAATTAGGCTGTTGGTGTTGGGCTGGGAGGAGGGTAATGAAAACCAGAAGGGAGCGGGGCGAGAGCCTGGCTGCTGGGGGCAGGGGACAGGGACGTGGGCGCTGGAGGAGCCCAGGCAAGAAATAGAGGGTGCTGTGTGGCACTGCCTCCCTCCGTGTCCCACATCCCACCCGGAGCAAACCCCACGGCAGGAGAAACCTCCACCTCGGGGGTCAGCAGCACCGTGGGCTGGGGGGGTCCCACACTGTCCCCGTTGATCGGGGTCCCAGCTGTGGGAAAGCCTGGTTCCCCCCCCCCAGCTCCGTGGCAGCCTCTGCTCACTGTCAGCTGCTTCCCCGCCTGATTTATTTGAGGTTTACGCTCCAATCTGTAACGCAAAACGGCCGAGCGCGTTTCTTCCTCCTTGTAATTAAAGCCCCCACCGCTGAAGCGCACACCTGGTATAAACAGCTATAAAAAATACACATGTGCTGGTTTTCGGCGCCGGGAACGCAGCCCGGCAGCGGGTGCCCGTCCAAGAGGGGGGCGAGAGCGGCCGCCCCGGCCCGAGGGGGGGGATGTGGCTGGATCAGACCCCGAGCAGCCTCCAAAGCCGAGTTCCAATTTTCCCAGGGGTTTTTGGGGTGCGATTTTGGGGCAGGAATAGAGGTCCCTTCCTCACCCGTCCTTCCTGGACATCCCGAGGAGCTCTTCTCCTCTGAGGGTGTAATTCCAGGGCTGAGCTCCGGGCCTTAAAGATGAATGATTAACGCCTGATAGGCTTGAGCTGCCCCGTGGTTGGGAGATTTCTACAGCAATGGTTTTCTGGAACTTTACTGAAATACCGTGGGCTGAAGGCAGTGTGAATAGTAAAGCACAGCCTCGGTGGGGATGGAGGGGAAAACTCCCAGGGCTGGTGAGAGCCCTTCGGTCAGGTAGTCGGAGAGAAGGAGGGCAGCAGCTCCGGGGATGGAGCTCATCCTCATTTCGGGTCCCAACTCTTCCCTGTGCTGGGAACCGGGAAGGGGTTTCCATTTCAGCAAATTGTTCAGTATTGATTGATTCAGTATTGATTCAGCAGCATTTGTTGCTGCCGGTGGAGGCATGGGCAGCGAGACCCAAAGGCTGCTCCTGGCTTTGAGCAACGTGCCCACCTGAAAAACAGAGCGTCTAAGGAGGGCTAAACACTGCTGGAAGAGCCATGTCATTTGTCTTTACGGGTGTCTTGGCTACGGGGGCACCACCACCCCATCCCGTCCAGAAAGGGACCAGGCTCCGTCCTGGAAGCGCTGGTGGCTCCGTCCCTGCTCAGGAGGCTCTTCCAGAACCTCACGCCCCCGATGATGTTAAGCTTTCTTCTCATTTCCAGCCTAAATCTTTTTCATGGCTGATTTATCCCCTTTGTCCTTGTGCCAATGTTGTCCTTTAAATTAAACAGCTCGTCCCCCTGCCTGGTGTTTACCCCCCGTGTGTTTATAAAGAGCCATCCTTTCCCTGCTCGCTCGCGGATAAACAAGCTGAACTCGGCTGGGTTTTAGTTGCTCTTTCCCTGGTGCTGGCAGCCTCAGGATGGGACCCCATCCCCACATCCCCTGGGACCTCCAGCCCCCAGCCCTGTGGCTGCAGCACGAGGAGGGGTTGGTTTGGGGTGGGAAGGGCACCTGGGGGTGGGCTGGGTGCCGATTCCTGCCGGGGTGAGCACCAGAGCAGAGACAGACACGGGATGGAGATGTGACACCCCGTGCTGGGAGCATGGGATGTTTCTTGGCCTCCCTGGCAGGCGGCACGGCAGGACGGACAGGTTTGGTGGGTGGCGTGGAAAAGAAAAAGGGAAGGTCGGCCCCGGCGTATGGTGCCGGCAAAGTCCCAACCCATGGCTGCTCCTCCTGCGGAGAAACAGGCACCAGGGTGATGGCCTTTGCCATCGTCCCTTTGCTGTTTCCCTGGGGGAGATGTCCCCACCGACATCGCTCTCTGCCAGGAGGTTTTGCAGGGCTTCCCGTGGCCCCCCCCGGCCGCAGGAGCAGGGTGAGGGGGGGCAGAGCTCCCCGTCCCAGCCTCCCTCCGCCTCCGTCCGTATTTCACAGGAGAGCAGATACCCATCGGCCGTGTCGCGGCGGAAAACCAAGAACTCAAAGCAATTTTAAATGAACTTTCAAAATGATGAACAAAGAGCCCTTGTCCGTGTTATACAGCAAATAAATCACACCAAAATGATAGTTGTAATTCCCAAAAGTACACAGAGAATTGATTTTCCGATGACATTTATCATGATAAACCGGTGCAGCAGCATACAGGCACATCTTAAGTTGCAGCTGGTTGACTCCCTCCCATTTATCTCCCGTCCCATCTTCACCGGCCACATTTGCACAGTTGCACAAGTGATTATTGCTACTAAGGACAACAGTCCCGGGGCTGGTTTCAGCTCACCCTGCACCCGGGCCGGGGCTGGGTTTGCCTCTGGCCCCATGCTGGCTCCAGCCGCAGCCGCGGGGACAGGGCGAAGAGGGGTTTTAATGGCTCGTCGAGCACGACGCCCACACGGGCAGGCTCCCGAGCCCTGGAAACTGTCTCTGGGTGGACACAAAGCACCTCTGAATTGCAGATCAAAAACCAGGTGGAGTCTGGGTTGGTTTAATCCACGCTCCAGCCCCGGGCTCTGGAGAAATATCCCAGGACAAAGCACCGGGAGCAGCTGAGGGACCGAGAGGGTCCCGCTCTGCCGGGGGATGGAGCAGGGATGTGCCAGGTCCTTTGCCAGGGGGACAGAGAAGGGTTGTGCCAGGTCTTTTGCTGGGGGGATGGAGCAGGGATGTGCAGGGTCGTTTGCCAGGGGGACAGAGAAGGGATGTGCCAGGTCCTTCGCCATGGGAACGGAGCAGGGACAAGCCAGGTCCTTTGCTGGGAGGACAGAGAAGGGATGCGATGCGACAGGTCCTTACCCAACAGAACCTGGTGAGTGAGGGCACTGGACTGCTCATGGTGCAGTGGGCTTCAGGCAGGGCTCTGCCCTCCAGAAATCCCCCAGCCCGCGGTGGCCGGGCTGATACCACCATGAAACAGCCTTGTTTTGGCTTTGGCTCTCGCCCGGGAGACCCCCCTGGTTCCTGTGCTGCTGGGGCAGGAGGGACGGGGGGCATCCTGCACCATGCCAGGCCCCAAGCGTCCCAAAAAAGAGCTGGAGACGCAGCGGGACTCCTTAGGGAAAACCAAAACCCTTCCCCAAAACCGAGGACGGTCTCCCAGAGAGCGAGGCCAGCTCCATTTGGATAACGTTGCTTTCAATCCCCAATCAGATTTTTAAATGATGTGCGGCCGTGCGGGGGTGTGTGTCTCCCTTTGCCAGGGCCTCGCCAGCCTCTCCCGCTCGCCTTTATTTGTCTTGCTGCTGCTGCAGCGAAAATGTATTGGCTTTGCAGTTAGTGATTACACGTCATCACATACCCAATTTATAACACCATACCCCAAAGAACAGATGTAATAAAGCCAGGCCAGGAAACGGCAATGTTATAAAACAGAGCAGTCAACTCAGAGGTCCTTGCATGTGTGCAGGAAAGAAAATATTATAGAGGCTGGTCTGGGGAAGGGGGGGGTACGGGGAGGAAGGGGGCTCGTGGGATGGGGACGTGGGCGGCGCGTCTGGGTCTCACAGGGATGGGGATTTGGGGGTGTTCAGTCCCAAAGCCACTGCCTGGGGTGGGGAGGAGGGTTGGGGGGAGGCTGGGGGGGCTGCAGCACCCAGGTCTGGCCAGAGGGGCTGCTTCTGGATGGGGAGAGGGGGGACTCGGCTTTGCCTCCCACCACGGAGGGGTTTCTCCCAGAGTCAGGGTTTCCTCACTCTTTGCCCCGCGCTGAGCCCTCAGGCCCTTCTCTCCGAGGGGAGAAAAGGCGAGGGGAGGGGGGCTGTTATCTCCGAAAACTTCCATTTTCCCCTCCCCGCCTTCCCACCGAGCCCCCTAAAGCCCCGAGCTATTGCGCCAGGAGAGGCTCCCCGAGAAGATTTACCCGAAGCAACAGTTTTATCTCCTATTATTCCCGGGCCGGGGGAGAGGCGGGGGCCCTGGCAGCGGGAGGGGGCTAATCGCGGCAGAGATAGAGGCAGCCCCGTCCCGATAGCGGCGCGGCTCGGGGGGCTGATAAGGCGGCGGCGGCAGGAGGGGGTCTCCGGTGGCCGGGCCCCCGCTCCGCGAGCGGCAGCGCAGGGAGATCCCAGCGCTCCGTTATCGGAAAGGTTTTTTTTTGTTGTTGTTTAATAACCCAGGGTAATAAAATGCACCTCTGGAGGGCTTTGCCCAGATAAAGGAATGTAAATTGGCGATTAAAAAAAAAAAAGAAAAAGAGTTTTGAATTTAGCTCCCAAACAAAGAACGTGTTAAAGCCCATTGTTCCCCGCGCCTCCGCCGGTGACCTTGGCCGTGTCCGCGCTGCTGGGGCCGGTGCCGCTCCTGCACCTTGGGGATGGCTGGGATGGGCTTCCCAGGTGGAATGACCCCGGGATTTGCTGGGGTTCCACAGAGCTGGGGTGGGCCACGCGTTGGCGGCGGCAGCAAGACCACAGGTGATGTGATTTTCCAGCAACAGCAAGAGCCAGAGCTTGAGGAAAGGGCCGGGGGGAAGCCTGAAAACTGGGTGCACCCCAGTCCCTGAGGTGCTGGAGCTGTGTCCCACTGCCACTGAGCCCACGGGCAGGAGCAGGGCCTCGGCCAGCGACCGAAATACAAAGCCCAGCAGCTGCCTACCGGCTGTTCTTGGAAAAAATGGAAAAAGGAGTGAACAGCAACAACAACAACAACAACAACAACAACAACTCTGACTCTAGATTGTGTATGTAGTTTAGAAACCGATGGTATGCAAATTAGTTAGCTCGAAAAGCTAATCACTTTGAAAGGTCAAAACTCACATTCATAATCGGACTAAACAAAAAGCTAATTAGAGGCCTTTTGTGTGCCTAAATGAGGCCGGAGAATTCCCCCTGCTCCCAGGGGTGAGCGATGCTCGGGAGGGCTCCCGGCAGGATTATTTCTTCCGCGAGGTATTTACGAGTAAAACCCTCCTGCCCGAATGAATGGAAATAATGATACAGAAATGGCACCAGACCCGGAGCGTGTATTAGTGTAACATTAAACTGCCATTACGGGCCTGAAGCATAAATTCGAGAGAGGCCAGAGCCGGAGGGTGATGCTCTGAGCCAGCCCGCTCCCGGGATGCGCCGAATCCCGCCACGTCCTCGGGATGCTGCCGGCGGGAAGGGCGAAGGACAATGCTCTGTCCCCTGGCGGGGGACACCCAGGAGCCGTGTCCCCTCCCCAGCACCCACGGCTGGGGGTGCAGGGGGGCCGGCTCAGCTCCACCACAGGTTTGGCCCCTCGGCTCTGCTTCTTCTCCCCCCGCGGGACCCCCAGCCCCGACCCTTCCCCAGCAGCAGCCCCCGCGCTCACCCCGGCCCTCGGCGGCACCCTCGCTCCAGCTGGTCCCGAGCGCTGGGTTCCCGTTGCCAAGATATGGATTTGGTTTTAATAACAGTTAGTGCAAACATTGTAAATTTACTGCTGCTAGAGAGAGTTTTTGAAAACGTCCAACTCTGGCTATAATTTTTCAATCGCACCAGCTGTTTGTGCTCGGCTCGTACCTGACATGCTGCTTTGAAATAGCAATCACTGTATTTATAAGAAGGGAAGGACTCATAAATATGTCAGGAGTGGAATATACAACGCCATATTTCACCATTTTCTATTTTAAAATTGTGAGTTATGGCTACAGAAATGTGGTCCCATTAAAGGTGATATGATGTATTTTGTGTCTTGTTCAGGAGCCCATCCATCACTGAGACAATAAAGAAAACCGCACTTACTTTTTTTCCCTGTCGTCTGTAATTTATGATGCCCAAAAAGCTGTAACCTTTTGGCAGGCTTTGCAGAAACTGCTGCACTGTTAGCAACTAAATAACCTTTTATAAGGTTTTAAATGTGTTGCTACAGTCTCAATGCACTTGCTGTATCGATCCAGAAGATCCTGCAAAAAAAAGGGGAAAGGAACATGATCTATAAGGGGATCGATAACGGTATATAGATTGTTGAAAGATGCTTCTAATGATTTTTGCCAGCCGTCATCTTTCAGTGTGCTGCTCCCCATCTTTTAGGCTTCAGTCTTTGCTCAAATTAATTAACCTTGCTCAGCCTGGCGGCGTTGCCAGCGCTCCAGACAGAGGCTGGGAGCACCGCGAGGTGTGTTTTCAGCCGGCGGGTTAATGGCAAAGGGTGGTAAGAAAAGGGAGCAGCCCCCCAAAACCTCCTGCTGAGCATCCCCCCCGCCCGGGGGTGCTGGGGAGGGTGGGAAGAAACGGTGCGCAGAGTGAGCCCTCCCTCTGCCAGGCTCCCACTGCCCAATATTATTATTATTAATTATTTTCCATGGCGAGGCACTGGCCCTTCAGCCGCGGGATGGAGCATCCTCCTCTGGGGGTCGGGACGGATGAAACGCACCCAAAACCCGGCTCCCGCCGCCCCCCGTGCTCCGGCTGGGGGGTGCCAACGGGTCCAGGCCGTGGGATTTCACCATTAACCCTGGGCCCGGGTTTTGAAAGTGCTGAGTGGAAAGCAATTAGGAGGCAGAAGTCTCCGTGTTCACGGGGCTATTTATTCAGAAATAAAAGGGCAGGGATCCGGGGCGGGGGGGTGCGTGGCTTCGGCAGCGCCCTGCTCCCGGGCAGCTCTGCTTTCCCCCTCCCAACCCGCCTCCCTCGCTCCCTCATTTATGTTTTCCCCCCCAAAGCAGCCACCAAATCATTATTAACGTTATAAATAAAATGAGAGGGCAAGTTATTAAATGTAAAATATGTGGAGTCCTCCTCGAACTCGCTGCGCAGTTCATAAATATGATGGCTTAATTTCATCTGTAATCCAAACGGCTGATGAAGCATTACACAGCTCTCTGTTAATTGAAGTTGTTAACAAAGCTGAAGAGAGAGATTATTATGTATAGACTTTTATCCTTCAGGGGTATCATCATAACAGATCATAAATGGAAATGAATTCCTCGTTCCCACGTGCCACCGTGGGATCCCTGCACGCCGTTTCGCGCCAGGCGGGCGGCCACGGGGACGGGGTACAGGATGAGTCCCCCCCATCAGGGTCCCCCATCCCCTCCTGCCGAGCCCCCCACCTTCAGGATGAGCTTCCCGGGGTCTGGCTACCGGTTTGCAAAGCCCCTCGGAAGCCTTTAGCTGCCATGTGTGACTGTTGCCATCATCCGGGGCACGCGATGCATCCGGGAAGATGGAAAATCCCTTCCCGGGGCCGACGGGAAGCGCCCACGCGCGGGAGGATCCTCCCAAATTTGGCCATTTCAGGCCAGATGCTTTACTGTGGGGCAGGAGGGGAGTTTCCGTGCGGGCACCCCGGGTTCTCTAGATATTTGTCAGCTCCACAGACTTCGTGGATGGTCGTCGCCATCTCAGACTCTGTGTTTTCAGCTTAAAGTACTAATTGTTCGGCTTCCAGCGGGCGACGGGGTGTTTCTGTTACGGAGGGGTGGCCGCCTGGTGATAGGAGTTTTACGGGAGGAGAATACCCCTTCCCACGGCTTTCTGTGGTCGCTCCCCACACCCTGCCCCTGCTGACCCCCGGGAGATGCTCCCCCAGCGAGTCCCCGTGTCCCCCCCAGCCCCACGGACTCCCCCCCACCCCAGCGAGGCTGAGCCAGCCCGGCCGAGTTCTCCAGCGCCGCAGCCCCCGTTCCTGGGCTGCGCTGCTTCCAGGTGGAGTTATGAAAACACACAATGCCGTTTCCTTCTCCTGGATCCCATCGGCTTTTTCCATCCAGCACATTATCCAGGAAATTCTCGTCTATACCTTTGAGGAGTTACGGCGATTATCTGGAACGCGTTACTTGCACACAGCAAATGCAAATTAATGTAGTCTTCACATTTCGCCATGGCAATAAAGGGGAATGTTGACATCAGCCTGAAAGTAGAATTAACTTTTGCATTATGTGGTGTGAGAGCGAGGTGTTGAAACCCGTGTCCGAGACTTTCCAAGTCACAGTAAAGAACTGTTCTGGCAGCGCCGCAAAAAACCACGGCAGCCTTTCCAAGAGGCAGAGGTAAGCTGAGTGCTCGCTCTGTTCCAGCCTGGATTATTGCTTCTGCTGGGCTTTCAAAACCCTGCCATTTTGTCTCGTTACCTCTAATGCGCTCCTTGCTTTATTGCAAGCTCATCTCCTTAAGAAGAGAGAGTTACGGCGCTGTCAGGCTCTGCTACTCTCCGATAAAGAGCCCGCTGCCTTCCCAGCAGCACCAGCCTCCCCTCCCCACCGTAATCCCCCCCCGACAGCCCTCCTTTCATCGCAGCCCCCGGGAGCCCTTTGAACCAGAGCAGAGAAGGGCTGGTGGGACCCGTCCCCGTCCTGCCCCGGGCCCTGCCAGCCCCTTCACAGCCATCACCCCGGCAGCTCCGTGTTCACACCTTGTTCCGCGGCGGCGGGGACGTCACCGGAGCCCCTTAAATCAGGCGCCCGAGGCTCGATAGGAAGGGACAAGGCGCAGAGCTTTATCGATCCCTCCTGCGGCTCAACGGGCATCTCCGCGCTCCCAATCCCCCCCCCAGCCAGCACAAAACCCGGCGTGGACCCTCTGTCACTGCCCCAGCCTCATGCACCCCCTGAACCCCCTCCTGCTCGGGGTGGGGGGGTCAGTCCCACCACGGATGCTCTGGGTCCTGGCATGGATGGGATGCGGAGCCCGGGCATGGCCGTTGGGTGATTTCCTTCTAAAAACGGGTCAGCTGTGATTTTCTGCCGCTGGCCGTGCCGGGGCGAGGGGCAGAGGGTGGGTGAAGGGCAGGGGGGGCTGGGGGGGGCCGTGGGTGGGAGCAGGGGCTGCGGAAGCTGCACAGAGTGAGAGCGAGACCCCGCGCTGGGTCAAGTGGGCTTCACTCACCCGGCAATTATATCCCGTCCTCCTCTCCTGGAGATGTGAGCAGAGGGTAAATTAGCCTGCAAAAGGGATTTGAGTTAACCCCTTGTCTGCCTCCGCTCTCGGCACCCACGAGGCGGGAGGGTGTTTGCTCAGCACATCCCACCCCAGGGAGCCCCCACCTCCATCCAGCACCATCCTGCCCCGTCCCGCACGGTCTGACGGGTCCATGGCATCCGACCGCTCCACCGTCTTCAAAGCGACACTGCCCCGTGGCAAGGCCTGCTTTTGCCTGAAAGCCATAGACTCATGGAATGGTTTGGGTTGGAAAGGGCCTTTTTAAGGCCATCTAGTCCAGGCCCCTGCCGTCAACAGGGACATCTTCACCTCAGGTTGCTCAGAGCCCCGTCCAGCTGGATGCGGGATGTTTCCAGGGATGGGGCGTCCACCACCTCTCTGGGCAGCCTCGGCCAGGGTCTCACCACCCTCATTTTACAAAATTATTCTAAATCTTCCCTCTTTTAGCTTAAAGCCCTTCCCCCTTGCAGGCAGAGCTTTGCTCCGGTGGCTGCCTGCAGGATGGGGGGACGGAGGGAAGGGGCTTGGGCGAGGACCCCTGGACGTGGCTGGGTGCCCGGGGCCAGGTGCCAGCAGCAGCCTGGGCTTGGAAACCGCTTTCTTCCTAAAAAAGCAAGTTTATTCAGCACGGGGCACGCGAAACGGGTCGTTCTGCTCAGACCCTGGGGAAGGAGCAATAACAGGCGGCCCAAGGGGCTCAGCCGTGGGACTCGGACCACTGGGACGGGGGGTTTGCAGGGTGCGCACCCCACAGGCACCCACAGCATCCCAGCCAGGGGTGGGGGAGATGTGGGGGTGGCCCCGGCCACCCTGGGGGGGCTCGTTGCGGCCCTTTGAGGGGGCAGCACCCCCCTGCCTGGCCAGACAGGCAGCGCTCCAGGACAATTTGGGCCGAGCGGGCTGTAAATGAGGAAGAAGGGAAAACAAATGATGCCAGCAGCAAGTGAAGGAAGTGTAGGAGCATTATGTAAAATATTAAATTTAATGCTATTCCATTTTCCATCTCAGTTATTAAATTAACTGAGAACTATGCTTGCACTTAAAAGATTCCTGTCATATTTTATGCACACGATGATCTCAGAGTAATTCGTGTTAGAAATATGTCATGTTAAATTACAGATACCAATAAACCTTACTTAAACTCGGCATTGATCATGTGTGGGAGATAAACTCCGTGGGGCCAGATCCTCTGGTCGTGCCCCCCCGGCACTTCTCCCCACACAAAACCCACCCGTCGGGGGGCAGCGAGTGCCGGCAGGGGGTCTCTCTCCCCCTTCCCCACCGGCACCAGCATCTCCTACCCCGATGCTTATCCACCGGGGCGGGCAGGTGTCGCTTGACGTGCGTGGGAGAGGGGAGGGCGCCGGGGGGGGTGCGGGGTGACGGCTGCCCGCGGGGAGGTGACACCCCTTATCGGCAAGAGACTCGGTGTCGCCGTACGGAGCGTGGCACGGCGGAGGGTCTGTCTCCTATTTGGTGTCACCTCTGCTCGCGCCGGCCCCGCTTTCCAGCTCCCCCCTCCCGAAAACCTGCTCCTCCTCCTGAAATGAGCTGCTTTTGGGAGCGCCGGGGTTGCACCCGCGCACAGGGCACCCCGGTCCTGGCTTGGTGGGGCTGCAGCAACCCCAGGAGCTGGGGGCAGAGGGTATCCCCCCCACACACCCTTCCTGCCAACAGGGAAACTGAGGCAGGGAGTGCAGCCCTTGGGATGCTGCCCCCCGTGGCACCCCGTGTATCAGGGCAATGCTGCCCACCGAGGGGTGCCCCCCCGAAGCCCAGCCCATCGCTGTGGGGTGAGTAGCTGCCCAAGAGCCGGTGGGAACCCGGTCTGCAGCACGGTGCCCAGCTGGCCACGCTTGCCACGGGGCTCCCGAAGCCCTCGGAGTCCTCAGCACAGGCAGGGCAGCCCCGGCCGACAGCTCCGTGCCATGAGAGCGAGCCAAGGCTGCGTGACGAGGCGCCAGGCTCCGCGGGAGAGGGAAAATGCTAATAGTAGGCCTGGGCAGGAAAGGGGAGAAAGATCCCTCCCGGCCCAGCGTCCTGCTGCAGGGTCTGACCTCTCCGCACCAGCCACCCGGGGATGCCCTGCTGGTCCAGGACGAGCAGACAGACCCCTCCACCTTTGCCCCCATCAGGTGGGGACATCAGAGCCCGTGGTGGGACAGGGACACCGAGCTCCTTCCCCGAACCCGACCTGCAGCCCCCCTTGGGGCTCCCCCCGCTCCCCGTCCCTGCCCTCATGTGATCCAAGATCTCGCTTTTCCCTTTATCCGAACAGCCCCTGCCTCTGTGCGCGGGGATCACAAGCTCGGGCTGCCCCGGGGCTGCTCCTGTCGCAGCAACAGAGGCTTTTCAAGAAAGTTTGGCTTCTGCTTTCCCTTGAATAGAGTGGCTTGTTCTCGGGAGCCAGCGGCCCCAGCCGCCTTCCGCCCCTTCCCGGGCTCCAGCACCCTCCTCCCCACAGCCCGGCCGCTCGCTCTGAGACCCCAGTTGCTCCCCAGTTGCCTTCACATTGAGTGACTTGATGGGGCAATGCCCAAAGTCCCTGGGGACCGGGCTAATCTGGACCCGAAGGCTCAGGGGAACGCTGCACCACAGGTCAGAGAGAGGAGCTGTGATTTGTCCCCGCTTCCTTAAATTTCCCATTAGGACTATATCATCTCCTGTAAATATTTCAAAAAACGCCTGAGCCACTCGGGGTGTTTTTTCCTTGACTTTTCCAGGCCCATTTGGTGGCTGATGGGTCCAAGGACCCGTTGGCTCCTTTGGCCGAGAGCCTCCCCAAGGTCAATCCTTGGGGACAGGACAAGGGGTAACGGTTTTAAGTTGGAAGAGGGGAGGTTTAGATTAGATACCAGAAAGAAATTCTTTGCTGTGAGGGTGGTGAGGCACTGGAACAGGTTGCCCAGAGAAGCTGTGGCTGCCCCATCCCTGGAAGTGTTTAAGGCCAGGTTGGATGGGGCTTGGAGCAACCTGGTGTGGTGGGAGGTGTCCCTGCCCAGGGCAGAGGGTTGGAACTTGATGATCTTTAAGGTCCCTTCCAACTCTAACCATTCTATGATAATCCCTGCCCATGGCCACAGGCTTAAATGCGACCACTAAGGCCACCACGGCCATCTGCCCTCAACGTGGGCTGTGGTGTGACTGTCCCTACCCACAATAGCTTCCCCAAGCCACCAAGAGCCATCGTTGGAGCTGCTCCCACCTTGTCCTGGCAGGTGGACGGTGCCGAGCACCCACAAACCGGGTGCTGAGCATCCCCCGGTGCCAACACGAACCAGCGTTGGCCACGGCCACGTGCCACCACCAAAGCGCCCGTCTCGGCGGCCGTGACCTGGCAAAGCTCAGCTCCGGGGGGGACCCCAGCCCCACGCCGGGCACCCCACGTCTGCCGGGGCCAGGGGTACCCCTCTCCGCAGCCGCCGGGGAGTAATTGGGTGCAGCAGCACATGCTGCGGGGCTGCTTTAATCCTGCTCCAGGTGGCTGCAATCCAGTGCAGGATTTACAGTGCCCTGACCCTGAGCTGTCAAGAAGGAACAGCCAGATTAATGGGGTGGGCGGGTTCGTGCAATAATCGTTTGTTTGATGTGACAAGCCTGATAGGCGTTGATTTACTTACAGACTGATAGGCTTTTAATTGAGCACCTCCGTCCCAGTCACATCAAAGGCAGAGGTTGACAAGGGGCCCCTTTTACCAAAAGCTCCCAGTGACTGACAGATCCTGGATGCTAATTCTCCTGGGGAGGGGGTTCCCTCTTTTTCTATTCTTGTTTTTCTCTTGTTTTTTTTTTCTTTTTTTCTCTTTTTTCTCAGGATTGGGCAGGCCGGGCACAGAGAAAGCCCCTGTTCTTACAGGAGGGGGGTGTCTCTCTGCCCCCTCCCCATCACACTTACCCAGAGCCCTCTGGCAAACCCCAGACCCCTCCCTGCACAGCCCAGCCAGGCTTTTGTCCTCCTCTGCGAGGGGTTTTGGGGTCCCCTGCCTGTCCCCGCTGCCAGGTGGCTGTTGGCCACGATGCCCTGGATGCCGCAGGCAGGAGGGCACCCACTTCCCCCTGGCACTGTCCCCGTCACAGAGGTGGTCCTTGGGGATGCCCTTCCTCCATGTGGGGCTGGCAGGTGCTCCCCCCCTGCCTGATTGCCCCCAAAACTCAGGTTCTGGGTTGCTCTGGCTAATTCACCTCCCGAAGATGAAGAGGGAGGTTGCCCTCTGGGTCGCTGGTGTGGTGCCACACAGGTCTGGGGGTCAGGGTGGGCACCAGCATGGCACCTCACACCCCTCCCCAGAGCCAGCGGGACCCCAGCACCCTCTCCCCGTCACAGCACACCTCCGACGGGACCACCACGGCGTGGACAAGAGCATCCCAGGATGGTCCCAGTGGTAAGTGAGCATTTACCGTCACTCCTGTCCCACTCGGGGTGTGGGGCACATGCCCATCACCAAACCCACCCCGGGGTCCAGCTGGGCCAGATCAGGGACAAAAGATGGTTTAAACGGGCTGAGAAGGAGGAGGTAGAGATCAGTGATTCTGTGCCTCACCTGGCAGATCTCTCCCTGCAGGGACTCACTCACCCCCCCCAGAAAGAGACTTTTTGTTGTGAATTAGCCCTGGACGGGCAAAGAAAGTCACCACGAAGCCAGTGGCTGGGCACACTCGTGTGAGCGTGCACGCAGAGCACGTGTGCACCCATGGGCCACCAAACGGGCCTGGAAAAGCCAAGGAAAAAAACACCCCGAGTGGCTCAGACGTTTTGTGAAAGACTTATGGGAGATTATACTCTTAATGGGAAATTTAAGGAAGCGGGTATAAATCACAGCTCTTTTCTCTAACCTGTGGTGTAGCGTTCGCCTGAGCCTTTGGGCTGGATTAGCTCTGTATATTTATGTTTTAAAGTCTGATGTGTTTTTCAGTGTCTAAATATAAATTATTTTTACTGTATCAATGATTAAATATTTTTCTTTGAGATCATAGAGTCCAAAAAAATAAATGTTTCTGAAAAGGCATTCAAAAAATTTAAAAGAAGAAAAAATCCCTCTGAGAACCCCTTTTGTCATTTGCAACCAATAAAAATGCCTATTGTTATGAAGGGCTCATAAATAATCTGATTTTGGCATGCTTTCATACCATACAGAAAATGAATAAATTAAACTTGATTTACAGCCTTTTTCATTTTTATTAGAGCCGCTCCAAACATTTTATGTAACGTACGTGCCAGATGAGCCGCACCAAATGGTTTGAGGCTCTGGTCCTGATATTATAGAAATTAAGTTGTTTTAATTTGCATAGTTTAATTAACTAATACTGGCAAAGAAAAAAAAAAGAAAAACAAAGGTAAAAGTTATTTTTTTTTTTTTCTTTTTGTGGGTGTCTGAGGACTAAATGAACCCACCGAGACACATCCCCCAAAAGTGCTTGAGCTGGTGCCAGCCGTGGGAAACTCCCATGTCCCCCAGTGCTTTTGGGGGGGACGGTGCCACGGGCAGTGCCCGGCCCCCCCAGGGCCCCTTCCCACCGCTCCCACGGGGAGGGACACCCTCCCATGTCACAGATGGGGAAACTGAGGCACATGAGCTCCTTACAGCTCCCTGCAGCGCCATGATGTGAAATAAGAATGACTTATTGGGGAGAACACCCCAAAATGTCCTTCTCACAGCCCAGCCTTGTAAAGCCCGTCCCTCTGCCCACGCCGGCAGAAAATTTAGAGATAAAGTGGAAAAAAAAAAGAGAGAAAAAGGCCTTAAGTAAAGCCTCCGTGACCCGACGCCAGCCCCGCTGCCTGTTCTGATCCGCTGCCCGGCCCCGGGAGGAGGAGAGCGGAGCTTTGCTCCCCTCTGAGGCACTTTGATAAGTGTGGGATGTTCTCCTCCTCCCCCCCCCTACCCCCCCGCAATTTATCCCGGAGAATTTCACACCAGGAAACAGCTTCATTACATCAACAACAGGAAGACCCCACTGATTTGTCACACAGAAACCCAGCTGTTAGTCACACATCAAGGGAATAGGGGAGGGAGAAAAAAAAAAAAAGAAAACCAACCCCTCACCTTTTTTTTTTTTTTTTTTTCTTTAATGTTCACGCCGTTCTTTAATGTTAATGGCTCTGCAGAGGCAGGCGAGCTGCCCGGCTATTCAATAAGTAACCATCACCCAGCGAGTATCAGTTAATATCTAAGTGTCTTCCTGCTTTTCCTGCTACACGATTGCTTTGGAAAGAAAGATTAATTCCAACTTTAAGAAAGAAAACACTATTTTTATCATTGCCAGAAGTCTATATGGGTTTAAAAAAGAAAAAGCGCTCGCTTGTCGTTTTACATCTTGCAATTTTGTCAGTTGTTTTAAAACATGTCTCCTGTAATAAATAAGATCATTTTTATGCACTTGTGCTGCAGCTAAAAGCGAGGCCCGAGCCGGCGCGGCGCTGGGAGAGGTGGGATGGGGAGAGGGGAGCGGGGCCGGGAAAACGCTGACTCGGGAGCTTTGGCTTCCACCGAGGCGGCTGGAGGGGCCGTGGCTGCCGCTGCCTCACTCCCAGGGCACCCGAGAGGAGAGGATTTACCCATAAAACAGCAATATCCAGCACGCACCGACCTGCAAGTGAACGCTCGGGCTTTTAAGGAGCGTCTGGGATGCTCATCCTGTGGCAACGGCCGGAGCTGGCCTCCTCCTTTGCCCTTCCCACCTCCTGGGCTGGGACACTGGTGGCCCAGCAAATGTCCCCTCGCTGTGCGCCCTGCATCCCGGGCAGCCCCTCTTTTGCCAGACAAGGAACATTTTCCCAATTTCCCCTAAAGCGCATCCAGCGGCAATGGTGCTGGAAAGGCATTTATTAAGAGTAGAGCGCAGAGGGAGAGATGCTGGGAGAGTTAGGGTGATTTAAATTCAGGTCTTGTCTTATCCCACCGCAATTTTCCGTGCAGGCTGCAGGGCTCGGATGCCTCCCCCCCTTCTCCATCACCCCCTGCCCGCTCCGCTGGCACTTGGGGTGCCCATGGTTGCTGTCTGGCCGTGCCACCGTCCAGAAAACACAACACTAAGAGCAACCTCCCGCCTGTCAGCAACACAAGAGCACGCTGCAAAACTGACTTTTCCAGAGCAAAAAAAAATAGAGAATAAAAGCGCCGAGGGCTCGAGAACCTGTTCTCCACAGGTACGTTCCCGCACTGTGAGTGGCTGTCGAGGCAGGCAGGTAAAGGAATTCACTTGACTCCCTGGGAGAAACACTTGCTTTTGATGCAGTGTGATATTTATGTATTTAATGCCGTGGTTTGTATAACAACTGCCTCAGCAAGCAATTTCCTAGAAGTCAGGGCTGGTGTCCTATCCATCACGAGGGGCAGGCGTCCCGCTGCAGGCAGGGCTGGGGCGGAGGGGGATGCCGGCAGTCCCTCCACATCACTCACTGCCTACTTGGCTTTGGTTTTTTTTTTTTCCTCAATTTTTAAAAATACCTGGTGGGGCCTGTGTGCCTTCCTCTGGAAAGCACCTTTCTGCACCACCCAGAGCCGGTGGGACGAGGCCAGGAAGGGGAGTGAGGGGCACCCCAGTGTGTGTGTCACCCAAAGGCCCCACCTGGCGTCACCCTAAGATCTCAAACCCAAAGAAAAACACAATTCCCTTTCCCGTGGCCATGCTTTGTGGGCTGCAAAAGCGTCCGAGTCCATCGGGCTCTGCGCCGGGGAGACGTCCTTGGGAAAATAAAACCCGGCTCAGAGCAGCCCAGGTGGGACAAGCCCTGATTGGGGAGCAAAACCATCATCAGTCATTTCTGAAAGCCCTTGTGGAGGCTTTTTGTCTTCTTTGGCTTTACTTCTATTCTAAATATTTTGCTTTTCACTCCGTGCCTGTGTTATTTTTATTGGGCAAGTGGTCTGGCTTGCTTTACTCGAATGCCCCTCGTGGCGGGCAGCCCCCGAGCAGAGGGTGGCTTGTTGGGGGGCAGAACGGGCCACGAAACGGGGCAGTTTGGTTTCCTCCCTCCCTCTGCTCCCTTTCCCCGCAGAGACAACAGGACCCACGCAGAGCTCAGGAGGAGGACTGTACCTGGAGAGGGTGAGGGCACTGAGCAGGAGTCATCGTTACCCGTGACGACCCTTCCATGAAGTTTTAGGCTGAATCCAGGGTTGGTCTCTGCTGCTCCAGCACCGGAGCAGGATGAGGCCTTTGGAAGGACCCCAGCTTTGGGGGGAGCCAGAAACGCAGCCCTGGGGGGTATCGCTGCTCCGTGCCCTCCTTCCCCAGCAGCATCCGCCGCCGCTCTTACGCACTCGTCCCACCTTATTTCATCTTATTTTGCTGGGGCCCTGTTGTTGTTGGCGTCCCAACTGGAGTGACTTTGAGGAAAGAGGGTTTGTTTTTTTTTCTATTTCCTCCGTACTTGAATGGCTCCTTTGAAAGGCAGCGCCTCTCCGCTTCCCGCCCCGCCGCCGCATTGAACCAATCTTGCGGTCAGCTTCGGGAGGGGGGAGAAAAAAAGGAAGAAAAAAGGCTCACAAAGAGGGAAAATTGACAGGTCCGAGCATGGGTGTGATGGATGGCGGTTGGAGAAGCAGGACTCGGTGTTGGGCTGCACCGGGGAGATGCCGGCGCTCGCTGGGGAAATCCAGCAAAGCCTTATTTTTCCCCAGACCCCGGCGCGGAGGGGCTCGGTGAGGGGCGGCCCTATGAACTCAGTAACAGCAGAATTGTTGGGACGTACAGCATCCGTCAGGAGTTAATATGATTAATGAGAGGTGTCTGCCCCTCTCCCTCTCTGGGTAGGCAGAAGGGACTGAGGTGGGTCCGTGCCGCGGCGCTGGCCGGAGGGGGCACCCAGCCCCAGGAAAACTGGGTCCTCCCCCCCCAAGCAATGGCTGAGAATTTTTCTCATCCTTTGAGCAAAAGGATCATCCTTTGAGACCACCTTTTGCTGTGGGCAAAGGATGGGCTTCAGCCAGAGGAACGGGAAGGAAAACGGGAAAACATCACGCATCCAGAGTCACAAACCTGCTGGTGGGACATCACGCCAGGCAGCGGGATGGGGGCACCGGGGTCTCAATGATCTCGGGCATTTTTTTCTGGGTAAGCCTTGATTTCAGGGGCGCGGGGATGACACCGCCCCAGTGCACCAAACCCCATCCCTCCCCTTTCGGTGCCCGACCCGGCAGAGGGATGCGGGGGGAGCATCCATCCAGCTCCTCACCTTCCTCTCCCAAAGCCACCACCCCACTCTTCTCCAGCCCAAGTGTCCTCAGCACCCGCCCCAGCCCGGCCCCCATGACTTTCTCCCATGACCCCACATCCCCCCCCCATTTTGGACATCTCTCCCCGAGCCCCAGTTCTCCCACCAGCTCCCAGTTGATGCCCCGGGGAGCCAGTGGAGCAGCTCCCCAGCCCACCAGGACTCTGGAGCCATCGGGCATTGCTCCGGGTTGGAGGCAATGAGGAGAAGCTCCAAGATTTATCCATGTGCCTGGGCTCCTCGTGGAAAGATCTCTGTGGGACGGTGGTTTTCGCCCCCCTCCCCTGCTACGGAGCCCCAGGGGGCTGTGACTGTAATTCAGAGGCGTCTGGAAAAGGTAACTAGAAATAGGAAGTTAATTGTTGGGAGCCTTAATTAGTTATAGAGCGGTCTGCACTGTCACTGGCAAATTTTTAAGACTCTGCAAACTAAAGAAAGTAGAAGACCCCTGAAAGAAAGGATTATTGTAAGAGGGGACCTGGGTTGGGATCTCCCCAGTGCCCTGGACACCTCCCCGGTGGCCCCGCGTCTGCTGCTGGTGTGAGAGGTGACTGGTCACTGCCCCGAGACCACCAAACGCTGCGATACCAACCCCTCCTGCTCCTCCCACACTTTGAAATCTGGCGACCGCAATTCTCCCAACATTTCAAAGTGTGTGTGTAGCCCGGGCTGGCCCTTCAGGTCCGGGTGAGGCTCCAGTCCCACCAGCACCCCCAGTTCACACATAGGGCCAGCAGAGACATGGAGCGGCCTCTGCAGGGACAGGGGGGCCCCGCTCTGCCCCACATGGGTGTGCACCCCCGGGCAGGGGGTCCTTGTGTGGCACTGGGACAGGACGCTGGGTGGCAGGGCCAGGCTGGGCGAGGGGCACCGGGAGCAGGTTTGGGAGCAGGAGCCGTTGCCGAAGGGTGCTGAGCCGTGCAGGGCTGTGCCAGGCAGATCCTATCGAAGCCATGCCATGCCGTGGCGTGCCAGCTGAGCCGTGCCATGCCATGATAAGCCATGACGGGTAGGAGCCATGCCGTGCCACTCTAAACTATGCCAGCAGTGCCACACCAGCCAAGCCGTGCCGTGCCCTGCCAAGGTGTGCTAGCAGCTCCGTGCCAGCCCAGCTCTGCCACGCCATGCCGTGTGAGCTGTGCCATGTCATGCCAAGTTGTGCCAGCCATGCCACACCATGCCTGCTGAGCCGTACCATGCCATGCTCTGCCAGCCAAGCCGTGCCATGCGGTGCCACGCCATCCAAACTGTGCCATGCCATGCTCTGCAATGCCATGTCATGCCAGCTGAGCCATGCCACGCCAGCCATGCCATGCCACCCAAGCTGTGCCATGACATGCTCCGCCAGTTGAGCCATGCCACGTGGTGCCAGCCATGCCATTTCAGCTGAGCTGTGCCATGCCATCCCATGCTATGCTGTGCCATGCCATGCCAACTGAGCTATGCCATGCATGCCAGCCAAGCCATGCTGTGCCATGCCATGCTCTGCCAGCTGAGCCATGTCATGTCATGCCGTGCCATGCCAGCTGAGCTGTGCCATGCCATGCTATGCCATGCCATGCTATGCCGTGCCACGCCATGTTCTGCCAACCGAGCCATGCTGTGCCATGCCATGCTATGCTGTGCCATGCTGTGCCAGCTGAGCCATGCCATGCCATGCCAGCCGAGCCGTGCCGTGCCATGTTCTGCCAGCCGAGCCACGCAATGCCGTGCCGTGCCGTGCCAGCCGAGCCGTGCCATCCCAGCCGCTCCGTGCCGCTCGGCTCCGTGCCGTGGGCGGCTCTCCCCCACGCGGCGGCGGCGCGGGGCGGCGGCGGCGGCTCGCCCCCCCCACCGGCGGCTCTCCCCGCCCCGGGGGCCCGGCCGGGCGCGGATTGGTGCGCGGCGCCGGCCCCCTCGGAGCGCGGCCGCCATCGGGGCTATTTGACGTGTCGGTGGGGCCGGGGAAGGGTTTCGTCTCGCCGGGGCCGCCGCCGCCGCCGCTCCGCCGCCCGCCCGGCTCGGCCCGGCCCCGCGGAGCCCGGCGCTCCCCCCTTCCCCCCCCCTCCCCTTTCCCCCC
>QJSC01023312.1:1069689-1082029 GCA_003697955.1 Calidris pygmaea
GTGTTGGGGGGCTCCAAGCCGGGGCTGGGAGCTCGGTGCCGGTGTTGGGGGGCTCAGTTCTAGGGCTTGGGGCTCTGTGCTGGTGTTGGGGGGGGCTCTGCGTCTGTGGTTGGGGGCTCCGTTCCTAGGCTAGGGGTGCTCGGTGCCGGTGTTGGGGGGCTCCGTGCCGGGGCCGGGACCTCGGTGCCGGTGTCGGGGGGCTCGGTCCCGGGGCTTGGGGCTCCGTGCTCCGTTGGGGGGCTCCGTTCCTGGGTTAGGGCTGCTCGGTGCCGGTGTTGGGGGGCTCCGTGCCGGGGCCGCGGGCTCCCAGCACCATCTAGTGGCGGCGACGGCGGCGGCCGGTCCCGGTGCCCCGCGGGAACCCGGTGCCGGCCCTCCCGCATCCCCGGGCATCGCTGCCCGCCCCGGGCCGGCTGGCGGCTGCGGGGAAAAGGATGCGGGGGAGGGGGGGGGGTCGGAGAAAAAGGGGTGTCCGGAGCCCCCTTGGGTCCCTTCTCCCCCGCGTGTGCGTTTCCCCGGGAGGAGGGCGCGGGTGTTGTCGTGCGTGGCGGCGGAGGGAAGGTTCGAGAAGGCGTTGGAGCTGAAATCGATGCGAAGAGCCCCGGTTCACCCCCCCACGCGCCCCCCCCCCCCCCCCCCCCCCCCCCCCAAACTCCGAGAGGCTGCGGGGGGCGGATGGCAATTCCTCCGGGAGCTGCAGCTGCCGCAGGGATGGAGTTTTAGGGAGGGAATTGCAATATAATGGGGGTCCTGGACCCGCTCCCGCGCGGGGGGTGCGTGGGCAGCGGGGAGCTGCCGCGGAGGCCTGTGTGTCCCCCCCTCCCCATTTAATCTTAGTGCTGTCTGTGCGAGGAGTGCGGGGGGGGGTGTGTGATAAATGGCTCTGAAGTGGGGCTCACTCCCATCCCTCCCGGCTGCCCTGCCGTGCCTGCCTCCGCCACGCACCCACCCTCCCCGGGGTGCTGGGGGGGCCCTGGTGCTGCCCCCCCGGGCCCACCCCGTGCCCCAAGGAAGGGGCTGTTATTCCAGCAGCACCCCAGCCTTCGCAGTGGGAACCCCCCAGCCGTTCCCCTGCTCCCCCTCGAAATCCCACGTGCTCCTCTTGCCCCACATCACTTGAGTGCTTTACTCCTGTTGCATTTTGGGTGAGTCATGCAATTAATCCCAGTTAATTGCCTTCTCTGTGTTGCCTTATGCCCTGTGTTTAAATTCCTTTGTGTCCTTTGAGCTGAAAAATAATGCGCTTAGAACAGGGACTTGTTTTGCCAATGGGATTTTTATTTTCCTGCCCGTTCTTGCGAGCGTGGCCGTGGGCGTGCGGCCGGCGGGGAGGGCCCTGGCCGGGGGCTCCTGCTGGAAACGGGAGAGGCTGGTGGTGCTGGGGGCTTGGCTGGCAGAGGGGTGGGCAGCACCGTCCCCGAGCTCCCCAAGGCTGTGGGGAGGCGGGTTTTGCAGGTCCGTGGCTACCCCTGCTGTGGATAAGGCTAGTGTCTGGTTCTGCCCACGGTGGCTCCGCTCCTTCGGGGCGGGATGTTTGCAGGATGAAGGTCTGGGACGTGCAGGAGCGGGTTCGGAGCAGAGGGGCTTTGCTGTGGCCGTGGGCTCTGCCCGGTGGCCAGCGGCAGCACAGGGATGCCAGGCCCTGGCTCCTGTCACCGTGCCGGTGTCTCCGGTCCCTGTGTCCCCTCTGGCCCTGGGCGTTTGCAGCCAACATTCCCCGTGGAGGAGGGCATCACGGTGGGCAGAGCTCCTCTGCTGCCGTCCCCTCTGCCGTGGGGCTGCCCGGTGCTGTTTGGAGGCATTCCGGGCATTCTGAGCATCGCTGCTCCCTGGATGTGGTCCCCGCTCCCGTCGGTGATGCTGCTCGGTCTTGGCCTCGCTCGGGCGTCACCGGTCCCCGGCGTAAATCACGGCTCCTCAGCTGCAGCTCCGAAACGCTGCCGTGCCTGTCGCAGCTCCCTACCACGGCTGCTCGGTGCCGGTGTTGGGGGGCTCCCAACGGAGAAGCCGTGCTTCTCCCCGGCTGTAGCCAGGCGCTGCCGCTGGCGAGCCGCGGGGCGAGAGGGCGATGCCGTGATGCCCGTGGGTCGCAGGAGGCTCGGTAGCCCGGCACAGCTCTCGGGGCTGCCGGGGCCGTGCCAGCCGGCGAGTAGCCACCATGGGCCAGCACAGCCCAGCATCCCATAGGGGTCTTCCAGAGCGGGGCGCGCTGCCGGGTGCACCCCTTTTTTGCGATGAGGGTCCATCTTCTCTCTCCCCCTAAACCCCTCCTCACACCAGGATGCTCCCAGCTCCCGATCGGAGCCCGGGCACCGTCCCTGCGCTGACAGTGGGAGCTGGGTGCTGCTCGGGTACGTCCTGCCAAGCAGAAGGTTCCCCCAGGAATGTTTTTCCCCCTCCCTGAAGACTGCAGCAGCGGGGCCAGGCTGTGTAAAAGCCGCGAAGCATCGTCTGATCGCAGTCGACACTCGGGGGCTTTATCTGCTGGGGAATGATTGTGTTGCCAATATATTAAATAACTCCCTCTCTAATGTATGCCCAGGTTACTGCAGAATTCATTTTATAATAAGAGCACTGGGATGCACTTTATTAATCATTCTGTCTAACAACCTGCACTCCACAGTTTCGGTTTGATTTGATTCAATCCTGTCTTTCTGCAAAATATATGGCTGAGTGGGTCGGATAATGTATGGCTTAATTTAGAGTTGTATGGGTTTGAATTACCATTTTCATAATGTGCTGTGCGTTAATGTGTTGCATCATTTATACAGAAAAATGTGCGAGGTTTCAAACCTCTCCGGGAGGCAAAAGTCACCTAAAGGGAACGCGGAGCCACGGAAAAAAAGGCCCTTTCAAACCCGGCTGGTGGCGGAGGGGGGGGTTTGGGGCTGGGATAACGGGGTGGGGGGGTGTCGGACACGGGGACGGGGGGGGTGTGAGGCCGCACCGGTGGCACGTCAGCAACTTCTCCCGCTCGCCCCGAGGTGCCGGGGACCTCCAGCGCTTGACTCGCCGGTGACCCCGGTGCCGGCGCTCGCTGCAATCGCGCCCGCCGTCACTCACCCCGCGCCGCCAGGGAAAAAAAAAAAAAGCTCTGATTATCCAAATACAGTCATTAAAGGGGAAATGTGTTTTTAGGACTGTCAGGGTGATTAATGAGGGTTAGCAATCCTTGCAAATGCACTTGTTTAGTCTAACTGGCAGCCTCTATTTTCCTATTGATTTATGGCGGCGGTTGCCGGGGCCGTGGTGTGTGTGGATGGAGCCGGGGCTGTGCCCGGTGTCACCGGGCTGCCCGGGGCCGCGGCGGAGGGGCCCGGCCAGCGGCACGGCACGCTTGGCTGTGCCGGGGCCGGCGGAGGCAGCCGAACAAAGACAACATTATACCTTGTGCTGGGGAAGGAGCGACTTGGACGCACCGGCGGAACGGCTCCGCCACGCTGCGTGCCTTATAAATATCCCCGTTTGTCAAGCCCGAAGCCCATCTGACCACAAGTGCTCTGTCCACCCAATAAATACGTGAAGGAAAGAGCGAGGCCATATTATTTTCATTATATTTTTTTTTACCTGTTGTTTTTTTCCTTCCTCTCCTGCACGCAAATCCCCCGTGTCTTTCAGGCGATGCGGAGGTGTCTGCCCGCAGAGGCACAAGGCGTTTCAGAGACCAGACCAGGGCACAGAGTCTTCGAGGGCTGGTGGGCGCCCGCCAAGAGGGGGTCAGGTCAGGCTGCAGAGCCAAGGGCCGGAGCAGAAGCCGTGGTGGGTGGATGAGAAGTTTCTCAGCTGCATAAAGCAGCTTTTCTTTCCGCCCGAGCCCTGGTGGAAGCCCTGGAGAATACGGGCTCTGTGTTTGTCCTGGGGAGTCGGAGTGGTGTGGACATCTCCTGTCCCCCCCGCCAGCATCCCCGTGCCCAGCCCGGGGGGTCAGGGCTTTGCTTTGGGGGATGCTTCACGCTGTGTGTGTGTGTAGGACAGACCTGGAGGGACAGACCCCTGCTTGGGGACAGCCCCAGCAGCCAACACCGCTGGCGGCAGAGCTCCCTCTGCCCGGGGCTGGATGTTGGAGCTGGGAAGGAGCAGCCACGGCGGTGACGGGGAGCGGATGGGGCAGCCTGGG
The DNA here is from genome assembly GCA_003697955.1 of Calidris pygmaea. Lineage (NCBI taxonomy): Eukaryota > Metazoa > Chordata > Aves > Charadriiformes > Scolopacidae > Calidris > Calidris pygmaea. Next base: position 1,073,807 of record QJSC01023312.1, read on the forward strand.
GACGCCGGGGTGCAAAGGTGCTCTCCCTGGGTTTGCAGCCCTGAGCGTGGCCCCGTGCCAGAGCCTGGTGCTGCCCTGGGCTGTGATTTGCCTCTGGCCAGTCTGAGCCATGGGCCAGCACAAACGAGGAGAGGCCCCGGAGGAGGCGAGTGGAAGAGAGCAAAGACATCGAGGTGCTTGGGGAGCCCCCCAAGCCAGAAGAGCGTGGGCAAGCGCCTGGGATGCTGCAGCGACCGGGGGTGTTGTGGGTGGGAGAGGGCTTTCCCATGGCTTTGAAGCCACTGCTGTCCCCTCTCTGGCCATAAATCGGTCCGTGGTGCGGATCCTGCCAGCAGCACCGGTGTCAGCGTGCAGCAGCGATGCACCCACATCTCCTGCCCCCTGCACCAGGACCACCAGTTACCCCACGGGAAGTGCCCAGCGTGACCCATGGCTGCTTCTCCTGCAATCTCTGCTCCCCGGTGCCGGGGCTCAGCGTGGCGATCCGGCACAGGACCACGGGACACCCCGCTCCTCGGGCTGAGCCCCAAACCAGCCCCTTCCCCGCCCAGCGCAGCCCCCGCCGGCGCAGATTTACACGGGCGCACGTGTAAGTGATACTGTTCATTACTGTGATGCATGGTTAATAGTTATCTCTCTGTTTATTATCGTGATGAATAACTGAAGAGCCGTAATTCTGTACACACAAATGTTTCGGCTAAACGCTCGCTGGAGAACGCCGGGGGAGACGCTGGGCTGACAGCTCCCTTTGCAGAGTGTGTTCCTGGAGCTCATTTCACAACAACAAACAGATTTCCGCAGACCGTAATGTTTTCTAACACGGTGTTTATGGAAACCTCCCGGAGCAGCTTCACCCTGATTTCATCCCACCTCCCAGCAGGACAGGGGGGGTGCAACCTCAGCCAGGACAGATCCCCCCGGGAGGTGCCTTTGCCAGAAGAGATGGCGCTGAGCAGAGCCGGGTGCCACGCTCGACGCTGCGCAGGGTGCGACGTGACCCCCGCCAGCCCTCGTGGTCCCAAACAGCACGGATCGTCCCTCCCAGCCTGGCAAAACTTGGAGGCAGCCGAGGAACATGCAGCATCCCAGGCAGCTTTGGGGGGCAGCTTTATAACCACCTCTAAGCCCAGCCAGCAGACCCCCCCACGGGAGCAGAGGACTGAAATGACCTGTTTTTTGTCACCGGTGCCCACCGACCACAGCAACTCATCATCTCTGCCGGACCCTAGAGCCTCAGAGGGAGAGGGAGATGCTGCTGCCCCACAGGAGAAGGGACCGGTGGGAGCCTGGGGGGAGCGGTGCCCCCTCTCCACGAGCATCTCCCACAGGAGGGGCGGTTGGAGGGGCTCGGAGAGTGGAGGATGGAGCAGAGGGGGGGACTGAAGCATTTGAAGATGTGCTGGATCTGTCTCGCTGAGCCCTCGCCGCCTTCTCTGGGCTGGGAAGGAGGAGAGGGGAGACTGAAGCACCCATAAAGACTTGCTGCATTTTTCTCTGCTGGCCTGTTTGCTGGCTACCAGAGACCCGGCCGATGCCGTGCTCCTCTCCTGCTTTCCCCCTGAGCTCCACGCGGTGCCAGGAGCCCTTTTCCACCACCAGCGTCGGGGGAGCAATGGGTCCTTTCACCATCCCAGCTCAGGACCAGCATCCACGCGAGGATGGGGCTGCCCATCGCCCCCTCGGCAGTGAGGCTGGGACCCCCTGTAGAAGTGACTAATTGTTTCTGCTGGAGCGACGGTTTCCTTCGTGGGGTTTCCTTCCAGTTTCCTCCACAGGCTCGGTGACGTCCGTGGGGCTGGAGCGGGACGGTGGCCAGGTCCTCCCTTCGAGGTGGGAAGAGCCGTGTTCTGTGGAAAATGTCTCTGAGATGAAGCCAAGCAGGAGCCGGGGACACGGGAGCCGCTGGTTTGTCGTGGGCACGGAGCAGCCCGAGGTTTGCAAGAAAACTATTGCTCAAGCTGCCCCAGAAAACAGCCCCGTGGCGTGGCAGGGCTGGGAAGGGGAATTTTCCGCCCCGGCCGCTGGGAAATGGAGCCAAAAAGCTTTTTGTTCCTTCTGGGGTCTCTGCACGTCTCTCAGGCTCTGGTGGAATTAGGAAAAAGCGCTCGGGAAGGGCTGGCTGGGTGCGCACCCCTCCTGCTCCTCCGGCCGCAGGGACGGGCTCTGCCTCCGTTGCCGCCCTGATAATTCCCAAACTTTGATGACTCGTGGCACCGGCCGGGAATCCTGCGGCAGAGGCACCGGCAGAGCCCTGCGCCGGCTCTGGCCCAGCACTGGCCATGGACTTGCCCAGATTCTGCCCCGGGACCATCACACTGGGCTGTCGGCAGTCGATTTCCAGTAGTCCCAGCGCCAGCAGCCGGGTCACTTGCTGGTGCATCCTGGTGCGAGGCAGAGCCCGCAGCTCTTCCAGCCACAGAGGAAGCTCTTGCAGCTTTGGGGTCTATCCTGTCATTTTTGGGGGTTGTTTTTGAGTTTTGGGGGGAGACGGAGGCCAGGGCAGAGCCAGTGGCTCCGGAGGATGCTTGGTGCCAGCCAGGGTACCGGGAGAGCTCAGCACCGAGTCGTGGCACAGCCAGAGGGTGGGCAATGGGCACAGGAGCCCCTCCGGCTCCCGGCCTTTGGTTGCCCCCCACATCACACGCTGACACCCCTCCTCTTGCACCCCAGCATGGCACCACGATGGGTTTTGGGGGAGAGGGGCCAATTTCCTGCACGGTGCGAGCACGGTGGGGTAGAGCTGGGTACCAGGGATGCTGCTGGCATCCTGCATCCCGCCGCCTCGGGGTGCTCATCCCTCTGCCCCCTGCCCTTCTCTCTGCTGCCGTCAACGGCCCTTTTATCTCCTGGGGAGGTACAAATGGAGCTGTCAGATGCGATCAGCCCCGCGATATGACAGGTTGCGGGAGCCGGGGCCCCTCGAACAGAGCAGCCTTGTCTGTCAGAGCCGCCTGACACTCCCCATAATGGCCAGATGGATGAGACTCTGAAAGTAGGGCCCGGCGCGTTTTCAACTCTATTTTGGGTGAAAACACTTCTTGAAAGATCTTGAAAGGAGCTGGCAGTTTAGTAGTTCAAATGATTAATGAGCACTGGCTCTGCCGGGTGGATTTCTCGCGCCGTGCCAGCAGCCGGGCTGCTCCAGCGGGCCAAGACACGCTGCACCCCCCCCGGCCCCGGTTTCCCCCCCCGGCCCCGGCTCCCCCTGCACCCCCCGGCTCCCCCCCAGCCCCCCTGGTTTTCCCGGAAATGACACCAACGCGACAGGCCCCGCATATGGAAAAAGTTAAATATAAATTACTGCTGAAAGAGGCCTCGCTGAGCGGAGTTAGTTAGAGATGTTTATGGATTCAGAGACACGGGCCTGCATATGTATTTAGGGATGACAAATGTGATTCAATAAGTAAGGAATTTCTCCGTGGGCTGAGGCGGGACCCGCGCGGCGCGGGCGCTGCTCTGGGCTCTCCGGCTCGGCCGCGCCAGCGCCATAAATCCTGCCGACAGGCTCCTTTCTCCTTCCCGGGCAGCTCGGGGTTTATTTTCATGTTGGTTTTTTTGTGGGTTTTTTGGTTTTTGTTTTTTTTGTGTGTGTTTTTTTTCCCCAGATCAGACCCAGTCACTGCAGCTCCTCCTGCACTTGCGACGTGACAGCACCGTTGCACGTCCCCGTCCCCAGGCTCTCCCATCCCCCCCGAGAGCCCTGCTCCAGGGAGCAGCCGGACCCTTCAGGACTGTCAGCGGGTGATTAATGACCGACAACCCTGAAACTGCCCCCGCTGCCACTTTGGGTCTTGTTTGACCCGGTGCTTAATGAGTTCAGACATACTGCTCTGCAAAGCCATGTCTCGCAGGCAGCTGGGGATGCTGGGTCCCAGGGAGGGATCCCAGGTCCATAACAGGGTTGCTGGGTCCCAGAGAGTGATGCTGGATCCCAGGGAGGCATCCCAGGTCCATGGCAGGGATTCTGTGTCCCAGGGAGGGATCCCAGGTCCCAGAGAGGCATCCCAGGTCCATGACAGGGATTCTGTGTCCCAGGGAGGGATCCCAGGTCCCAGAGAGGCATCCCAGGTCCATGACAGGATGCTGGGTGCCAGGGAAGGATGCTGAGTTTGGGGTGACAAACCCCAGGAGCCAGACCCTCGTCACCCCCCCTCCATGGGGCTCTCAGGGAAGCTCCTTTTGTGGGGTCAGGGCCCGGCCGGGCTTTTGAGTGACAGCCACATTCCTTTGCCCTGATTTTATTCGTTAGCAGCGTTTGGCCTGGGCACAGAGACAGCTAATGAGGGACTGAGTTTATTGCAGTTTGATTTTTCTGTTAAAACAATACAATAAAATAAATGCACTTGGAAATCTGGTATGTGTTTGTACGTAGTAGATTTATGGCTCTGGAGGCTTCCAGAGAGACGCAGCCTTTCATTCCCTTCCTTATTGGAACAGATCATATTGCAGAGTTTAAAGGGCTCTGGAGTTGTGATTTATTTGAAGGGAGAAACTAGGGAAATCCAACTATCTGTTCCCTGGCTCAGATCATCCAGTAACTCCCCGGCCAAGGGGACGGATCTGCACCTCCTCCACAGCTTTTTATTTTTTTTTTATTTTTCCCCTCCTGTCGCTTACATTATCCCACTCTAAATATATCACCGAGACAGGGCTGACTCCTGACCTGGGCTTCAGCACCTCGCCGAGGCTTCCCCAGCCCTTCCCGGAATCCCACAGATAAATCACCCTCCTGGAGCCCTTCCCCAGCTCCTCCACGTCGCTCACGGGACGGGACCCGCGTGGGGCCGGACGCTGCCTTGGTCCAGAGCAGAGACCAAGGCAGAGAGCTCGTTTTCATCTCCGGGCTCGGGTGATAAACCCACGCCACCGGTCCCTGGTCCCGTTCGAGGGAGCCCTTTCCCCCCTCCCCGGGCAGAGGAGAGCGCAGCGGCTTGGATCCAGGTCAGGATTCGTGCCTGGAAGCCTTTTTCATGCATTTTCCAACCCGCAGGTCCAGCCTCGTTCCTGCGGCTCGGCCAGACACGCCGATGGGGGGATGATGCTGCGGCTCCTGCATCCAAGAGGGACCAGGGCTCCTGTGGCCACTTCCCTCCCACCCCCGCAGAGGAAAACCAGGTTTTGCCCCTCTCTGAGGTTTTCTGCGCCCCTGGGATGAAGCACCTCAATGGCTGTTGCAGGGACGACCGGAGCATCACCCCGATGGCTCGACACTGGGTGCTGCCATGGTGCACCCCAGTGCCGTCCCAGTCATCCCAGTGGTTCCCACCAGAAGGAACAGGGTGAGACTGTTCCCCCCCCCCCAAAAAAAAGCCCCAAAATGGGCTTTTTCTAAAGCATTTAGGTTTAGAAATTCTGTGTTTTCCTGGCAGGAAGTCTCTGGGTTTTGGTGCAAAACCCCTCCTGCTCCTCCCTGGTCCTGGGGACCTCTGGGACATTTGGGAATGACCAGTTTGGGCCCCGCCAGCAGCTTTCACCTTCCCACGGGAGGAGATTTCCCTTCTCCTCCACCGTCACCATCCCTGCTGTGGGGCAGACGAAGGAAGGGAAGGAGGTTTCTGACTCAGGGTGGGGGGACCCGGCTCTGCCGGCCACTCTCCTCCTCCCACCCCAGCTCCATCTCAGCTTCTCCAGCCCCTGCTATTCGTGGGGTATTTCCACCCCCCTGCGCACAGACGGGGTCTGTTTGCCATTAGCTCCCCCTCCTCTGCCCCAGGAGTTGATCCGAGTGCTAATTCTCACGCATGTTTCGGTGTTTCGGGTAAATCTACTTTCTTTCCTGGGATGAATTGTGGTTTCCAAGCGCCATTAATCATTTCCCTTTAGAAAACAGCGTCGGGGGCGGGGGGGGGGCTAGAAAGAGAAGGGGGGGCGGGGGCTGGAAACATTGCTCCTTTATATACTGGGAGGGTGACCTGGCACCCTGGCACCCGGCCACGGGGCTGGCGTCTGTGGGACGACGTGGAGCACGGAGAGAGACCTCGGGGTGAGCTCCCCTCCGTTGTGCCGGGACGGCGGCGTTGGCTCCCACCAGGACCATCCCCCACCCCGAGGGTGAACCCCCCCCCAGGCCCCGAGGTTGGGAGCGAGGAAGAGGATGGAGGACAGAGAGGAAGACGATGCCAAAATGCCAACGTGTTTCCCAAAAAGCCTCATCCCGGAGGGGTTGTTCCCCTGGGTCACAGCGATGGCAGAGATGCCACCCCCCTTCTCCGTGCGCCCCTCGAAATGCCTGGGGCATGAAATCAGGACCCTCCACTTATCACCCACCGGGGGGACCCGGGGGGGCAGGGGGTGGGCAGGGGGTGCAGAGGGACCTCTCCTGCCCCGATGGCAGCCGGGGCGAGGAGGTGCAGGGGGCACATGTGAGCAGTTTCCTCCTCCCCAGCCTGGGACTGTCAGGGGATGATTAATGGCCAACGCCACACAACTGCCTTGATTGCCAAGTGCTGTATTGTTAGCGCTGACATGTAACGAGCCCGGACATACTTTAACACAATTCTGCACCGTAATCTGCAAATAACGTTCGATAGACTTAATTTGTTAAGTATTTCCCCCCCCCTCAGTCCCTCTCCCCACCGCCTTTCCCTTTCAAAACCGTGTCAGAGCTCCAGGGGCCCGGCCGAGCCCCGCAGCCCCCCCCGAGCCCCGCTGCAGCCCCAGATTTCGGCTGCTCCTTTAGGTTTCAGGTCGGGAGCAGCTTTCACTCTTCTCCCCAGCCAAACAAAAAATAGCAACTTTTTATACATTTTTCAACCCTGTGCAAATTCATTCCCCCGCTGCCACCGCACTCCGGTGGGAGCTGCAGTAGTTACTGGTAATTTGGGGGTTCTGCCAGATGACTTTGGGGCTCCCCAGGCCGATAAAGAGGTCCCCGCACCAGCCGGCACCTGGGTGAGGGGTCCCTTGCACCCCGAGGCAAAGGCCCTGCTGGAGCCGCGGTGAGTTACAGCAGCACCGAGTGCTCCCGGAGCACGATTCCTCCTCGAGGCAGTTTATGAACATGATATGAAATAGTTATTGGGCACCCCCCTTAACGAAGCGTCCCAGGAGTGAGAGCAGCTTCCCCAGGAGTGGCCGAGCCGGGGAAGCGAGCGGGGCCGTGCTGGAGGGTGCTGGGAGCACCGATGGATGGGGATGGGATGGGATCAGGATGCGGATGGGATTGGGATGCGGATGGGATGGGATAGAAATGGGGATGGGATCAGGGATGGGGATAGGACCAGAGATGGGGAGGGGATGGGATAGAAATGGGGATGGAGATGGAGATAGGGATGGAAAGGGTTAGAAATGGGGATGGGACTGGTGATGGAGATGGGGATGGGAGGGGAATGGGATGGAAATGGGGACAGGATGGGATGGGGAAAGGATGGAAATGGGGACAGGAGTGGGGATGGGGTAGAATGTGGGTGGGTATATCAGGATAGGAGAGGATGGGAATGGGATGGAAATGGGGATGGGAGTGGGGATGGGATGGGGATGGGATCAAGATAGGATGGGATGGGGATTTGGGAAAGGACGGAGATGGGGATGGGATGGACATGGGGATGTGGACGGGGATTGGGGATGAGGACCGGGGATGGGGACCAGGGATGGGATCAGATTAGATGGGAAAGGGATGGGATGAGGATGGGGAAAGGATGAAACTGGGGATGGGGACGGGGAAGGGCACAGGGATGGGGATGGGGATGGGGATGGAGATGGGAATGGGGATGGGATGGAAATGGGAGCAGGAGTAGGAATAGGGACAGAGACAGGGATGGGGATGGGAATATGGATGGGAACGGGACTGGAGAGCAACAGCTTTCTGCCCCAGCTGCGCACGGAGGTAACCTTAAACGCCGAAGCAGGAGCCGTGGGGACAGAGTTTTTCCACCCCTATTCACAACTGTCAGGCGGTGATTAATGGCCAACAGGCTCGAAATTGCCTTTATTGCCAGCCTGCCATTGTTACTTGTGACAGCTAATGAGGTTAGACAGACTTTTACACAGCGCTTTACGCCGCTCCTGGTGGAGCAGCCCCGGGGGGTTCGGTTCCCTGGGGCTGGGGGACCCCCCCTGCTCCCCAGCAGTGACCAAGCCTGGACACGTCCCGGGGGGGGGACTGCCCACCCGCCAGCCCCGGGACCGTCCCCCACAGCAGGCTGAGACCACGGCGTTAATGAGAGCACTCCCAGCCCTTCCAACTTGTCTCAATTAACTTCGCAGTAAAAGCCATGAGATATT
>QJSC01023312.1:1090706-1118843 GCA_003697955.1 Calidris pygmaea
TGTGGAGGCAATTCCAGGAGATGAAAAGGGCTCTGCCTTTCCAGCTCAGAGGGGCAAGGCCCCTTTTTCAATTACATTCATTATAGGCCCTGTCAGGTTTTGCAGGAGGCCGCTGAGGAGCCAATTAAGAGTTTTACAGATCAGCAGCTTCTCATTAAGAAGCTCTTTGCAGCAATACAATGTTTTTTATTTCTTAGAAATGCGTGTCACCGGGTGTCAGGCCTTCAGTTCAGCTCTGTGCTGGCAGAAGATTCCTGTCTCCCTTGTTATTTCTTTTCTGGAACCACCCTTTTTAGCCAAAAGAGAGGAAGTCATGGGCCAAACCATCCAATTGCTTGCATGATTTTTAAGTGTAGCAGCTCGCAGGACTCCCTGCTAGTAGAGGTAAACAAGTGGTTTGTCCAGCTGTGCAGCTCTCAAACCCAGGCTGGTCTGTATTACGGTTGTGTGGCTGCCTGTCAGGGCAGGACTGTCAGGACATCACATTGAACCTGCCACATTAACCTCAGCCTTTACATGGCGGCCTGATATCACATCATTATCATTGGACAGGGAAAAAGTCAGAAAAAAAGGAGTGCAATACAGCAAGGGGAATTGTTTTTTTCCTTAAATGTCTTTGCTAGGAGTCGGGGAATCCCGGTATCCTGGAGGATTGGGATTGTTGATATTGTAGGGAAACAGCTCTCTGCCGTCTGTCAGAGGGGCAGAGCCTGTAAAGGTTAAAATCGCCTGTCTCTACATGCCAGAACCTTAACCTCAGTCTCCCAGACAAAATCCCATCTGGGGAATTGCATTCACAGTCACAGGCTTCATCTGCAGAGCAGTCTCTGCTGTTCCTGGAGCCCTCTGCAAATGTCGTGGGTAAATACTGCTTTTTCAGGGGAACAGTTGCTGCATTTTCAGCACGAGAGTCAGTGGCTGGCTGGAGAAGAAAGAGCATTCTCAGCCCGCGTGACAGGGGCCGTAATAAAAACCTTATGTTTATAAAATGCTTTGAGGTCTTCAGTTGCAGATGCAATTTACTTAATGCTATCATACTGCAGCGCTTTAGATGTAAATTGAGATCCCCTTTCTGGGTTTCCCATGTTGTTCCCTCTTCCCCTTGTTTTATCCCATACACTTTAGGTTGGGTACTCGCCTCTTTCAAAAGTTTCCAGCTGCAAATGGTGCTTCTGTGGCTGGAAATAAAAATCTGAATATGAGAGTGTGTGTTTTCTTCCAGATGCCGCATTCCTTGCGAGAGAGAAGGCGAGAGCTGATGCTGAATGCTACACGGCTATGAAGGTAGCCGAGGCTAACAAGGTATTGTGATTTCCTTACGCTGTGGGATTCCTTACGTGAGGCTGTACAGCAATGCTCAGGAAAAGAGCCTGCTGTGATTATTGTTTGCTTGTTGTGTCTCATTGTTTAAGTCAAAAAGCAAAGCAAAGCCATCTCCTCTCAGAAAAGTTTTCATTGAGACTGAAACAATTAGATCCTTACTTGCAAATTCATCTTCTTCTCCGGTCGGATAAATTTATGTCAGGATATGTGAAATGTCTGGTCATCTCTGGAGACAGCTCTGCTAACGGGGCCGTGGCTCCCTCTGTAGATAGAATATCAGTTTCAGCGCTGCCCTTTCACGCTGTCGTAATCAGAAATGTCGCTTCATTCCAATCCACGAGCCGGCGAGCAGGCGAAGCCGGGAGATCTCGAGTGACAGGCAGGCTTGGAGTAAACAAGTGCCCAGGTAAAGAACAAACGGGGCTGATCTTAGACACCAAACTAATGATAATTAGCCCAGCAAAGCCTGGGTCTTGCAAAAGGATAAAAAAAACAAGCAACAAAACCACAAAATACCCTAGAAACAGAGAAATAGTATGGATAGAACTGCCGGGCTTGTTCCTGCCTGCAGCCTGTTGCCAGGACATCCCAGCAGGAAGACTCTCTGTTTTGTAAGGGTCACTGAGAATGGACAGAGGTCTGGGATGTTTGTGCACAAGTTCTGTCCCCGTTATTCTGTCCTCCCGGTTATAATGTCATTATCCTGAACGAATGAGCTCTGCTCTCCCAAACAGACCCGTCAATCTGCTCGCTGGAAAAAAGCCAGTTGTATTTTTCTTTCCAGTAGCTTGCCTTGCGAGGGCTTTCAATGAGTTATGTGCTTTCGAGCATCTCCATCTCTGCTACATTTGGACTGAACATTTCCCCAGCTGCTCCCATCGCTTTCTCATTTTGCCATTTAGTCACTGGGATTTAGAGCTTCACTTAGACATGCTGAAAGAGAGCCTTCTCCTGGGCACTCCGTCTTTTCCGCTGAAGAGGGGATGAGTGTGCCTGCGAGTCTCCTGGAAAAGGAGATGCCTCGTGTCCTCAGGACAGAGGTTTGCTTTTGGCTGAGTCGGAGCTGTTGGTGATCTGTTTTCTTTTTGTGCAGCTGAAGTTAACTCCTGAGTACTTGCAGCTGATGAAATACAAGGCTATCGCAGCGAACAGCAAGATATACTTTGGCAAGGATATTCCCAACATGTTCATGGACTATGCGGGAAGCCAGACCAAATTTGCAGAGGGACTGGCAGAAGGAATCCAAGAAGAGGACGGGGTGGGAACCAGTGAGGACACAAAACTACTTCATAATGTCAACTGAAAAGAAAGATTTCTATTCGTTTTATATCAGAAAAAACAGAACTGGGAAGTTCCTTTTTGTTTTCCCCCTTTCCTGTACTGAAAGAGATGAATCAGACTTATTCCTTTGAATCTTTTGTATGACAATTAGGCACAAAGACTTTGGTATTTATGGGGTGTTTTTTTCTGGTAACTTCTAAGCAGCCAGCTCCAAGCGTGTTCTCTAGGTGCACCTCTCCCTGCTCTTGGACATAAAGACCAAATTATTGTGGAGAGGGCAGCTAGAGTATCTGTTTGGCAGCCAGCTTAGATGAGTACTTAATTTTGGATTTAGGTGGTTTGTAGCAGTTGGAAGTGAAGAAATTTTGAGGTTTTGGAAGGAGGGAAGTTGCTGCTACAACTTGTTTTGGCTTTTTTTTTTGTTTTTCCTTGTTGGACATTTCAAGTACTTTATTTCAAACCCCTTCAAAAAAACGAAAAAAAGGTGCTAGACTCTTGTACACTACACGTGGCTGCTTGAAGGCCCCGACCTGGTCCAAAGGGCCGGCGGTTGCCCATTGTGTGGGGCGCTGGGAGGGTGTAAGGGCCCGTGTGTGGGCTCTGTGCCCATCCCCAGCACGGGCTGCAGCGAATGCACCGAAACTACCTTCAACCCGAGGTCTGAGCCGACGTGTTTGGCCTCGGTGGGGCAGCTGGGACCCCCCATGTGCAGTACAGGAGGTACAGGAGCTCAGCTGAAATCCCACAGGTTTCCTAGTTCCCTTGAGGGGGGGGGAATCTGAGCCTTAGACCACGTGTCACGCAGGTAGTGGCCCAAACTCTTCATTTTCTGCATTTTAACACTGCTTTGTTTTCCATGTGTCATATTTTGGGGAGGTTAAAAGCGGGGGTGGGGGGGGGGAGTGTGTGTTTTGGAGGCCTTTCCCAGCAGTTCAGCTGCGAGGGGAGGGCTGGGCTGGTGGGGGCACCGTCCTGCCAGTGGGTAAGGGGAGTTGATTTTCAGTGAAATCAGGCTGCGAGCACAGTACTTCTCACCGACATCGTAGTTAGAAAAACTAGGGAGAAAAAGAATTTTTGTCTCAGGGACCCTGACTTCGCAAAAGGCCTTGCTGGCGAGTAACTGCTCGAGTGACCGGTCCCGTGGTCGTTCCAGCGCGTTACCTGCCCCTGCGAGACCAGCTGGATTTCAGTGTTTACAGTGTCTTTCTAGAAAGAGGACATTCAGGTGTACTGAAAGGAACAGAACTGAGTTACTGTTGGGTTTGGATAATTATTTTTTTTTTCTGAGTAGGCCTCATGAAAGGAAGATTTCCTGGTAGCAAAGGACATAAAACATCATACTGAAAAGTCACAGGGTGAAGAAAAGACTCTCTGGACTGTCCAAAGATAAATTTTCTTTTTTTTTTTTTTACTCAGAACAGTGCTATATAACGTACCTTTCCTTTCAGAAAACTTCGCATACCAGATGCAAAGAGGTAATAGGGTTTTGTTTTACACACATGCAAAACTTGAGGGGGTGTTAAAGACAAAAGTTCAGGCCTAGAGAGAACATGTTTTTTTTTTCTCTCCCTAATCCATCTGCCGCTTGGCAGAAGAGCCTGTTTATTAATTGCTGGTATAATTTGTGGCCAATGTACCAATATGAGATGATGCCAGTGTGAGCGTGAACTTAGTTGTCAGAGACCAGCCTATTGCATTTACAATCTCGTGCCCTGAACGCTTGCTGCCTACTACACTTGGTGTCACTCCTCAGTGTTTTAAATAAGCATTAGTCTTTTTAATAAGGCAGTCACACTAAGAGAGAAATCTGATGGATTTCAGCTGCTGGTTCCAGTATTTTTTACTTCAGTTTTCTTTTCCCTGTTAGGGGAGTGACTGTTCATGCATGAAAATGCAAAATAAAAGATAAAAGTCAGTTTCTGCTGGAGAGAAGTCCCATCTCCTGTGTGATGTCTTTGTATTTGTTGGAAAATAGGAGCTAAGGGAAATTCGTCTCCAGGCGTATGTGCTACATGAGACAGCACAGCGGTCAAAAAATTGCATAAATAGGTAGGCTGTAACATTTACTGACTTGTATAAATGGGTCTCTGCAGGAAGATTCTCAACGGGAGTAGCAGAAACTGAGGAATGAGGTAATAGTATCTAAACCTTTGAGGATGACCTCATTTGGGATTGTTCTGTGTTCGCGTTAGAGAGTTCCACTAGTAACTAAACTCCAGTTTTTACGCAAGTATTTTTCAGTAATGAAGAGACACAAATAAACCAATATGGTATTATGAAGTAAGTTTTTGTATGACGTCACGGTAAGACAGTAGTTTGGAATTTATAGTTCTTAATGATTTTTTTTTTAATTGAAAACATTACTGCTAAAGTATTATTGGAATTTAAATTGTAATAACAGTAAAAAAGCAAAAACAAAGTTGCAATGGTACCAGCCTTTACAAGCCAAAATCCAGTGCTGCTTTTCATTCAAGTTTCTTCATTATATGTATAATTTCCTTAATTACCCAGAGTCAATCTGTCACTACCTGTAAATCTTTATTCCATCTATCTCTTTAACTGGCATTTTGTCCTAATTTCTATAATCTGAAATCTTGAAGATCTGAATCTTAAAACCACTCCATGTAACAAACAAACCAGAGGTTTGTGGCACTGCTGATCCCTGAGAATTGCTGGTGGGAGCATGGGAATGCTTTACCAGTACAGTCTTTGATCTTCTTATGTATTGAATTAAAAGCCTTTTTATTTTGGTATTTGCTATGACAATAAAATGGCCTTCAATTTTAATGTTGGTCTTTTTTATTCTTTTTTCCTGTGGATAACCTTTAACACAGCGTGTAGGTGTATTTGCAGGGGAAGGTTCCGGCTGAGGAAGAGGGGCAGAGGTGTCCTGTCGGCTGCCGCAAGTGTCTTTTGGCTCAGATTGGTGAAAAAAACGGTAACGAGACTTCAGTGTCAAATATCTAGGATTTGGTAAAGCCTGCCGAAAATCATTGTCCTGTTTTACCAAAGGGCAGGAACCTTCTGGGTGTTTCTGAACAGCTGTGTAAATACTGCCCTCCCTCAGAATATGGGGAGGGGGGAGCAAGTTCTGCGCGTTAAGGCAAATATTTTAGCTAATGGGATCCAGCTGGCGCTCTCCCACTCCTTCCATCCTCCTCCCCGCCATAAAGGCTGGCATTGTCCCTGGCGCCGGGGGTGCCTGCTGGGGTCCCTCACGCCTGCCTGGTGAAGGTTATTTTATTTTTATGAAGGTTAATTTTCTGAAATCTGCACTCTAGTGAGATCGCTCTTCGCACGTGGGTGGGGAAAAGGTGATTTTTTTTTTTTTTAATTTTTTTTTTGGCGGGGGGAGGGGTGGTTTATGGGTTTTCTTGCCCCTGGACCCAGGGAGGCTGCTGGGTTTTCTCTCCAGTCGTGAGGGCCTAAGATTTCTGCAGACGCCTTCCTCGCAGCCCAGCGAGGGCAGGCAGCCCCAGCCAGGCCCCGCGGCCCAGCCTTTCCCCTCAGGAGCCCGTGGAGGCCGGCAGCGAGCCCCAGGCCCCTCGGGGAGCGGGGCTGGTCCCGGTCTCGGCGACCAGGCCTCCTCTCTGCCCTCTACGCTGTCCGCCATAGCGCCCGCCGACCTTACCAACATGGCGCCGCCACTTCCCGGGACCCGCCCCGCCACTGCCATTGGTCGGCGGTGCGCGGCGGAGCGATCCCATTGGCCGGCGGGGAGGAGCGTCGCTCTCGCGCGCGTTTGTGTGTGGCGGAAGTGAAGGCGGCGGGGCCGGCCGGGGATGTGGAGAGCCGGCATGGCCGCCGGGGACGGGTTGGGCCCGGCGCTGCGGGCCGTCATCGAGCAGGTGCAGCAGGCAGCGGCGAGGAGGCCTCAGGTGAGGGGCGGCGGGGCCGAGGTCGCGGTGGAGGGACCCGGGGTCGCGGCGGGAGAGAGGGAGCCCTTACCCCGCCGGGGTAGGCCCGCTCGCCATGGCGGCAGGTCCTCCGTCACCATAGAGACGCGCCCCGCATCGTGAGGGCAGGCCCTCTGTCACCATGGAGGCAGCCCCCTGTCACCACAGAGACAGGGGCCCACCGTGCAGGCGGGTGTCTGTTTCCCCCAGCGAAGCATCCAGGACCCTGTCATCGTTCTTAGAGATAGGCCTCACCCTTTAGAGCCAGCCCCCGTCCATGAGGACAGGCCCCCCATCACTGTGGAGGCTGCTCTGACCCCCTTACGTGGCAGCCTCAGAGTGTGGGGTGATCTGAGGTGGGGTTTGGGGGCCAGGTCGGGTGCTGTGGGACGCTGGGGAGAGCATGGGGCAGGTTGGAGCCTCCTCTGAGCGTCTCCTTCACCCTCGGGTGCTTCTGCAGGGGCTCCCGGCCGTGCAGCCCCGGCTGGTGGCCGTCAGCAAGACGAAGCCGGCAGAGATGGTGATTGATGCCTACAGCCACGGGCAGCGCAGCTTCGGGGAGAACTACGTGAGTTGGCTGTGCCCCCCGGGGCTGTGAGTGGGTCCCTCCGCCGAAGGCAGGCGCCAGGCAGCCCAGTGCCTGGGGAGCTGGGCTTGGTTATGGCATCAGGCTCCTGGGCTTGTATTTATGAGGCACATGTTGGTCCTGGGAACGGAGAGACCGTTCTTTCGGTGCAGGCACGTCTGGTGTGGTTTTAATGAGAACTTGTCTTGAATTTTCCTAGGTTCAAGAGTTGCTGGAAAAGGCTTCGGACTCCAGAGTAAGTACACAGTTCTTTATCCGTTCTCTTTCCTCGTGTAGCTGTGTCCTGAGAGCTGTTCAGGAAAGTCCTTTTTTTTTCGTTAGGGATTTGGCGATGGAGGCTGTTTGATCCATGTCCTTTCAGATAAATGGTGGGGTTATTCTTAGCTCATTGCCTTTGCCCCATTCCCCCTCCTTGCCTTGCCGGCTCCAGAGGATTCTGTGAATACGCGCACCTTAGTCATAGAGTATTTGTCTGAACAGCACTTTGCCTTTCGTGCTTTCTGCTGTCAGAGATGCACAGTCCTCATTTTAAAAAAAAGAGGTAACACTCAGTTTGGGGAAAATATCATTTTATGATTGTTCAGTTGCAAAAGACCTTTGCTTTCCCTACTCACCAAGTACTGCTCTGCAGCCACAGCCCTGTTCCTCCCCAGGCAGTGAAGCAATCTCAGTCCACACCACGAGCACTGCCTGAACTGTGTCTTTCAGGGTAAACAAAAAAAAAGAGAAGATTGCGTGTCTGGTATTTTGTTTATGGGCAAACTAGGACTTAGGCATTGCGTGGGGTAAGAGGGAATTGTTGTTCAAGCCTGACTGTACCTCTCTGCTTTCAGATTCTGTCCTCTTGTCCGGAGATTAAGTGGCATTTTATTGGCCATCTGCAGAAAAATAACGTCAACAAGTTGATTGGTAAACCCTGTTTCATTTTCTGTGCAGTGACTGTGTGGGCAATAGTTTTCTGATATTCAAATAATAACAGCCTCGTGTACATGAACTCACCAGTGCCTGTCTCTGGGACTGAGCTGTGGGTACAAAAATTTGTGTGCCAGCAGAGTTGGCCTCAGTCTGTGTTTTCTCCCCAGGTGTCCCAAACCTGTTCATGTTGGAAACAGTGGATTCTGTCAAA
This sequence comes from Calidris pygmaea, assembly GCA_003697955.1. NCBI lineage: Eukaryota > Metazoa > Chordata > Aves > Charadriiformes > Scolopacidae > Calidris > Calidris pygmaea. The sequence goes on from QJSC01023312.1 coordinate 1,098,919, forward strand.
CTGGCAGACAGAGTCAACAGCTCGTGGCAGAAAAAAGGGTCATCTCAGAAGCTGAAGGTCATGGTGCAAGTTAACACAAGTGGAGAAGACAGTAAGTGGTTTTTTTTCCTGATGCAGGTTTGTCCTGCTGACTTGGTGGAAACAACCTGAATGGAATGGGTTGGTTTGTGCTCTTAAAGAATTTCTCTAAACTAAGAAAAAACTTGCTCCTCTGTTGGCTCCTGCCTGGCTGTGGGGAGGGGAGGTCTCTGGCAGGGCTTGGCACAAATCTCCCCACTTCTTGCCAGGTAAACATGGCCTTCCTCCCGGAGACACCGCGGCTGCTGTGGAGCACGTCATCAACAAGTGTCCCAGCCTGGAATTTGTGGGGCTGATGACCATCGGCAGCATCGGGCATGACCTTAGTAAGGGGCCAAACCCTGACTTCCAGGTAAGGTTTTTCTAGAAGAAAATGTGAACTGTTGGACTGGCTTCCCATTACAGTCTGTTGTCTGTCCCAGCCAGGCTGTAAGTCTGACTGTAGATTGTCAATAGAAACACCCTGTTGAGAGCAGTACAGACCTCTGAAATGTTGGTATTAATGCTGATTTTAGGCTGCTTTCTGCAGCGGCCAGGGGCCCATAGATATTTGATCCCACCCTTTCTCTGAAGCTGTAGCCAGGACATTGGCAGGGGCACCTCGTGCAGCAATTACTGTCCGGGATCCTCTGGTCCTGTCTTCAGGTGAGGTTTCAGCACAGGCCTGCACCAGGCAGAGCTGACTCTGTCATGCTGGTGTGGTAATTGGATGTCTTCAGGAGATGTGTAGACTTGTAAGTACGTGTGTTGTCAGCGTTGTCAGTAACATCACCTGTAACAGGCAATCTCCAGGCGCTGTTACGGTGCTGCAGAGTGAGCTTCAGCAGGAAGGGTGGGAATGGCACATTCTGTGGGAAGGAGGCTTCAAAGAAAGGCAGAAATCGTGATCTGTGAAACCCTGAAACGGCGCTGGCGTGGCTGTCAGGTGTGTCATCCTCTCTCCTTTCCTCCTCCCTTCTAGATGCTGCTGTCTTTGCGGCAGGAAGTTTGTGAAAAGCTGAATCTCCCCATCGAGAAGGTGGAGCTGAGCATGGGCATGTCCACAGACTTCCAGCACGCAGTGAGTCTGCTTTCCTTCTGCCACCCCTCCTTTCAGGAACCAAACGTACCGCCACCAGCTGGTACCTGAAAGTCCAGCCCAGGTGTCATCCAGATGGGCCTCTTAGGCCTTCCCTTGGCTGGAGGCGGTGCTGTTCCATCAAAAACAGCTCTCCTGGTGCTGGGATAGAGTTCTGGGGATGAAAACAGACCGTAGCCATAGCTGCGGGTGGTGGGTGCGTCCTTCTGTGACACGGGGAGCGTGGAGGTTGGTTGCGGACGGCATTGGCAGCCCAGCCCTGAGCTCCTCCTTTCTGTCTCTTTGTAGATAGAGGTTGGATCCACAAACGTCAGGATTGGAAGCACTATTTTTGGAGAGCGAGATTACTCCAACAAAGCGGTTGGTGGCAAGGCCCCTGCTGAAGCTAAGGGTGAAACGGAGACCTTGACAGCACAGGGTCAGTAGGTGGGGAAAAAAAAAAGTGGCCTCGACAGAGGACAGACGATGGGAGACCTCACTATGCATTCTTACCTCCCTCCGTGTCGGCGCCCGATCATGATGGTGAGAGGGAATTCCTCGTAACAGAACAGGGGCCAGAAACGCCTCATAATTTATTGTGATTATAGAGTAACCATAGAAACTGGAAACTTTTATAACCAACAAATGATAAGAAAATTTATGGTTGGAAGCGTCTGTGGTATCTTGGCTCCTTCAGGGTCATTAAGAACAGTGACTTTTGCATGACTAGGCTGAACAAACTAAACATTTGTCAGGATGGAGTTGCTAATGAGCAAGATGTATCTGCAGCAGTGGCGGTGATCATGGTGTCACTGAGGACTAAATTCTTCATTAAACAAGTTACAATCTTGCCAGAGACCCATAAATGTTTCCCCAAATAACAGTTTTGCACGTGGCTGCTGCTGAGGGATCCTTACGTAGGGGCTGTGATAGAGACGTGCTGTGACACCGGAGAGACGATGACTGTTTGAAAGAGGAGGAATTACAAGCCCAGGAGGATGGATGAGGAGCTCAGTTGCCAGCACGAGTTCATGGCGTGATGGTTTGGATGCAGATCACAAGTGTGGGAGCGTCTTTTCGGCTGAAATTGATGTTTGTCCTTTCCAGGCTGACCCTGCTCACTCTCCCTGTTGGCTCCGTGTCTGCTCAGATCTTCTGGGATGTTTCCAGCCTTCCCCTTCCCGCCTTGTGAAGTGTTGTTGGGGAGTTACTTTCATTCTTCATAGTAGTTCTTGACGGCCTAAGTTATTTTTTGGTCAGAATGGGGCTTTTCTGCCAGGTCCCTGGCCTCCCAGCAGCTTGCTGTTGCTTTCCAAGGCACGTCACTCGGCCCTTTGGTGCCTCCTCTGTCCCGTCCACATCTGTAGGAGGATAATACTTGTTTGTCTCGCAGTGAGGTTTGCCAGAGGCCCTTTGGGAAAAGAACTTTGGGAAGTGAGGTATTATTGTTCCACTGTGTTCTAGGATTCTGAAAACAAATCCCATCGCCACTGACAGAGCTTGTAGGTGATGTCTTAATATTTGAAGTGCTGGTCTAAGCCTTCACTTCTCCTGGAAGAGGGAAAGGACTCACGTGCTGCAGTGGTTGTTTCATTCCGGTGTGAGCAGAAGCTCCTGTGTTATGTCATGTGCTGTTTGGCCAGCGGTAGCCACAGCAAGTCTCTCTCGTAACCCGTTAGAACTACATTTTTTGGGCTTTTGTGTGCTGCTCGGAGGAGGAGACGGCGGTTGCCAGCAGGAAACATCCCTCCCAGGCTTTTCTCTGTGTGCGTGTGGTTAAATCTAGCTGTTGGTTTCTCTCTCTGACTATAAATTGCTGAATGTAAATGAAAAGAGTCGCCTCTCGCGCCACCCTGTCGTAGCTACGTGGGTTAGAAGCAGCGCGCAGCCCCAGCTGCCCCGCGCGGCGCTGCACCCTGTGCTGTTCCATAGTCTCTTCATAAAAAAAAAAAAAAAAAGTGGTGAATTTTAATACCATCTGTGCCAACTATAAAGCTATTAAAGATGTTATTTTTATGTTCCAGCCCGGAGTTGTCGTTGAAGCCGTTTCCCTGACCCGGAGCCACTGTTGAGCGAGACGCGGTTGTCCTCGGGATGGAGGGAGGAGGGTGGTTGGAAAGGCGGCTGGAACGGAACTCAGCAGTTGGAAACGGACACGTTCTTTGGTCAAAAAGGGAAAAAAGGTGCCGAGTTGGGAGAGATGTCCGATGGTGTGAGCTGTTTCTGGAGGAGCCCTCTGGGTGGCACTGCTCCCCAGGCCCGGGCCAGCGCTCCTGGGCCACTGAAGGAGGGACCAGAGCTCCTGGGCTGCTGGGGAACAGGTACGGGTCAATGACGAGCCTCAAAAATAACTGCATTTCCCATCTGACGGTTGAAGTGAATCCCTTCCCCTTCCACCTCTCTCTTCCCAGGACTTCAGCCCCACGCACTGACCCCAGACCCTCCTGTTTGCCAATTTCACAGCGTTAAAAGCCTTTCCTTTATTTTCCGGAGCAAAGTTAGGACACCCCTTCTGTCTGAATTTCATTCCAGCTGTGTCTCCACCGTGTTTGTCTGATCCCTGTAAATGTTGGCTGGAGCAAACGAGGAACAAAAGCTCCCCGAGCTCACAGAGTGACCCCAGCCCCAGAGCTGGTGGTTTGGAGCCGGGGAGGGGGCTGATAGGACCCCCTGCTCTGCTTGCCCCTCACTGATGACCCTTTCCCACCAGCCTGCGGCTCCTGAAGCTGCCGTGGTTCTTTGTTTGAGCACGGAACAGCGGGGCAGGTTGTCGTTGAGAACTATCTCGCATTGTGGCTCACGTCCCCTCCTGCTTTTCCTCTCTCGGGCATTTTGTGCTTATTTCCTGAGCTGAAGCTGGACCCCAGCCAAGCTTAATGAAGTAGTAAATGGTGTAAACTGGGAGGTGACGGTGCAGGGGTGGCTGTGGGGCCGGGCAAGGCTCGTCCTGGCTTCTGTGTACCCTGGAAGAGGAGCAGACCAGCTCACAAGGCGTGTGGCCGCCTGGTTTTCTGATCTGCCTGCGTTCTGCTAAAACGTTCAGGGCTCTGTCGGCCTCGGTGGTGGCCTCCTGCCTCTTGGTGGGGCTGGGGATGCTCTCGCTTGTGGGACACCTCTCCCCTCCAGCCAGGCAGTGTCCAGGCCACGCAGGTGGCCTGTGAGGACCTGTTTGGGTGCCACGGTGGCCAGTGTTGGGCTGTGAGAAGGTGCTAGAGAGGAGAAGGGAGCAGCGTGAGCTTCTCCCTTGCTCTGCAGATGTTTCTCTTGCCCATCCTGCTTCCAACTGGCTTTTTTTCCCTCTGGCCATGTTGATGGCTGTGCCCAGGAGCTTTGCCATGCTCCTCCTGTCACGGAGTCCCCCCTGAGCAGTGCCCACCGGCACCTTCCCTTCCTCCTGGAGGTGCCCACCCCGAGCCCGGCGGGTGCGGAGCCGCGGTGCCAGTGATGCCAGACGCCTTCCCTGGGCAGGGGGGAGCAGGACACAGACCACCCACTCCTCCTGCCGAGGTCACCCGGCAGATGGTAACTGTTGGCCACTGGAGTGGAGCCAACGAGCCGGAGATGAAAGGGCTCCCCGGCCTCTTAATGAACCGCTCCCCGCGCGGGCTCCGCGGCCCCCCGCGACACAGGCTTTATTTACATCTATTAAAAGCACTTGGGCGGTTTATGGAAGCAGCGGTGCCCCCGCTCCTCCTCCCGGGGCCGTGTCACTGTCAATATTTGCCTTGGAGGAGCGCGTCCCGCGGACGAGGGGCTTGTTCTGCGGCCGGAGGGACTCCTCCTCCCTCGTGACTCGCAGCCCTCGCCGCTGGCCCGTGGCGCAGGCGCCGTCACCTCCTGCGGCCAAGGCACAGCCCTGGCTTTCCCAGACGTCCCCTGAGGTGACCCTTGTTTCCACGCGGTCTCCAGGATGGGGGCTGACCAGGATGACCCCCCCCAAGCCAGACTTCACATGGGTTAGGGAGGAATGACTCTTCCCGGGGGCTTGTGGAGTGTCTGTGGGCAGACTTGGCTGGCTCTAAAAGGAGCAAAACTCTCGATTTTGGTGGCTGTGCTGCGGCTTTGGAAGTGACTGTGCCCATGTCTTCGACACTGGTGAGGCCCCACCTCGAATAACGTGTCCAGTTTTGGGCCCCTCACAACAAGGAAGACATTGAGGTCCTGGAGCATGTCCAGAGAAGGGCAGTGGGACTGGTGAGGGGTCTGGAGAGCAAGGAGAAGGGTCTGGAGAACTTGTGAGGAGCGGCCAAGGGAGCTGGAACTGAGGGGAGACCTCATTGCTCTCCACAACCCTCTGAGGCGAGGGTGTAGCCGGGGGGGTCGGTCCCTTCTCCCAAGGAACAAGCGATGGAACAAGAGGAAATGGCCTCAAGTTGGGCCAGGGGAGGTCGATTCTATGATATTGGGAAAAACATCTTCACCGAAAGGGTTGTCAAACATGGGAAGAGGCTGCCCAGGGCAGTCACCATCCCTGGAGGTATTTAAAAGATGGGTAGATGTGGTGCTGAGACACATGGGTTAGTGGTGACTTGGTGGTGTTGGGTTAACTCAATGATCATAAAGGTCTTTTCCAACCTAAACGATTCCATGATTCTCATTTCCTGGCTCCTGGGAAGATGGGCTGGCAGCCCAAGACCATCCTCATCCTCAGGGAAGTTCTGGTGCTGGAGCTGCAGCCCCTCCTGTGAGAGGCACTCTCTGAAGCTGCTGAGCCTGGCATCGTTCCCTCCCCTTCCCCCGCAAAGCCGGGCTTGATTTATTTTTTATCAGATAATATCCTTTGTGTTGTGAAGTGTCTGGAGCCGAGTGTGGCCTCCCCCACAAATCGCCGGGCAGAAGCATGGGGGGTGCAGGGACCAAGCACCGCTTTATGAGCTGGGGGGGCTTGGAGGGACACCAAAGCATCTTGGTGGCACTCGGTGCCATAGCCAGGCTCGGGCGCGGTGCCCAGCACCCCGTCGTCTGTGGGCCGGCGCAGGGTGCTTGGCTTCCACTAGAAAATCAAGTGATTTGGGTCAATTCCCCGCTCTGTGGCCGGGGATGCTGTGGGCAGGTGAGAGCCGGGGGGTGGCTGGAATCAGCTCCCCCCCCTCTGTCCCCCTGAAGCCAGATCCCGCTGCAGCCCTTCAAAGTGGGAAGAGTGTTTATTTCTGGGATATCGGGTTTCCGGCAGGAAGGCCGGCAACTGCCAAGGTTTTTATTGGATCCCGGTGAAAGGAATTCAGAGAGTCCTGCGCTGCGTGTCTTTCCCTGTGCCTGCCGCCCTCGAGGAGCGTTCCTACCTTTGAACGGGAGCGAGGGACACGGGGATTTGGCAGCGGCCCCGGCACGGCCGCGGTGATGGGCTTTCAAACAGGTTGCCTTGTTGTCTCCCGGGCAGGAGGCATCAGGAGGGGTTGGGGCCGGGAAAACATGGAGCGGGGCTGCTTGGAAGCAGTTGAAAGAACCCGAGCTCCGTCGGGCTCAAAGCGTGTGGGAAGTGTTGCTGGAGCTCCTCTCCTCAGAGCGGGGCTGGGGCCAGGTATTTCACATTTGTCACTGGCTTGGACAAGGTTTTGACTGTTCTTGGAGGTAATTCTATAGGAGGTTGAAATTCTGAAGACCACGTACAGTGGCTTGATTGCTTCAACGTGCTGTGGAGACAGCTCCAGAGCTCTGATCGCCCTTGGATGCTGCCAGCGCAGACCAACGTCCTCCAGGGCCTGAGGTCCACACCAAGCCCCGTTCCTCTCCACGCACGGGGAGCTCTTGGCTTTAACGCTGGGGTTTCCCAGGGCCCTTCTATCCCAGCCGTGGAGCCCCGAGTGGCTGAAATCCTGTGTCTTGCTCCTGTGTTGGTGGGCACGGTGGCTGCACGGTGGCTGCTGGGGTCTTCTTGGAGACAAGGATGTCTTAATTTGGGGCTTGATCCAGCGAAAGGAGGTAGCTGAGCCCCGTGCGCTGCGGCGTTGGGGGGTGTCCCCGTTTGGCGCTGGGTTTGCTGTGCCTGGTGTCTGAATCAGACGTCAGACGAGCGGTGTCCTCTCCCTGCTGATGGGAGAGAAGTGGGGGCTCCAGCCTGCAGGCTCGTCTCCTCCAGAACAAGGAGGGGAGACCACTCGTGCTTTCTGCTGTGTTTGAAGGTGGGGGGTGGAGCTCCCTGTTTTGGGGGTTTTGGGGAGGTTTTTGTGCTGTGCAGGCACGGAGCGGATACTGGACACGAGTGGTTTCCTGTTGCTCTTCCAGCGTCAGAGGCAGGATCTGGGACCAGCATCCTGCGGCGCTGAGCACGGGAGGGGGATTCCTGCAGGGGAAATTTTGCCCAGTGGAAACAAAACAAAACAAGCAGGGAAGATGTGGGTACACTGTTGATTGTCATTTTTTTTCACTAACAAGATGATGCCGGTCTCCAGGGCTCTGGGGTCCTACAAGGTCCTGCCAAGGATCCCCAGCTGGGGGGTCGACTGGCCATGAAGAGCCCTTGGGGCCGTGGTCCTTGGCAGCGAGTAAGGGCAGGGAAGAGCTGGAGAAACGAGGCCGTTGCCGGTGAAGGGGACCCTGGGACCCAAACAAAAGCGCATGTGGAAGCAGCTGGGGAGCGTGTGCTGATGAGTATCTCCTCTTCCCTGACGCCCACCGCCGTGTATTTATTTGGAGAAAGGAGTAAATTTCTTTTCCCCTCCAGGAACTATTGGTCCTGGAGAGAAACCGCATTCCCAGGGCTGTCTCTTGTCCTCCTTCCGTGACCCTCTTCCTCCGCTCCCTGGCGCGGGGTCCCGGAGACTTCATTGCCTGCTTTTGATCCCTTTTGATTGGAAGCTGCAGCGAGCCGTGGCCTCCGAGGAGCCGAGCCCCGGTGGGGGGAGAAAGGGCCGGGGGCAGCGCAAGAGGCAGCGGGGACGTGGGAGGGGGGAGCGGGAAAGAAAATATTGAACTTAGCGTGAAAAACCAGTGAAGCAAACAGGGAAGGGAGGAAGGGAGGAGTGTTAACTGCGGAGCGGGGGCCAGGAGGGGCCGGATCAGCGCGACCATGGGGTGAACTGCGTGAGTTTGTGCAGGGGGTTCCTCCACGGCGCGGGGTCTCGAGGTCCTGGCAGGCTGTGGGGGGCCACAGAGCCCCCACACGCAGGAGGGTTGGTGGGGCAATGTGAGTGCCACCACCCTGTGCTTGTCACGGCTGGGGTGCCCCTGTGAGGCGTCACATCGTGGGACATACGGACCCCGTGTGCTCTGGACCACGCAGGGCTCCATCCCTCCCTGCTGATGCCCAGGGCTCCAGCTCGCGACCAGGCAGGGCTGGAGGTTCTCACCCTCCAGGATGATGCTCTGGCCCATAGGGGCTGTAGCTCTTCGTTCCGTGGGACCCCACAGAGCTCCAGCCCCTGTCCATTTTGGACTTGGAGGGACCTGAAGAGGTGGGCCCATGTAAACCTCATGAATTTCAACAAGGCCAAGTGCAAGGTCCTGCACCTGGGTTAAGGCAATCCCAAGCACAAATCCAGGCTGGGCAGAGCATGGATTGAGAGCAGCCCTTGAGGAGAAGGACTTGGGAATTTTGGTGGGTAAGAAACTCAACACGAGCCATCAATGTGTTCTGGCAGCCTGGAAAGCCCCCCACATCCTGGGCTGCATCCCCAGCAGCGTGGCCAGCAGGGCCAGGGGGTGATTCTGCCCCTCTGCTCCGCTCTGGGGAGACTCCCCCCAGTGCTGCCTCCAGCTCTGGGGCCACCAACAGCAGAAGGACATGGAGCTGTTGGAGCGGGGCCAGAGGAGACCCCGGAGATGCTGGGAGGGCTGGAGCCCCTCTGCTGGGAGGGGGGGCTGAGAGAGTTGGGGGGGTTCAGCCTGGAGAAGAGAAGGCTCCGGGGAGACTTTGGAGCCCCTTCCAGTCCCTCAAGGGGCTCCAGGAGAGATGGGGAGGGACTCTGGATGAGGGAGGGGAGCCCTAGGAGGAGGGGGAAGGGTTTGACCCTGAAAGAGGGGAGATGGAGCTGAGCTGTGGGGAAGAACTTGTTTGGTGGGAGGGTGGTGAGAGCCTGGCCCAGGTTGCCCCGAGAAGCTGTGGCTGCCCCATCCCTGGAGGGGTTCAAGGGCAGGTTGGAGGGGGCTTGGAGCAGCCTGGGCTGGTGGGAGGTGTCCCTGCCCAGGGCAGGGGGTGGCACTGGGGGGGCTTTACGGTCCTTTCCAACCCAAACCATTCCCAAACCCATGGACTCCGTGGCTCCATCTCTCTCCCACGCAGGCTCCAGCTCTCCAGGACCACCCCGCGCTCCAGGGTGACCGGGGGGGGGGTCTCCATCCCTCTCCCACGGGGGAAGCCGAGCCGATGCCGTCGGCGGGGCCGTGGCCGGGGCGGGGCGGACCGGGGCGGGCCGGGGGAGGCGCCAGGGCCGGCGGCGGAGCCGGGGAGGCGGCGCCGCCGGAGCCGCCCCGGGGAGCGGGGCGGCGGCGGGCGCGGAGCCGGAGCCCGGAGCCCGTGGCCCGGGGCCGGGGCCATGCGGCGGGCGGCGGCGCTGGTGCTGCTGGCGGCGGCGCTGAGCGGCGGGGGGGCGGCGCGGAGCTGCCCGGTGCAGAGCCTGGGCTGCAAGTGCTCGGCCGAGCGGGCCAAGGCGCCCGGCGGCCCCGCCGCCCCCCGACGGCGGGTGGTCTGCAGCGGCGGGGGGCTCCCGGTGCCGCCCGAGCCCCGACTGCTGCCCGACGGCACCGTCACGCTGTGAGTACCGCGACCCGGGCATCGCCCGCCGGCCCCGGGCGTCGTCCCGGGACCCAGGCAACGGTCCCCGGCCCCGGGCATCGCCCCCCCGGGCCGCTCCGGCTGGCTATCCGCTGGACCGGGACGCCGGGAGAGAGGTGGGAGACCCGGCGTGGGTCGCACCGAGCCCCCTCGGCCGCCCCGGGGGGGGGGGGGGGGGGGGGCAGGAGACCCCCCGCACCACCCCACGCCGCGGGTACCGCGCTCCCACGGGTGCCGGTGGGTGCAGGGGGACCGGGGGGCCAAGTCCCGCCGTGTCGGGGAGCGCAGCGCGAGCAGTTCATTTTTGCAGTTATTTTTTCACTCGCTAAGGGAGTCTGTGCCAGCGGAAGCCTCGCTGGGTTCTGCCTCACTCCGTTTAAATCGCATTAAGGCGGGATGTCGCGGCGGCGGAATAACGGGAGGGGACCCCGCTCTCCCCACGGCCCGGAGCGTGGACGTGGGGCTGGAAATCCAGGAAACGGGCTCCTTCTCCACGTTTCCCTCCGCAGCGCTCGCTGCCTGCGCTGGGGGAGGATGTTTTTGTTTGAAAGCGAAGGCTCTTACTGGAAATATTTGCTGAAAAGGGACCAGGGCAGTAAGTGGGTTTGGGGTTTGTGCGAAGGGTCTGAAGCTGCTTTTTTTTTTTTTCTTTTACCTAGAAGCTTCCTCGGTGCCGGGGAGGGTCGGGGTCTCAGCCGGGGCTGGCAGCCGTCGTGCCCACTCGCTGCAGTGGATTGCAGGGTTTATTTATAACTCCGGAGGAGAAGTTTGAATTAAAATCTGGTTTGGAGGGCAGGGCCGGCAGCGCCGTCGCTGGAGGGAGCGTGGCTCTCGCCCCCGGTGTCATCCCTGCCTGGGTGCCCACCCACGGCCCCGGCTCTCCCCCTTCTGCTCCCCCGGGCGGGTTCTCTGGGGCGCTGTGGAGAATTGGGGCTGGGGGCTGCGGTGCTCCTGGCCCCCTCCGCTCTTCTCTGCTTGAGCCCACTTGGCCACGTGTCTGCTTGTGCTGGAGTTTCTGCTGTGCCTGAAGCGTCGCCCGGTTCCCGTGTCGTGCCACTGGCTGCAAAGGGGCTTCGTTTTGGGGTCCCCGATGTCCATTTAGTGAAAATGCGGGTGGCGGCAAAGGTGATCCTACCGATGCCACTGTCCCCCACGTGGAGCCTCTCGTGAAACGTGCCCGTGCTGCGCGGGTGCCACGAGCAGGGTCTGAGTGTGGCGGTTGGGATAAAAGTGGAAAAGTTGTACTGGAGCAACAGCACCGAGTTCCTCCTGAGCTTCCCCGCGGTGGGGGGCACCGGGCAGGTGGAGGCGGCTCTCCGGTCGCCCTCTCTCTCAGGAAGGTTTTGCTCTTCATTTCTTTCCACCCGTGGCCCTTTTTTTTATACATCAGCCCCCTGCAAATACCCGCAGAGACTGCCGAGTCCTTTGTCAATTTATATTGGGAAAAGCAGCCCGTTAATTGCGCGCTCTGGTGCTTTCTGCAGCGTGAGGGAGTGTGACTGCGGTGCTGAACCCCACGGGAGCCCTGTGCCGGCGGAGTGGCCAAGGTGGGCTCTGTCCAGTGGGACAGGGGGGTCTGGAGCCAACCGTAGTGGGGTCGGCTCCCTGGGAAGGGCCGGGATGACCGTGCAGCAGCATGAGGGCATCACCCGATCCCACTAAAACGTGACATGAAACCTACAGGCGTAGGCAGAAACCTACAAATATGCGGTGACCCTGGGCTCTGCTCTTGCGCAGTAAACATGATTTATTCTAAACCCTTTCCAGATGGAACAATCAAAACCAGAGGGCTCCGGCTTTGGGAGCGTCTCCTGGAGCCACTGGGGTGCGGGCAGGGAGCAGAGGAGACAGCGGGGCCCGGGCACGTGGCAAGGGCTGCACGTGCCTTTGGGGACACCCTGCTGGGGGCAGCCAAATTTTGAGCCCCATGTGTGAGGTGGTTGCGAGCAGGGCTCCTACGCCTGCCCCCGGGATGCTCGGGTCCCATCCGTGTCCTTGGGATGCTCGGGTCCCGTCCGTGCCCCCAGGGATGCTCAGGTCCTGTCCGTGTCCCCCAGGATGCTCAGCATCAGCGTTGCCCCACTCGCAGGAAACGCAGGGTGTGTTTTGTGCAGAAAAGCGCTTTAAAAGCAGAGCCCTGTTCTTGTTTTCCCCCAGTCCGGCCTGGAAGCAGGCGTGCGTTAGTGCTAACGATGCTGGGCTGCCGAGGCAGGACTGCGGCTGTCCCAGCCACAGCTCTGGCCACCCAAGCCGTGGCTGGGGACATGCGGCGGCCAGAGGAGGTCTGTCACCCTGCGGGTCCCTCACCCCAGCTCTTGTTTGGCTTTTTCCCACACTCTTGGTTTACTTCTTTATTTATCTTTAATTATTAGGCCTGTGCTGAGGAAGCCAAGGCTGCCTCCGCGGCGGCTGCTGCTTATTTACCCCCCGTGCCTGAGAAACGCTGGCTGCTGTCGCAGCAGTGACGGGCAGAGCAGGGGACGAGGGGTGAGGGACGCCCGGGGACCTGCCCCACAGCCAGCGCTGGGCTCGGCTGCGGCGTCCCCGGGGGACGTGGTGGTTTTTCTCGGTTTTTCTCTTCCCCCGGCGCCTCTCAGGGATCGCTGCTTGGAGAGGGAGGGAGCTGGAGCCCCGGCAGTGCCCGCAGATGTGGAGCTGCAGGAATTAACTCCATGTGGGGAAGCCGCGGTGGCGGGGAACAGACCCGGCGTGGCCGGAGGTGCTGGGAACCGGTGGCCTTGCTCCGTCCTGGCGCTGGATGTGACCCCCAGGACCACGGTCCTGGAGCCCCTCAGTCTGCAGGACGGCAGCGGGACAGGGAGATGGGGGGCTTTGGTTCTTGCCTAAATACCCACAGCTGTCCCAGCCGTGTCCCCCAACTTGTAGCCGAGAAACTCATACTGTGGGAAGCCCAGTGGGCAGTGGGCACGCCGTGGCCCTTTGGGACTGGTGCGGGCAGAAGCGCTGCCTTCACAGCGGAGCAGGCGCAGGGAGCCACATGGGGACAGGTGTGGGGTCTGTTTGGGGTGACAACGCTCACAGGGGTGTGACGTCCCCGTGCCACCCCAGCAGATGGTACAAGGCGTGTGCTCCCTGACACCCGCCCTTTTTTTATACCTGGAGGTTAATTCTTGCCCCTCAGCTCACGGTGGGGAGGCAGGAGAGGTGCCAACCCCAGTGGCTTGGCTTGGCACCCAATTTTTGACTCGTAGCCCTGCGCAGCTCGCCCTGCTGAGGCTGTCTCAGCAGAGCTTGCAGGGATGCAGCCCAGGGCACAGCCCTTTGCCTGGCCCCTGCATCGTGGTCCAGTCCCCTGGGACTGCGGTGTCCCCCTGGTTTGGGGCCAGGGCTTTGGCACCTCTTGGGGACATCCCTCCGGCGCGGCCGCGAGGTGCCGGGGCTCTGCAGACGTGTATTAACAAGGCTTTAATTCCCTCCCCCTCCCGCTGACCCCTGTGCTAATCGCCTAATGGAAAAAGCACTGTATCCCTAACGAGACCCAGATAGCCACGCTGGCCACGGCCGGCCCCGCTGTCACACGGGCGGGAGCCCAAACCTCTTCCAGATGTGGAATCCCAGCACAGGCCTCATTTATGTGCACAGCTTGATTGCACTGAAATTACAGATTGTCTGCAGGGAATAGAGGGCTTTGACTTATGACCAATTTCCAGTTCTACTTGAACTCCCCTCTCCGAGGCCGGTTTATCCTGGGCCCTGCAGATGGTTTCTTTCCCAAACCTTTTTCAGCTTTTTATTTGTTATTTATTGGGCTGGGGGTCGGGCGGGTTTGGTTTTTCCGGGGGCTGTGGGTCGCGGTGCTGCCCGGTGCGTCCCAGCATCCCGGCCCCACCAGCTCTGGAGGCTTCGCCCTCTCTCCGGGGCTGATTTTTCCTGTGCTAACAAAAGCCGAGGGTTGGAACAATAATTTTCACCATCCGAAATAGCCCGGCATGACGCGAGGCTGGAGGCAACGCCCCGGGCACGTCGCGGGGAGGGGAAGAGCCCCCTGGAGCCCGAACAAAGCGGGGAGGGGGCGGCCCCAGCCATGTCGGGGGGTCTCCAACCCCTTTGGGCAGGGAGATGTGGGGTCTCCCCCCAGGGGATGCTGCCACCCCCAGAGCCCATCCTGGTGCCGCAGCCCTCAGCACCTCTCGCCAGCCCCGGGGCCCCTCTTTTTCTCTTCCTAAAAACCCCTGCGCCGAGCAGCGAGCTCTGCTCGGGGCGCAGCCCGCGCTCGATCTGCTGCGAGCATATGCTTTGAATTAATGCACTCGGAGAGCAAAGCATAGCCGGGCTCCCCGCCCCCACCGCGGCCCCCCCCCATTAACCTCCGCGCCGCCGCCGCTGCCGTGCCCCTGCCCGGCCGGGGAGCCACCATCTCCCCGCGTCCTTTTTTGGTTGGGTCCAGAGGAAGTTTATTGTTTCAGCAGCCCAGTTTCTGGAGCTGTTATTTATCCAAGTGGATTCCAGCACGCTTGAAAAAACAATCTTGTTTTTTTCACTTTTGGCTCCTCTTTTTGAGATGGAAAAAAAAAAAAAAAAAAAGGAAGAAGAAGAAGAAGAAGGGATCTCTATCTCCCTGCCTGCAGCCTCGAGGGGTCTGAGCTCCCAGAGCCCCGGTGTGGGTGGGTTGGAGCGAGGATGCTGAACCCCTTCCAAGGCTGAATCCCCCCGGGATGGGAGGATGCTCCTCGGGGGGCTCCCGTCCCCACCACGCATCTCCCCGTTGTTTCTGTTTGACTCGAGGCTCTGGTCCTTAATCCCCGCATTGTCCGGGGAGACTTTTCCAGCCATTGCTCAATTAGCTGATTATTGTCCCGGTGGCGGGGCCATCCCCCAGTGGGTGACGGGAGCCGCCTGCCCATGGACCACGATGCCGGAGGGTCTCGGAGCGGCTGGGCGGGATGAAGGCACCACGGGGCGGGAGGATGCTGGAGCGGCACGAGGGCAGTTGGGCGTCGAGGGCTGGGGGTGTCCGTGGGGTCCCCAGCCCTTCCTGCCGCGCTGGGCCCGGCACGTCGCTCCACGCCGGGGTTGGGGGGTACCTCTCGCCACGGCGTTTGCCGGCGGAGCCGAGGTGAGGAGTCCCAGCCTGGGCCGGAGCCAAGGCACGGCCGAGCGGCGGCTCTGGAGGAGCACAGCTGTGCTTTCATGGCCTGCCAAGCCTGCGGACGGCTGGGACGTGGGGGCACCGCGTCCCCTCTGCACCCCCAGCCCCGCACGGACCTCGGCGAGCAGCCAGGGAGCTCGCCCGGTGTGTTCCCCAGCTGGCCGGTGGCAAGAGCCGCTGTGGCCAGGGCGAGCGGGGGCGATTGGGCAGCAACAGGGTTTGCTTCCAGCCCCCCATCCGCTTCCCACCCCATGGATCCCTCTCCCCAGGCGGGGGCAGCTCTTGGGGTTTGAAATCCAGCCGAGGGGTTTGTGTCCTGCCCCAGCCCCGGTGCTGTGAGTGGGGTCTCTCTGTGGCTCCGGGGGTGCTCGCCTGTGACCCCCATGTGCTGGGTCAGGGTGGCCTCATGGGGACACTGACTCCATGGTATTTGGGGGTTTCTGGGTTAATCCCGTGTAAGGGGATAGCGCTGGGGACGGCGGACGTGTGGGGCCGGAAAGTCCCGTGGAGCCTGATGGGAACTTCCTGGAAAAAAAACAGAAAACATTTTGGAACATTATATCCATAAAGCTAAAGAAAACAAAATAAAACCGTGTTTGAGGATGTGAGTTGTGACGGGGGAGTGTGACCCGGCTGGGTTCTACAGGACGGGGAAAAAAAAAGCCGGGATCGATACCCAGACAAAGGTCTATCAGGAAGAGAAGTTCTGGTCAAATCATTACTGTCCGTGCCCTTTTCTTGTGCCGAACACCTTTTGGTCGAGGACATCTTTTCCTCGAGGGAGGGCAGAGCGGGTGCTGGGCATTGCGGGGTGGGCAGTGCTGGGGTCCTGGCCGTTCCCGCGCTCCCCGATGGCCGGTGGCTCCGGGGGTGGCTTTGCCCTCGGCCCAGGCTCCCCGGCGGGGGGGCACCCGTGGCTCTGTCCCGGCCGTGGCGGGTGGGTTGCTGGCCCCGGGGCCTGGCTGCAGATCAGAGGGGAGGCCGAGCCCGTCGGGGAACGTTGCCTTTTAAGGCGGGGAGTTCTGGTTTTATGGCAGAGGCGCGGATGGTCCCAGGGGTCTGTGAGCAACACGAGCATCCCCAGCGCGGGGCTGGGCCCTGGGGGGGCCGGGGGCAGCTCCCCAGTGCCCCGTCCCCCCGGCGCAGGCTGTCGGGTGCCTGCTCCCTGCATGTCCGTGGTTGTAACCTCGGTCCAGCTTTCCCGGGGTGCCTGGCTCCCCTTTACCCAAAGGCCGTGTGTGTCCTTGGCCGTGCTGGGGACCAGCCCCCCACCACCCCAGGCCAGGGGATGAGGGCAGACAAGACCTTAATCACCTGCACTCCTCTGATTTCTGCATTTTTCAACTTCTGCAGCCCCCCGGGCTGTTTCAGCAGAGTCCAGCCTGCCCCCTGGCTCAGCCCCCAAGCCGGGGGGTTCTGCTCAGCCCTGCCTTAGCAGGGAGCCCCCGAGGGCCCCCCCGGTGCCTGCGGAGGCTTTCGCTGGGTTGTGAAATCTGCTGCTGCTGGAATTAAAACCTTCTGGAGCCGTTGGGGAGGGCAAGTCCTTGGGCAAGAGCCCCCACCGGTGCCGTGAGAGGGGATGGGGACGTGCTGGGGGGGCTGCTCCGGGAGAGACGCTGCTCCGGGAGCATCCCTGCTGCCCCCCCGCCCGGGGCTGAGCCCCCCGCCCGCCGGCACCGGGGCTCGCCGAGCCCTGCGAAAAGCGGGGGGTCCCCCCCCCCCGACCCCCGGGGGAGGAAAGGACCAGCCGTGGCTCCGGCCGCCGGCGTGTGGAAGCAATTTGCGGGCTGGTGGGGCCGCCGGCCGCCTCCGCTCCTCGTTAGCACAGGATGCGGGAGCGGGGTGCGGGGCTGCCGCCCCCCCAACCCTTCCCTTTCGCGGGGGGGTGTTGGTAGCCACCCCCGCTGCGGGGCAGCCCCCCCGAGCCGGGTCCCGCTCCTGCCGCTCCCCGGGGGTGGGAGCCCGGCGGGGTGTGCGGAGGGGCCGGGGCTGCGGAGCACACAGCCACCATTCAGCCCGGCTCCAGAGCCCGCCCCTGGGTAAACAGCCCCGGCTCCGGCCCTCAATGAGCCCTTTTTTTCCCCCGCAAAGCCTCCCCCCCCGGCCAGGCTCCAGGCTGTCCTCTCCCCCCCGGCTTTTGGATCCCGTTTGCCGCCGGGAGCATCGCCGGTGCCCGGGAAGCACCGCTGGTCCCCGAGAGCCGGCTCCCATCCCCAGGCCCGGGTCTGGCTCTGCTAATTGCCACTGACACGCTTTAATGAGCTCCTGGCTGAATTGTCGGGTGCTTACGCCTTCCCTCCCTCTCCTGTCACCCCTCAAGGGCCCCTTTGCACCAGCAAAGTTGTTTATTTTGGGAAAAAATCTCAGCTTTGGGAGGTTCCTGGGACGGCCATGGCTGGAAGAGGGTCAGGCTGGTGGGGGGCGATACCTGGGGCTGCTGTGGGGTCCCCTCCTGGCTGCAGGTCCTTGGGGTGCCCTCATGACGTGGGTGCTGGGGTGAGGATCTTATCCCCGGCACGTGCAGCTCCTTGCACCCAGGCCCAGGGGCAGGAGCGATGCCCCGGGCACCTCCAGCCCAGCGCTGCCGTGCACATGGACCACACGTGGCATCCCAACACGCCCAGTACATCCCATGTCCCCACCTTGGCCTGTCCCTGAGCCTTCACCATGGCCACCACCCCGGTGGCACGGCCGGGGCTGCGGGCACGTCGAGTAACGGGGCTGCCCCTCTCCCTCTGCTCTTCCCACAGGCTGCTGAGTAACAACAAGATCACGGTGCTGGAGAACGGCTCCTTCTTCGGGCTGCGGGCTCTGGAGAAGCTGTGAGTGCCCGGTGGGGGTCTCGGGGTCGGGGCAGGAGGGGTGGGCAGCAATGGGGTACGGGCAGGGCTTCCCTGGGGTGTCAGCGGGGTGGGTGCTGGCTGCACCATGTGGGTCCTGCTCCCCGTGTCCCTCCCAGGTGCTGCGGTGGGGACAACATCAAGGCATAAGCTTTGCCACCAGCACCCGCGGGCATCCCGGGGACCCCGGGAGCTGCGTCGGGGCGGGAGGCACCGGGGGGGGCCGCGCTCCATGGGGGCCGGTATGAAAAGCGACATTGTCCCCCCGAACAAAGTCAACTTTCTTATCTGTCCATGAAAGGCATCTCTTATGGAGGGAGCTGCAATAAGGGGAGATTTATGGCCCCCATATGGGTTTGATCTGTAGGTATGCGGGAGCGGGGACCGGCGCACTGAGGGCGTTTTGTTCCCCGCGAGGGTCTCGCACATTCCTGCGCCGAGTGGGGCCGGGTGGGCTCCCACCGCGGGACGCTCGCCCGGTGTGATGCTGGCCACGGGCACCGGGCACCGTGCCCACCTCCGCCCTGGGCATCCTCTGCGGCACACAGTGCGGTGGTTGTGGGGTCCCCTTCCCTTGGGTCCCTGCCCCACAGCGCCTGGCCCTCCAGGGACAGTGGGACCCACACCGCCTGCCTTTTGTTAGCCTGAATGAGGAAGTGTTGATTAACACGGGTCTCGTTTGCGTTACGTGCCCTGCACCTGCCCTGGCCCTGGGTTGGGGTATTAAAGCCGTGGAAATCCCCACGGGACTGTTTTTGGGGTGAGCGGGGAGCAGTCACCGAGGGGACCCTGTGTCCCCGCAGTCCCACGTGGCCAAGTCCTCCCCAGCGCGGGGTCAGCCCCTCCTGCTGCTGGCACCGGGCTCTCATTAACGGCAGGGATTAACGTGCGTGCGGGCAGGGGGCAGCCAGGGGGCTGGCACCCTGGGGGGACCACGGCTCTGCAGCCCTGGGGTCCCCCTAAAAGTCCCTGTGCCCTGACAGAGCATCTGCCCTGCGTCACCTCCCGCTCCCCTCTGCTGTGCCGAAACCCTGCGTGGGTCAGAGGGGGAGCGCCAGCGTGGCTGGGGGGGCTGTGGGCAGTGCTCCCCCGTCCTGGGCTGGCCAGCATCGCGCTGCGCCTGATTGCCCTCGACAGGAGCCCTAATTGTTTTCATCGGGTCGGTCCGGGGCTGCAGCGCAGACGTGCCCCGTGGAGGGGGGCACTGGCGCAGCGGGGGGCCCCTCACTTCTCATCCTGGGGCTTGTGGGACCACTGCCCACCCTGGCTGCCTGCCATGGGTGCTTTGGTGTCCCACCATGACGGGGGGAACCATTCCCAGGGTCTCAGTGGTGTGCGGGGTGCCCCCATGTACCACCGCCCCTCCGCGCTTGCAGCTTGGCATCTCCGGTGATTTGTAGCGGCGTAATGAGATTAATGAGTCTGAGCGGGGCCGGTATGCAGCCGGGGCGGCCGCGCTCATTAGCGCAGCCCCCGCTTGGGAACGTCCTGCCCTCCGCCGGGGCCAGCGCTTCCCCCCTCGGGGCTGCGAGGGGGCTCAGGCGGGTGATGGCGGTGACGGGGATGGAGTCTGTCCATCTGTCCGTCTACACCGGGCTCAGCCCTGGGGTGCTGGGCTCCTTGTGGCTGCACCGGGCTGGATTGGGCCCTCTGAGCCAGGGTTTGCTGCCTCGGGGCAGGAGGCGGTGGCTTTGCGGGGTCCCCACATGTGCGTGGTGACTGAGGGGGTCCCCATGCAGACGTGGCGGGGTGACGCTGCCGGCTTGGGTGCCTGCACTGCATCACCCCGCCGGGGCAGGGGGAGGGGGGCTTCGGGACCGGCGGAAACGCGAAGGCAAACAACCCTGGTGAGGAGAGAAGAGCCTTATCATAAATCAGCAGCAGCAGCAGCCCCAGGCCCCCGGGCGGTGGGGAGGAAGTGGTTGAGCGAGGAAGGCTCCACGCCGGGCCATGCGCCGGGCTGGCCACGAGCCCCTGCTCCCAGTTTGGTCCCTGGTGGGTCCCATCCTTGGCCGGTGGTCCCCTGCAGCCCCCAGTCCCCAGCTACACCCGGCCTGAGCCGGGGGCAATGAGTTTTGGCCGGGGCTGTGTTTTAGCTGATGTGTCTCCGACTGCCGGGTGGGTGTC
>QJSC01023312.1:1122857-1134388 GCA_003697955.1 Calidris pygmaea
GGGGGGGGGGGATTTGGGGGGCTGTGGTGGGGTGCTGGGCAGGGTCTGCGGGGGGAAAAGGGCTTGGCGGGGGCGGGGGGGGGGTGTTGCTGGTGGTGAGTGCCCCGCGGTGACCCTGTGTGTCACCGTGGGCAGGTGGCCCCGCACCCTGGCTGGCATCACCGCCTACCAGCCCTGCCTGCAGTACCCCTTCGCGGCGGGGCCGGGGGGCGCGGGGGCGGCGGCGGAGAAGCAGGCATGGCGGCGCTGCGACCGGGCCGGGCGCTGGGAGGAGGGCGACTACTCCCACTGCCTCTACACCAACGACATCACCCGCGTCCTCTACACCTTCGTGCTGGTGAGACGGGGACCACGGTGGGGAGGGGGGAGCTCAGCCCTGCTGAGCGTAGCCGGTGACCGTGTCGTCCCCCCCCCGCCACCACCGCCGCGGCTCCGCAGATGCCCATCAACGCCTCCAACGCCCTGACCCTGGCTCACCAGCTCCGCGTCTACACGGCCGAGGCAGCCAACTTCTCGGACATGGTTGATGTCCTCTACGTGGCCCAGATGATAGAGAAGTTCATCGGCTACGTGGACCAGATCAAGCAGGTAACGAGCTCTGCCCCTGCCCCTTGCTCCCCCCAGCCCTGCTGGGTAATTTTTGGGGGTGGAAAAACGTGGATCGGGGTGGCAGAGCCCTGGCAAAGGCTGCCCAGGGAGGTGGTGGAGTCTCCATCTCTGGAGACATTCAAACCCCCCTGGACACGTTCCTGAGGGACCTGCTCTGGGTGGCCCTGCTTTGGCAGGGGGTTGGACTGGGTGATCTCCAGAGGTCCCTTCCAACCCCAAATCACTCTGTGATTCTGTGATTCTGGGGTGTTTGGGGAGGGCAAGGAGCTCTTTGCGGAGCCGCTCGGTGCTGTCCCTGCAGCTGACGGACGTGATCGTGGAGATGGCCAGCAACATCATGCTGGTGGACGACCACATCCTGTGGATGTCGCAGAAGGAGGAGAAGGCGTGCACCAGCATCGTCCGCTCCCTGGAGAAGATCGCCGCCCACACCCTCAGCACCAACTCCCAGCACATGGCGGTGGTGAGGGGAGGGCGCTGCCCTGGAGATGGGGGGCTGAGGGGGCAGGAGGAGGGGGTTGGGGTGCTGGTGCGGGGTCTCTGCCCATGACAGGGGGGGTCTCTGCCCATGACAGGGGAGGTCTCTGCCCATGCTGGGGGTCTCTGCCCATGACAGGGGGTCTCTGCCCATGACAAGGGGGGGTGTCTGCCCATGCTGGGGGGTGTCTGCCAGTGACAGGGAGTCTTCTCTGCCTGTGCCTGGGGTTCTCTCTGCATCTGCTGGGGGTCTCTGCCTGTGACAGGGAGTCTATGCCCCTCCTGGGGGTCTGCCCATGCCAGGGGATCTTTCTGCCTGTGCCAGGGGGTCTGTGCCCATGCTGGGGGGGGGATCTCTGACTGTGCCAGGGGGTCTGTGCCCTTGCTGATGGTCCGCCCATCCAAGGGGATCTCTCTGCCCATGCTGGGGGGGATGTGTCTGACTGTGCCGGGGGTCTCTGCCCATGCTGGGTCTCTCTGCCCATCCAAGGGGGTCTCTCTGCCTGTGCCAGGGGTCTGTGGCCGTGCTGGGGGGTGGTGTCTCTGGCCGTGCCAGGGCTTATGCCCCCCCCCACTGTGCCTGGCAGAACTCACGCAATATCGCCTTCGAGGCTTACGTGGTGAAGCCCGAGAGCTATGTGGGGCTGAGCTGCGTGGCTTTCCAGCGGCGGGACGGGGGTCCACCCGGGCGTCCCCCCCTGGCCGAGCGGGGGTCCGAGCCCCTGCCCGACCAGCAGCTGAGGCTGCGCTGCACCACGGGGCGCCCCAATGTCTCCCTGACCAGCTTCCACATCAAGGTAGGGGTCTGGCCGGGGGACGGGGGTCCTGGGAGAGGTCAGCCCCCGCTCACCGGTGACCCTGCGCCCGCAGAACAGCATCGCCCTGGCCTCCATCCAGTTGCCCCCCAGCCTCTTCGCCAGCTCCGTCCCGGCCGCGCCGCTGGCCGACTGCAAGCTCCAGCTGCTGGTCTTCCGCAACGGCAAGCTCTTCTGCAGCACCGGCAACTCCTCCCGCCTGGCCGACGACGGGAAACGCCGCAGCGTGGCCACGCCGGTCATCTATGCCGGGACCTGTAAGGGCTGCCTGTTGCGGGGGGGAGGGCTTTGGGGTGCCCTGTGGGGGGCTTTTCTTGGGGGGGATGGAGCTCCATGGGGCTTTTGGGGTGTTGCCCTGGTGCTCCTGTAGAGCAAAGTCAAATCTGGGGGGGCCTCATGGGATGGTGGCAACGTGCCTATGGGATGTGGGATGCGGTGGGGGAGTCCCCCATGTCCAGCCCCCTTTGGGGGTGCAGGTGGAGGGGTGTTGGGGTGTCTCCTGTCCCTCTGACCGGGTCCCTCTGTCGCTGCAGATGGCTGTGGAGTGGGAAACCTGTCGGAGCCGGTGGCCGTGTCGCTGCGACACCCCGGGGAGGGCGCCGACCCGGTGGCCGCCTACTGGAACTTTGAGGTGCTGGGGGGCATGGGGGGCTGGAGCGCCGAGGGCTGCCAGCTGGCCGCCCGGGAGCCCAACGTCACCTCCCTGCACTGCCGCCACCTCAGCAACGTGGCTGTGCTCATGGTAGGTGTGGGGCGAGCGGTGGGGTCGGGAGCCTTGCCCCAGGGGGTGTGTGCGGAGCCTGGGGGTGGCACAGGGGGTGTCACAGGGTCCGACGGGCCGTGCTGTGCCCCGCAGGAGCTGAGCGGTTTCCCCAGCGAGGCGCAGGGCGCCGGGGAGGTGCTGCACCCCGCCATGTACACCTGCACCGCCGTGCTGCTGCTCTGCCTCTTCACCACCATCATCACCTACATCGTCAACCACGGGTGAGCGGGCGCCGCGGCACCGGCCTCGGCCCTGGGGGGTCCTGGGGGGGCTGTTAGCTAAATCCATTCTCTATTTCTCAGGAAGAACCCAATGATAAGTATAATATCTAACAGGCAATCTAAGAAAGCCCAACCATTCCTCTTACTCCAAGTGAAACAAACGCTAGCAAAATCAAGCAGCGCTATTAGCCCCCATCTATTATCTGTTTCTCAGAAATAGCCCAGTAACAAGTATTATATTTAACACTTAATGAGATGCACCTAAGGCCAAACTGCTCCCCTTACCAGAAGTGAAACAAACGCTAAGAAGGAACTCAAGCAGCACCATCAGTCCACATGGAGCTCTCACCTGTTTGGGAGAGCCCAGCAGTAATTATTACATCAAATACTTATCAGTACTTAATGAGGCACATACGAGGCCAAGCCATTCAATTTATTACAAATGAAACCAGTATTAACAGCTGAAGCCAAGAAACACCGTCAGCCCACGTCTAACTACTACCCGGCTGGAAGAACCCAATAATAATAATAATAATAATCTCCAACGCTGAACAAGCAGTTATTTTGATAACTCTAAGGCCAAGCCCATCCTATTGCTCCCAGTGAAGCAAACACCAGCGAATCTGGGCAGCTCTCTCCCCCCACATCTCACGGTGGAACCGTGATGCTGCCCAGCCCGAGGCAGGAACAGTCAGAGCCAGGTCCCTGTCTCCGTGTCCCAGCACCGGTGGCTCCCTGGTGACAGCCTGGAGAAGGACATGCTGCCAGCAGCTATGAGAGCTCTTATGAGGAGAGGCTGGGGGTGTTCAGTGTCCATCACTGACCAGGCAGGAGCTCACGGGTGCCCGTTGTGCCTCTTCCAGCACCATCCTCATCCCGCGGAAGGGCTGGCACATGCTGCTGAACCTCTGCTTCCACATCGCCATGACGGCCGCCGTCTTCGCAGGAGGCATCACCCTCACCGGATACCTGATTGTCTGCCAAGCGGTGGGTACCGGGGGGGACAGGGGACCCCAGGACGGTGACCGGTGGGGAAGCAGCCTTGTCTGCAGCCCCCCTCCCCTGTGCCCTCCCATGGCCTCTCTCCCACAGGTGGGCATCATCTTGCACTACTCCTCCCTCTCCACGCTGCTGTGGATGGCGGTGAAAGCCAGAGTCCTCTATAAGGAGGCGACCTGGAAGACGCCACGGCAGCCCGATGGGGACACGTCCCAGCCGGCCCCCAGACCCATGCTGCGGTACGGACCCCCCTTCCCCGCGCCCCAGCCCCACGGGGAGCCACGGAAGCTTTCCCTGCCCCACATCCAGAGGCTGGGCCAGGACTTGCCCAGCCGTACAAGCCCATCCCACCCGTAGCCATGCCATGCTGTCCCCTGGGCTCGCTCCGGGCGTGCGGTGACACCATCTGTCCCCCCCGTGCAGGTTCTACCTGATTGCTGGTGGGATCCCCCTCATCATCTGTGGCATCACGGCGGCTGTCAACATCCACAACTACCACGACAACAACCCCTAGTAAGTGTCCCCTGTGCCAGCATCCCTCCTCCTCCTCGAACGGGCTGCCCTCCTGCAGAATCCGGGCAACCTCGGGAAATCCTGGTGAGACCTTTCCCGAGAGCACTCCATATATTGGGAAAGCAACAGCCAGGCTGCCACCGAGCCCGTCTCCGTCCCTTTGGGGCAGGGATGCCAAGCATCACGGTGCCACGATGGCCATGTGGCACCGCGGGCACCCAGATCTGCTCCTCAGAGCCCCTTTTCCTCCCGTACAGCTGCTGGCTGGTGTGGCGGCCCAGCCTGGGGGCTTTCTACGTCCCCGTGGCTTTCATCTTGCTCGTCACCTGGATTTACTTCCTCTGCGCCGGGCTCAGCCTCCAGTGCCGACCCTCGCGCCGGAAAGATGCCCCCGAGCCCCTGGAGACGCCGCCGCGGCTGGGGGGTGCCGGGGACCTCCTGACGGACTCGGGGTCCATCTCGGTCACGCTGAACTCGGGGCCGCCCTGCCCCGAGGCAGATGGTGTCTACTCTCTGCGGGTGCAGTTCTGGGCGCTGGTGACCACCCACGCCTTGTACGTCGCCCTGTGGACGTTCGGCGCCATGGCCGTGTCCCAGCGCTGGTACCTCAACGTCGTCTTCAGCTGCCTCTACGGCATCACCGCCGTGGCCCTGGGACTCTTCATCTTCGTCCACCACTGCGTCCGGCGCCGGGACGTCCTCAACTCCTGGTTCTCCTGCTGCCCTTCCTACAGGAACGCGCTGCCCATGCAGGCGTACGTCCACCCCGGGCTGGCGCCGGAGGACGGCTCCCAGGTCTTCATCGGCTGCGACCCGGAGGCGGCTCGCTCCGGCGCCTCCTCCTCCTCCTCGCCCAGCAGCGCCGGCTCGGCCGGGGGCCGCTGCAAGCTCACCAACCTGCAGGTAGCCCAGAGCCAGGCGGACGCTCGCCTGGAACCGGACCCCACCGACGGCAAGACGGCGGGTGCCGGCAGACACGCCAGCAACCTCCACGGCCGCCGCAACCACCGGGGCAGAACTAAGCCGTGCCGGGAGGGGAAGCACCACCGCTTGAAAATGCTGCGGGGTCCCTCCTCGGAGCATCCCTCCAGCGAGAGCGGGAGCCTCCACAACAGCCACTCCGAGAGCTACCACAGCGGCAGGAACAGCCCCGTCGGCAGCGGCCGCCTGGGACCGCGGCCCCCCCAGGACGGGGAGACGGCGCCCAGCCACTCGGAGGGCAGCGACGGCGGCCGGCGGGCGCCCGACTTCGCCGAGGGTCGCCGGAGGAGCGCCAGCAGGGACAACCTGCGGCCGAGCGCCGCCGAGAAGGAGGCCAAGCGCCGCTCCTACCCGCTCAACGTGGCCAGCCACAACGGCGGCCTCAAGGGCAGCAAGTACGACATCAACCTGGCCAGCGCCGACGGCGTGGCCGGCATGAAGACCGGCCTCTGGAAGAGTGAGACCACGGTGTGAAGGCGGGGAAGGACCCGGTGGCCGCAGCGTTTTCCTCCGGGAGCCTCCGCGAGAGGGTGACGCCGCGGGCATCGCCACGTGCACTAGTGGGGACGGGCGGTGGGGAAGGGGGCTGCGGCTCAGCCCGGGCGGAGGGCGATGCTGGACCTCCCCCCCCCCCCCCCCGATGTCCCCCTCTCCCCAAGGAGGCTCAAAGCTTCCCGTGGCGGCGCCGGGGGCTGGAGGCGAAAGGGAATCCTCGCTCTTCCGCAGCCCGAATTGCAGCCGTGCCTTAATCGCCCCCTGCACGCCGCTTCAGACTGATCCTAAATGCTATTTTATAATATACAGAGGAAACAAATGTCTATTTTTCAAAGCTATATATATATTATTGAATGTATATATGTATAGACAGATCAGTAAGTGATGCGAGTGCCTCCTTACCGAGCAGTGTTCTCCGGGAGCGGGCGAGTCCCTGGGGGCTTTGGCAGCCGCCTGCTCCTGCCACGACTGCAATATCCCCCCCGAGGGGACCACCCCAAGTGCCCTTCACCCCCAGGCACCGCAGCGCCGATGCCTGTGTGACCCCCCCCCAGCCTGAGCAAGCTGCTTCCGAGCGACTCAGCGAGCGGCTTCTCTGTCTAGAAACGCTTTTTTAACCTGCAAAAAGTAAGTTGTGGTTTTTTTTTTTTTCTGATCCGCCTGTGTCAGGCGCCAGCGTTTGGCCCCGTGGGTTACGCGGCCACCGGAGTAAAAGCCATATTGCCCAGCGAGCACAAGGTGAGAGGAGCCCGGGCTCCCGGGTGAGGCCGTTTGTCTGCACTGATTTAATGCCAGACACTAAAAATCCCAGCCAGAAAAGGCTCCCGAGCCCTGGGAGGTGTAAGGTATGCAATGGGGGGGCTGGTGGAGCTGGAGTCCAGGCTGACCCCCCACCTCTGCTAAAGCACCAAAGAGCTGAGCTGTGGGCAGAGAGACCCAAAGCGGGTCCTCGGCCTTAACTCGGGGGTGCAGGCTCAGAAAATACTTGGGGTTGCTCTGAGGAAGGCAGAGAAACCCCCCCCAAACCCTCCACCTCCCCCCGACTCCCAGCCTCAGGCTCCTGGATGGGAGCAGGGGCCATTCCTGGGAGAACGAGGCCAATTAATTAGGGCCCTTCCTTGGACAGTTCACGTGAGGCGTTCAAAGGGCTGGAATGTGGATAAGCACTTATTTTTCCCCATTTAAAAACACGTCCTACCCCCCCCCTTTTTTTTCTTTCCTAGGGTGCAGGTAAAAAAGCCACACTGTGGGGCAGGAGCAGGCTCTGGGGGCGGGTGGGTTCATCTCTACCCTAACCTGCCCCAGCCCACCAGGGGTATTTCACCCCTTGTCCAGCATCGCCCCCGGCTGTAAGAGCGATGCAGAGGAGGGAGGATGGAGCCTGGTGCCTCCTCGGCCCTTTCCAGCCACCTCCTCCTCCTCCTCTTCCTCCTCCTCCTGCCTCCCTTTCCTGGTTTAATTACTCTGCTCCCTCCCGCGGGGTCGCCAGGACCCGGTGGAGAGAGTAAAGCGGAGTAAAAAAACAAAAAAGCACTTAGTGGTGGATTTGTCTCACTTTGGGAACCCCTCGGGGAGCCCACACCCCTCCTACGGGGCTGGGGGACCCCGGGGGTTAACGGGGCTCTGCCCCCCACCTCCAACCCCCCATTCCCTGCCCAACCCCCCGCTTAAACCCCCTTTCACTGCGCCTGGTATTTAATACAATTTAAATCCTTCTTGTGGATGCCGCAGCCTGCACGGCCTTGCTGATGCTGAGTTGTTATATACGCTTGCTGCACTGTGACAGTATTATATAAAAACCTTTGTATTATTAATTACACTATTTTTTTTTGTTTGTCTGTCTGTTTACATTACGAGCAAATGACATATCGAGAGAGAGCTTCCTGCAATATACCTGGGGGAGGGAGGGGAAAGTATGCCAAAGAAATGTCTTTAAAGGGGTCTTTTTTTTTGCATTTTTATATAAATAGAATATTTCTAGCAGATATGTTTTGTTTAATATATTAAAGATTCGCCAATCTGCCAAGATCCACTGTGATTTCTCAGGGGCTTTGGGTTCGAATGCAAGGGGCCAGCAGGCGGGGAGGGGGCAGCGCTGTGTGGAGCGAGCAGCACCCAAACCTCTGCCTCTGCCCCAATTTCCCGCAGTTTCACATCCTTTATTTAACCAAGGATGGGGCAGTTTTCTCTCAGCATGTTACGGTGTCTCCTTGACCCTCCCAAACCCATTCTGCTGAAGGAGGTGAAGCAACAAGAAGGTGAGGCCGCCTCAGAAATGCTACGGAAAAGCAGCACCAGTGAAGGTGCTGGAGACCTTCCCCTGGGCATCCCCCCCGGGGTACATCCTCCAGAATCGCTTGTGTCCTGCCCCACAGGACTGGGAGGCACCAAAACCCCTTTTACCAGAGGCTGGAGTGAGAGAGAGTCCAGAAACCCGTCCTGGCCCCTGCACTTCCACTTATTTCTAACAGAAACACAACATAACCAGAAGGAGTTACTCTTTATAAAAAGTCCCATTTTGGTCCAGACTATGAAACGGGACACAGCCCCCTCCTTCCCCACAACCCTACTCCCTTGGGGGAGCGTCCCCGCGGCGTGCGATGGCTCTGTCACCCTCGGGTTTCTTCCTTTTGGTCCCACAGTGTCTCTGGCAGCACCAGACCACGCTGCTGACGAGCATCTTCACGGCCAGGCCTTGGCCTTGCTGACAGCGCGGATCTCCTCGGGGCCCCGCAGGTACTGCTCGATCTCGCTGTCGGAGATGGGCTCGTCGCCGGTGATGGCGGAGTCCGAAGGGCTCGGGGCTGCCGTCCGCAGTCTCTTCCTGGGATTGATAAGGCAGGGTGGCAGCAGGGGCCTCGGGCCACCCTCACGCTGGCGTTTCCCTCCCGAGGGACAACCCTTCTCCTGCGCCGCCCCTCCTGCTGCCGGAGGAGAGCCGGGGGACCCCTCGCCCGGGGCCGCAGCACCCTCTTCCTCCCCGTCCTGCAGGCAGAAGGCGTTTTTCAGCAGGAAAATCCGGTGTTGCAGCAGGTCCCCGATGTGTTTGACCACGGTTTTCTTGTCCAGCTTAAACACCCTCAGCCAGGCGAGCTGGGAGGCCATTCTCAGGAGGATCTCGAGAAGTTCCTTCAGCCTGAGGTGCGCCGGCGGTGGCAGGTCCACCCCTGCCAGCTTGCAGAACCGCCCCAGGGAGCAGGAGAGGCGGGCGCCGGGCTGCAGCGACTGCCACGACAGGAAAGCCGCCGCCGTGACGATGGGAACAGGGTGCCGGCCCGTCACCAGCCACGTCTCGCTGGCCAACTCCACCACCTGCATCGTTCGGGCCACCACCTTCTCCTTGTCCTCCACAAAGGGGGCAGGGACGTCGGCCGCGTGCTGGAACAGCCGGAAGCTGGAAGAGAGAAGAGCCCATCGTTGGCAGCGGGGCAGAGGGAAGTTCTCACCAGGCAGGAATCCGGCTCGATGCAGGAGGTGGCTGCAGGAAGGTCCTTTAGGACAACACACCCTGCTTCTGCTTAGGAGGCCAAGTGCTTCACTGCGCTCTCCAAACTGAGGAGAAAAGGGCAGGAAGGGAAGAATCACAGCCCAAACTGTGATGAGGGAGGTAAAAAAGCCACCAGTCTGTAAAAGCACGGGTGGGCCCTTCGCCTCAACCCAGCAGCGAGCACCGATCCTGCCCACGACCACCTCCCGGCCACTCTCACACCACCATCGCTGGCTGGAGCAAGAAGTGGATGAAGTTTGTCATTCAAGGGACAACAAGAGTGCACTCCCAGATCATGAATTTTAGAAGCTGCTGCACCGGTACCACCACCCAGCCCAATGTTCTCCCAGTAGGTCTGGGGCTGCGAGCCCACCGAGGGGATACTCTTCCAGATGATCTGGTTTTCCCTCAGTGCGCTCGGCAACTCGTTTGATGGTGTAACAGCAGAGGTCACCCTGTGTGCGCTTGTGGGACCTCTGCCCTGCCCACAGTTGTGTTTCAGAAGCCTTTCCACCCCTGCTGTCAAAAGGCAGGACCCTGAAATGCCCCAAGGGGGTCCCTTTACCTGTTCAGGTGCGTCTTCACCAGATCAGCCAGGCTCAGGGCCGGCACAGAGAGCTCCAGCTCCTTCTGCAGGCTCAGGTAGACGCTGGCAAACAGCTCCTGCTTCGCGTACAGGAGGGAGCAGATCGTCCCCATCGTCACGGGCCAGTTGTGCTGCCGACAAGTCACAAAGACGCAGCAGCCCCCCAGCAGCTCCTTCTTCTCCAGACTGACCAGGTGGAAGGAGGGGTGCTGCACAGCTCTCTGGAAGTACGACACCGCCGTTTCCTCAAACACCCTCGGGAGCTGGAGGACTTTACAGAGGTCCTGGACCCGCCTGATCCCTGTGAGAAGAGACTGCCCTTAAAGATGAGCTTGAGCAGCTTCTGATGAGCACTTCTGCTTGACATCGCAGCGCAGCCAGCATTCACCCTGCCCCAGGCACAGGGGAGAGAGCAGCCCAGCTCCTGCAGCCAGCGTGCAAAGACCTCCCGAGTCCCTCAGTGCGGGTGAGGCAGCTTGCTGAAGGCAGGCGTTGGCTGGACACAATTAACTGCTGCCTTCATGCTTTACGGCCAGCTCCGAAGGCTTTTACCATTTTAGAGAGCATTAGAAACATGTAAAACAAACTACAGAGAAGCGGCAGGAGAGAATCGGGGTGTGAGGGAAGCTCTTACCTCGCTGCAGGGAGCGGCTCAGCTGCTCCTTCTGGCCGGTGCTCTGGGAATAGGCCACCTCTGAAAAACAGTCCGTGTTAGGCCGGATGGTCTCGCAGGGACTCTGGGGGACGGTGCCATTTCTGTTTTGGGCAACCAGGTGCCCAAATTTCTGGTAATTTCAATTATCAGAATTGACAGGTCTTTGAGGGCACTAAACAAGAGGTGGCAGCACAAGTTAATTAACGGTGAGGAGCAGGATCCCTTCAAGGCATCACTTGTCAACAAAAAGAACCAGCAAACGGCCTCAGGGATGCTCCACTGCTCTTATCAGGGAACCACAGAACGGCTGGGGGTGGAAAGGACCTCTGGAGATCATCCCACCCAACCCCCCTGCCAGGGCAGGGTCACCCAGAGCAGGTTGGACAGAACGGACAGGTCCCTTCCAACTCCGCCAATTCCGTGGTTCCGTGACTCCCCCTCCCCTCCGCACCGGCCCCGCGGCCGCGCAGGCTGCGGGAGCCCAACAGCCCCCGGGCTGGCGAACGGGGCTGCGCGGGGAGCGCTTCGCTGCTGGGACCGACTCAGAATGGCCAAAAACAGGTTTTCACCGCAATTTCACCCCAGGCCGCACGCTCTCCCCGTCGGGGCAGACACACACACCCCCCCCCCCGCCCTTCCCCCGGGCCCGGCCGCACCTCGCAGGTGCTCCTCCTCGGTGTAGGTGGTGGTGAGGAGCCCCTCGGCCAGGACGCAGCCGCAGGCGGCGCAGACCAGCTGCTGCTGCGCGTAGTGCGCGTCCTCCACCAGCGCGGCCGAGCCGCAGCCGGGGCACCGGCCCCGCGCCGCCATTGCCGCCGCCAACCGCCCCGGGGAAGGGAGAGGGGAACGCACCGCGAGGGGCGGGCGCACACCGCCGCCCACCAATGGCGGCGCCGCTTGGGGAAGGGCGCACCGCCGCCCACCAATGGG
>QJSC01023312.1:1134948-1219977 GCA_003697955.1 Calidris pygmaea
TACCTCTTCAAGAAAGAGACAGGTTCGAGAAGAATCCTCAACAAGAGAAGGACAGAAAGCTTCCACAACTCTACCCTGCGGCAGATCATGCAGAGCTGTGGCTGCCCCCACAAGACTGCACCGTAATATTTTAGGACGCTTTCAGTTCCCTGTGAGAGTCTGCAGCCATTACCCAAATCCCAGCCCTTCCACAGGGTGTTTGTAACTCGATTTTTTCTCAACAGAGGACAGGCACCAAGGGGACAATGCTCTCCCTCGCTCCACACTCGTGGAAACCTTCCCCTGGGGAGACCCAGCAGCCGCAGCTCATTGTCCCCATCAAGTCCCGAGATGTTGGGGGGCTCCAGGCGACCCCCCACCCCTTCCCTCCCCAGAGGCGGCGGCGGGCGAGGACAGCACTCAGGGTTTCAGGCTAAAATGGCCCTGAGACAGCGGGAGGTTGATTTCCTCTCTTGTCACCGGCTGCCCACAATCTGAGGGTCATTACAATCAGGGGCCGGGGCGATTGTGCTGGCTCCTGGCCAACAAACCTTTCACACATTTTTTTTTAATTCTTTTTTTTTTTTTTTTTTTCTCTTTACAGAAACTCTCGATTCTCGTGATGCGGATGAGCTCGTCTGTCAGGTTTCCCCACCCTGAGAGGTATTTACCATGAACTTCCTGCACCGAGAGCTGGCAGGGATGGAACTAGCCCCAAAATATCTTGAGGATGAGGAGTTTTGGGCAGCGGAGCTGGGGGCCGGGAGGGGACAAGGCCCTTTTGAAACTGCTCTTTCAGAAAAAAGACAAAGCGATCAGAACACTAGATACAAGGTATTTTTATTTTAGTGTTCCGGGAAACCAAAAGGCATTTAAAAACAAATAAGTACCCAGGCTAAAAGCAGACAGTACAAATGGGTTAAAATACATTCAGATCCTTCAATAATAAAACAACA
This sequence comes from Calidris pygmaea, assembly GCA_003697955.1. Taxonomy (NCBI): domain Eukaryota; kingdom Metazoa; phylum Chordata; class Aves; order Charadriiformes; family Scolopacidae; genus Calidris; species Calidris pygmaea. The sequence goes on from QJSC01023312.1 coordinate 1,135,884, forward strand.
CATTTGATTCTTCAGGCCCCTAAAGTCAAGGTGAAGCACTTTGCTGGGCATAAAATGCCAGTCCCCTAATGCCAAAGAAAGGCTTTAACTAGTATTGCTGACACAGGACTGAGGTACAAAGTTTGTGTGATACTTTGGGGGTTTTGGGAGCGTCACCCCCAGCAGCGCCCGTGTGGCTCCGGCAGAGGCTCAACACCCGCAACCACCCCAGAGAACAACCCTGGGGGCAAAATCCAGTCACAACCCGGGCTCCACCTCAACAAACAGAGCTGCAACTGGCAAAAAAGGCTGCCAGGACAGGATATTACACGTTTTAAGGCTTTGTCTCCAAGGAGACCGCATTTTAGCGCTTTGTTTCTGAGCGTGTAACCTCAGGGTGTGCATTCCTACCGAGAGGAATCCACGTGACCCAAACTTCATAAAAATCCACACTCCAAAAGCATCACACGCAACGCCACGGGGCCTTCGGCGGCCACTCCCTGGTGCCCACCTTGACTTTAAAATGAGGTGAGCGAAAAGCAAGAGTCCTGCCTTGCTTCCCACACGTCCAGTCACCACGTCCGATAAACACAGGTTTTGAACGTTTTGGTCACTGCTCGAAGGCACAACAGGTTTTCCTGACTCTCTGACCTAGACCATCAGAAAGCAGCTGTGGAAGAAAGTCCAGTTTAATAAAGACCAGTTCATCAATGAGGTATAGGCAACCGTTTCTTTCCAGAGAAACACTGAGGCACAAGGAGGAAACAAATTAATCCTTCATCTTCCTCGCTATCTCAAGGCACAAGAAGCAGCAGCAGTTTTCAGGAAGGCCAAGCAGTACCACGCACGATCCACACCACCAGCCAAGAGCTGGAGACACCACTAAGACCTTCTGCGTTTCAGACCCTTCATTCACAGAAGAGGGTGCAGGAGAAAAGAAATAACCCCTTCGCTGAAGGCACCTGCTCAAGTGAAAATAAAATTAGAAAAAAAAAAAAGTACCCAGAGTCTTAGGAGACTCTTAATGCTTAAGGCTTGTTTCAACTCCAGCCTCCCGTGAAGGACAGCTCTGTCAGAAAAGCTCCAGACTTTGGTAATTAGTCAGTTTACAGTAATAAAAATGTAACTAACAGCATTTTTTGAATTTTCCAGTAAATGTATACATCTCTAAGTAAATATATTAAACTACTCTTCACTACAAAAATACAGTATTTGAGAAGTCTCCCATAGTTTTCAGTGTTTTATGAAAATAGTAAGCAGACTACTAATAGGCTGATAGTCGATCCAGCTGGTCCAGCCCCTCAATAAAGTGCTTTGCTGCAGAAAAACTGAGTTAGAACCTCACCCCTTTCCAGCTAAACCAGGAGTGACCCAACAAACCCTTCCAGCTTCCGAAGGCAGGAGCATTTGCTTTGGTCCTCTGCTACCCGTCTCGGTATTTCAGCCTTTCATGGACTCTCACAACCCTGATAAGACCCAGAGATGCAAAGAGGCATCTGATTTCTTTAATCTTTGACAAGAGCTCACCAAAAAAAAAAAAGCCACATTCAGTTTTTCAGTGGAGGAAGCCTGCCTTGGTGGCTGCTCGACAGCACTATGCTGTGATCTGCTGTCGGGTGAGATGGGGAGAACATCCAACATCCCCGTCTGCATCGAGCTGCAAAGCAGCCCCTCAGGAAGGGAGCAGAGAGAGGCATCGGTTGTCCAGCAAAACCAGTGCTCTCTCTCAGCTACATAAAATTCTCAGTCCGCTCTGAGCTGCAGGTCACAGAGAACCACATCAGATTTGAGCAGGAGCTCGAATTCCTGAGGGAAGGCGATTGGGCTCCTCTCGGGGCTGTACAAGGAACACACCAAAGAAAGCGTTGTAAGACTCATCACCTTTGAAGGTTGTTCCAAGGCAAGCCCCAGCTCCAAAATCTGAAGTTTTTAAATTTAATAAACTGCAGTGGTGTCAAAGAAAAATAATCACAGCACTCCCATGCAGACATGGGCCACGCACATGTACCGTAAAATCCACACCCATTTAAGACAACAGAAACCAGTAGTATCTTTGCCTCCCTCATTTGAATGACCTTCAAATCAGCAATTTGGAGTCTACAAGAGAACAGCTTCTGAGTTAAAATGCACCTTGGGCCCAAATTCATTACTACCATTCCTGGGGTAGACAAATGTACCACGACATCTCAGCGTTTCCTGTACCAAAACCACCTGTAAACCTCCCCCGAGGAGAACTACTTTGAAACAATATGTATTTAATGAGATTAACTAAGCTTTGCTTCTTCCTTTCCAGTCTAAGGTTTAACTTGCATTCAACTTTTAGGGCATTAATTCCTTTTAAAACACAGCTCACACAGCCCTGGTCTGACACACACATCACATCTTTGGACTTCTCCAGTGTAGTTATTCCTATTTTTTTTTTAAACAATCAAATCCTCAAACTCTATTTTATATTGCACTACAACTTAAGATATGGAGAGTAATTGATCTATCAAAGCTGCTACGAAACAAAACCATTAAAATAAAATCTTCATAAAGGATCATCAGTGCCCTGCTGGCAAGCAAAACACATCAAAAACCCATCATCCTTCCTATCGCATCAACCTTTGGGTTAGATGCCTGAACAAAGCTTCCCAAATAATGGAAAGAAACCAAAAAATAAATAGGAGAAGCTGACTCCGCAGACAAGACCCGACGTAACTGCTGATCAAACCAGGAGTTGCTCAAGGCAGAAAGGGGAAAGAGGTCATTTTCTGTGGGCAGCGCAACCGGCACCACCTACTTCACGTCGTCTCCTTATGAATCCAACTCCACCGGCAGGAATTCAGCCCTTCGTTCCACCAGCGGCCCCAGGGCTTTTACATCTTTCCAGCTTTTTTGTTGCCAGAGGTGGAAACGCGGAGAATATTGGGGGTTTCCTCCATGACTCTGACAAGCAAGTTGTCGATATAGTCCTCCAGCTCCCGCACCTGGAGATCCTTCCTGGTAATTGCATCCTTCTGCTTCAGGACCAGCTGGATCAGCTCGTCGTGGGTTAGCTGGGCGTACGCATAGGCAGGATCCGATGGATCGTATTTCTGGGAGAGAGGAGAAAGGCAGGGTCATTACAGACATCGGGGCATTTCAAAACAGCAACAGGACCGTGGCTGGGTTGAGGAATTTCAAGCCCAAATGAGCAGCTTTACAGACGGCATCTGCACAGCCACAGCTGCTCTGCAAAAGTATTTCTGTGCTTCGTGCCTTTAAAAACGTAAGTTCCCTCCCAACGGCATTTCGAAACATCACTCATTAGAGTTTTAGGATGGAGCAGAGCCTGCCCTGGCACCAGGAAGGGCAGAGAGAGCTGCCAGCCCAGCCCAGATTTCTGCTAGGAAGCACCTTTTGGGCCATTGCAAACACAGCCTGGAAAAATATCATACAAAACACTACCTGCTCGTGCACTCCCAGAACACAGAGCAGCTTTTTGAAAGTATTTAGAGGGAAAAAATAAACAGCAACTGCCTCAAAGTGTGTGCTACTTATGGCACAGAGACAGGACCGGTAGAGCTCAGGCAGCCTGCTCTAGAAGAGAAGGCTCAGAGCGGGAGCGCCGTTACGGATAGTGACCAGGCATGGGTTTTAGGAGAAAACCTTTGCATGACATCAGTTCTGTAATTCAACTCTGCTGCAATTTACACCAAAAGAATGTCATGCAGACCCTGGGCAGCCCGGCCGGCTGAGCCAAGATGGCCAGAGGTTACAGCCGTGCACCATCAGCCACCATCATCTACAGGCGAGCGCCGGGACGGCTGCTGTTTAGAACGACCCAAAGACCAGAAAAACCTAATTCAGGTTAAACAGCAAGAAACACGCACGGAGGCTGTTGCCATTTTCCTCTTACTGTACTTATCACTGGGAAAAGACATCACACAGGTTCTCCAAAAAGCCTGCTTTTGACCCTTAAGCAAATTTGACAGGTTCTGGATTTCTTATGTGGGACCAGAGCACCACAGCAGAACACTAATTACAAGTCTTCAACTCATTCAAAACAGCAACTCATCACTTTGAATCACTTAATGCGCATTTTCCTCTTTTCCACTTACCAGAAGGAGGCACTACAGCTATTTCGGTACCACCGCTTCATTTTCCCCACAAAACCCTTAGAGAGGGTAACGGTACCCAGGGTTTTTCACCACTGAGCTGGAGATGCTCCCAGCCATTCTGATCAACGTGAGCTTTGAGCTATGCCTCCAGCCTGGAGGTCCCTTTTTGAGGCCAAGATTATGCAAAAAATCTCTTCTTTAAATCTGAGTGATTACGGGAGCTGCACAGCTCGGCTTTTAGAAACCAGCCGTGCTCTAATTGCAGGTGCCCGACCCTCAGCCTGCACAGGGTAATTAACGCAACACCTTACAAGGCAGCAGCCACCCCGAGGTTACCCCAGCTTTAAGATCCACATCCTTATTTCAGGGTGCAAATGAGATTAGGGGACTAATCACGTCTGAAAACAAAACGGTGACTGATTTGTCCAATCTTCTCTGCCATTCAGGCAGCTCCCACAGGTCACCAACGAGGACTGTCTTCCAGGGTAGCACTGCCCGTGAGTCACCTGTTCCCTGTCACTGTCACCTGTCCCCTGTCACCGTACGGTTCTACTAACCACTGTTCTTTTCCTGCTGAGGACCCATAAGATCCGAGCCCAGGCAAAAACTCTCTCGAACACACGAGCTCTGTTCAATTTACTGCTTAAGCATCAGTTCCAAGTGCCACTTTTCCTCCATACCTTCACGTTCATCTCCAGCAGCTTTTCGTTCATGGTGCCGATGACATCCAGGTTCTTACCCTGAGACTTGGTTGCCGTGGCGTTCATTGGTTTCACGGGATGGAGCCTGCAACGGTACAACAGGCTCAGGTTACCCAGGCAGCACGTACAACATCAGCACTACACAGACCTTCAGACTAAAAGCAAATATAGCAAGACATTGGGGAAAATTCCTACCCTTCTCTATCTCCAGAGAGATAAAAGATTTCAGCTTTGGGAAGACAAGGCGTTTCTGTCTCTACAGGGTTTTTATAAGTATACTCCAGTCCTCTTTCTACTATCTTTATTGACTTAAGGCATTGGAGATAAAGAAGCAGTAAGGAGGGATTGGTATATCACAAGGACAAGAGGAAATGGCCTCAAATTGCACCAGGGGAGGGGTTATTAAGCCTTGGAATGGGCTGCCCAGGGCAGTGGTTGAGGCACCATCAATGGAGGGATTTAAAAGCCGGGTTGACATAGTGCTTAAAGACATGGTTTAGTGATGGTTTTGATCAGAGTAGGGTTGATGGTTGGACTCGAGGATCTTAAAGGTCCCTTCCAACCCAGACAGTTCTATGATTCTGTGACAAAAGCAAAGGCAGGTCGGTCCACACGAGAAGGCAGTACACAGCGGCAGCTCCTCTGATCTCTCACGCTCTTGTATTTGAGCCTGACTTTCCTAACAAGAATGTATTTGTGGTTCTTGCAACATATCAAATACTTCTGCTGTCACGGGACAAGCATGTTTTGCGTCTTTTCCAATCGGAACTTATGCCATCAGCTGTCAAAAAGTGCTATCTTCATTTGCTTGAGCAGGATTTATACCGCACATTTTAATACAGGAAGAAATTTTTACTTGTAGCTCAGCAAACGCCAGCCCTGAAGCATCCCAGAGCCTAGGTGGAGTTCTGCAGATGAAGTCCCGAGGGCTGAGAGCTCAGGGGCACCCTGCCTCCGGCAGCAGTAGCCCAGTGGGCCGGCTGGGCCTGCAGGAAAGCAGCCAGGAGCTCTCGGGAGAGAGAGGCTTTAGCTGCATCGCTGGCTGCGATTCACGTCAAGGCTCAGGAGCCCAGTCTGGCCAGGAAAGGAAGCCCCCAGTTAATCAGGCTTCCTGTGAGCATTCTCCCATCTCTGAAAAATGGATGAACTGCAGTCCATTTCCCCAATTTGATGAAATGACCCTATTTCTGAAACTGTGACCGAGTTTCCCTAACTTTTTTCCTAAGAAGTAGCTCCATGATGACTGGCAGGACCGCTCAAGAGCTCTGGGCATCCTTTTTAGCCTTTAGATTTCTCCGGTGCCAGCGACGATCCAGTGCTGGCACAACAGACCCAGGCCCCGAGAAATCCACGGGCTGGAGGAAATTAAGGCTGTATGTCACTGTAAGGCCATGTCATTGTAAATTCACAGCGCAGTGAATTCCTGCGGCTGGAGAGACAGGGAAGAAAAAGCAAAGCTCAGGTCAGCACTGAGACACTCCCTGCGCGTTCCCCGTGTTCTCTCACCTGTGCTTAGGAGACACGGTTTCACCACTCTGCTGACTTTGGTTAGGAAATGTTTCAGAGGGTGAAACCCATGCCTGAAGAAGCTTCTTCTTGCCCGAATTTCCTGCTTTATCTGCGAAGCCCTCGGCTGTTGGCTTTTTCGGAGACTCTGCTCTACGACTTGGGGCGTCAGAGGGGAGAGAATCAGAGGAAGAGTAAGGCTGGGAAGGACTCGACAGGGAGGAAGAGGAAACAGAAGGCTCAGAGAAGTCGCACTCTGCTCGCTCCTCACCACCTGTGCTTATTTTCAGCTCTTGTTTCGCAAAACGACTATTATGTTCCCTGGAACTGGATGTCATACCTAAGCCTGAGTCAGCCGCCCGGTTATTGGCACCGTGAGCATCCACTCTGGCAGGCAGGACGCCTGGTTTGCTGGGCTTGCAAGCACCAGGAGCACTTCCTCCTCCTCCTCCTCCTCCCGGAGCAGCTGGGGTTACCTGGGCTGCAGCAGAGCTCCCAGGGCGCTCCGTCAGTTCTCCTTGCAAAGGCATTCTGTCCAGGGACTGCTTTCCAGTCCCTGAAAGGTTTTTATCTCCCGCAGCGACTCCGCGGGTCTCCTGAGAGTCACCCAGCAGCTCCTCATCGGAGCCTCCCTCCGGAATAACTGGAAGACCGGCCAGTTTCAAACCACGGTCTGCAGGAACAGCAGACTTCAGATTTGTAAGACAGTCAAATAGATCATCATCACCTTCATTTTTTAAATGCCTGTTACTGCTGTGATCTCTGAATGTCACTGATGAAGTGACGGTCTCTAACGAGCCCCTCTGGGGGAGGCACCCAGGAGCGTCTGAGGCTTCATCAACACGTAATGGGAGCACAGGCGCAGATTTTACACCGTCACCTGCAGAAGACACATCACCACCGAACTCATCAGCCCGAGAAACCGGTGGGCACTTCGTCAGCCTTAAAGACAGGCGTGGTGCTGGCCTGGGAGCCACTAACGCCTCCCTGCCAGCCCTCCCTACATCGGCTTCCCCAGGGGACACTGCACGAGCTCCCAAGGCTGGTCTGGCAGATCCTACTTGAGAAAACGAGTCATTTTGATGAAGGGGAGTCTCCTGGGGCTCTAACGTGGGTGCACATTCTGCCCGTCTCTTCTCACCACAGATCTCCTGCTTCTCTTTCAGCTGACGCTGGGGGGAAGGCGGCTGCTCAGCACCCGTCTCTGGTAATGGGTCATTATTACACTTTGAGAGAGATGCAAAGTGTTTGCCGTCCTTTGTGCAGGGCTCAGTATTTACAGCACCTTCTTCCACACGACCCTGAGCCCGGATGGGACCTGTGCTGTCACCAGAGAGCTCTGATGACGGGTAGTTCCCCATTTCCAGCTCTCCAGCAAACCCTGCTCCCTCTCTGCTTGCATCTGAGCCCGTCGATTCCACTTCACTGAAACCAGAGCCCTGCTTTTCACGTTCCTGCCCGCCCAAGTCCTCATCACTTAACGTAGCACCCTCCGAGGCGCTGAGGAGAAAGGACACAGACTTCCTGTTGCCCAGTTTACTTCCCTTTGGGACAGGTTTGTCATTACTAGTTAAAGCCACATCTGAAGAGCTCCCTGACGCATCGCGAGCAGAGTGTTTCAGCTCAGCGGGGTGTTGTGCTGAGGAAGAGTCTTCCTCATCACGAGGAAGGCAGACAGGGGAAGAACTAGCAACGGCTTCCAAACCTGGCGCATCTGCTTCCCACCCAAGCTTGGACACGAAGGGATTATTGTCATTAAAATGACAATCAGAGGGGAGAGAAGGTGCGGGTGGGCGAGAGAGACCCTGGGAAGCCCACGCATCAGAGCCCCCAGGCCCCTGGAAGTTCTGCCCCCACTCAGAAGCAAAAGGATTATTCCCGCTACCAGAGACCTGCCCAGGAAGAGGCGTTTTGGGAATGGAGGCTGCAAGATGATGGGATGAAGGGAAACGGGCAACGCCTTCAGGACCCAGGGCTGCAGATGCCCTGCCCCACTCAGGACTAAAGGGGTTCTTGCCACTGAAAAGCTCTGCAGCAGAAGCAGGAGGAGAAGTAACAGACGCAGGAGAAGTAGTAATGTTTTCAGAGCCTGGCACTCGGACACTTTGCTCCGTTTTAGAAATAAAAGGATTGTTGTCACTACTGACATGGTGCACAGAGAGAAAAGCAGGGAGGGAATCGGGTGCGAGAGTAGGAAGCGTGGCTTTGGTTTCCTCCTCTGAAGGCACGCCCAGTCTGCAAAAAGGGACAAAAAACTCGCATGTCACTTGCGGATGCAACACGAGGCAGGAACAGACAAGCTTTAGCACCAGACTCCATCAACTCCTAACACCCGAGAGGAATTCTACTCGTGAGAGACCTCAGAGCCTCTCTGACAGACTTTACACACTTAAATGTGTCTTTGCCACGCACTCGGTTTACGTCAGAACACTTCTGCTGAAGAGCTGGCAGAGGTCGCTGCGGTGGCTGATGATTTTAAGCGCTATCTCATCTTTTGCACCCCAAGCAATTTTATTAGTACGTGAGACACTTCACGTGCAAGACGCTTAAAGCACTGAAAATAAGGAGTTAAGAGACAGACACAAAACGTAGCCTTATTAGTGGACTCACCATATATATATAAAAACGCACACACTTTTTTATATATATGAAGGATAAAGGAGCAGAATTTCCGAAAAAGCCTGGTGTACAATTTAAACAAATGTCCCTCAACTTGCTGTGAACAACGGTCAGAAGCAGAAGGGCTGCCAGACAAACACTTTTGAGGACCACAGCCAAATACAGAAGAGAAAAGGGGAGATGTTAGAACTGGTATTTCAGCCCCTGGGAATGTCCAAGCCCCGCAGCTCAGAAGAACGTTAGTTTTTGCCAAAGATGTAGCAAGAAAAATCACCCCGACAGCACCTGCGGAGATGCCCGCGCTCAGAGAGGCGCTATTCCGGCATCATTTATAAGGAATATCCCTCTATCCATCTCTTTTTCATACCGAGAGAGCACTCGGAGTTATTATTTGTTACCAAAGGGCAGTGTAACCCCACCGGGTGCCCTGCAGAGCCAGAGGCTTCTGCTGCAGGCCGGATGCAGGGTGAGGGGCGCTGCCCTGCGGCAGGAAGCCGCAGAGTCAGAGCCCACACGTGGCTGGGTCTGTCAGCGCCCGCAGCAAACGCCACTGACCTGGGCTTCACCGCTTTGGTCTTCGCCGGCACAGCAGCTTTTTCGGGTTTCCGTTCTTCCTCGAAAGGGTTGAGCGGTTGCTTGTTTGCAAAGACGTCCTCTGCACGGTGACCTTCTTCTGAAGGACCCCCCTTGCTTAAATCTGCTGGAAGTTCAACATGCTTGGTCTCTTGTTCGCTCTTCTCTTCTGGAACTTTGTTTTCCTCTTCCTGCAGGGTCCTGTTGGGAATATTCTCAGCATCGCTGGTCTTCAGTGCTTCCTTCTTCCCCGTGACCAGGGAGAGCAAGGCAGACTTTTTGTGGTCCGGTTTTTTGGTCTCTTTAATAACCTCGACGGTCGGAGGAACGCTGGTTTCCGGGTATTCTTCGCTGCTGAGCAATTTGTACGACGGCAGAGTCATAGATTTGAAGGTCTCCAAGGACGCAGACCCAGAGAAAGCATGACTAGGAGATGTTCTTCCCGTCTCTTCAGGAACTTTAGCAGATCTGGAAGACAGGTTCTCTTCCGAAGCAAAGAGCTGCTTCCTCCTGAAGTTGTGAGGAGAGGGGGAAGAGGCTGGAGTGTTGTCCTTCGTCCCGCTCTCTTCCATATACACGTGGCTGCCGTTGATACACAGACTAGACTTGGAAACGGGATCGCTTTTGGATTTAAGGCCACTGAATAAAGAGAGCCCTTCTTTCTTGGGGTGGCTAGTGGTTACTTGGTTTAGTTGCCTGCTGTCCAAAGTTGCTGTTTTGCGAGACTTGAATACAGGAGAAGGAGAGGACTTCTCTTCCAGGGCATTTCCAAAGGTCTCTGGAAAAAAATACAGGGGGAGAAATTCAAGATGCAAGAACATCCTTTCCTCTGACACCCTCAGCGCTTCACAGCCACTGATGGGCTGTGGCAACAGAAACATGGCGAGTGTGACTGTACCAGCCACTTCCAAACCTTCTGGTCCCCTGCCCCTGCGGAAAAAAAGCGGCTTTGTATGGATTTGTTCATTAAGAAAAATCGAACTAGTGGTTTAAAAAGTGTGAGAAGGGCAATCACACCTCTGCAGAAAGGCCTTGCGCCCGTCGCTGCCAATACTCACTTTCGGAGGTCGGGGAGGTGTCCGACCCCTCCTCGTCCCACTGCGGCTGGAAGTCGCTGGGCCGCAGCCGAACCCTCTCGGTGACGGGCTGCTGCGTGGGCAGGACCGACATGGACTGGGAGAGGGACGTCTTCTGCAGGCCAGGCTTGGAAAACAGGCTTTTGAACTTGGACTTTTTCTTTTCCTTCTCCTTCTCCACCGCCTCATCTTCGCTGTCAGCGGGGGAGTGAGTCGTGCTGGGAATGATGGCCGAGGCTGTGTCGGAAAGGCCACTGCTCCTCTTCCCCTTGAGCTTGTCCTTGAATTTGCCAAAGGGGGAGCGGGACTTGTCCTTCATGGACAGATCAAACATACTGGCCGTCAAGTTGCTCCTCATAAACTGGATATCCACTTCGATCTCCCCTCTCTCCTTTTCTTTTTTCCCTGGTTTGGAGCGAAGCTTGTACCACCTGCAGAGAGAAGATTTCTTTTACAAACAAGCCCTTGAGAGGCAGGGGTCATTCAGAACAACAGAGGGTGTTTATGTTTTGNAGGGGTTAAAAAAAAAAAAAAAAAGAAGAGAAAACAACCCCACAACATGGAATTCCTGTATTTCAGCTCAGCCACTCTCTTCTGCCCTTTTATCTGGCTTCCGAAATTCGCAGAGGACTTTGAAGTGGGCTGGAAGGCAGCCGGTACCAGACAGCTCCCACACGCCCTCATACCTTTCATTCCAGCGGCTCCTCGTTGCTTAACGCCTCAGGAACCCCTCATCAACACGGCGAGAGCCAAACCAAGCCTTTCAGTCCGGGGACTTCCACTCACCTCCACCGGCTCCTCACCAGGAAGGACCCTCTTTACAGACAGAGCCTTATCCCTTCCGAAACGCAGCTCCGGAATATTAAGCACTGCATATTAATTAAGTGCTGGGGTACCCTAAAGTGCAACCCCCCCGTCCGCTCGCCACCGGCACACGTGCTCATTTACCACTCAATGACACACAAACCGCGTTAGGGCCGGCAAAGAAAATTATCAGCCCCACACACCAATTTTTTTGTCTACGGCTGGAGCCGCAGACTCCCCGACTCCACAGAACCGATAGGAAGAGCCGCCTGGGAAACACCAGCTTCTTCCTCCTCACCAGCTGGTACGAGGAGTAAAGGAAGGGAGCAGGGCATGCAAATCTGCCTCTCCATCAAAGCTGCACTCCAGCCCTTTGAAGGTGCACTGGAAGCAATGAAAGAGAATGGGAGTTTTGCTTCCGAGAAAATTCAAAACTAAAGAGGATTTGCTGAAGGAGATGAATTCAGGAACCTGCTACAGAGGAACACGTTAGAGAGAAACGAACCCCCGAGCACCATGCTCCAGTCCGGTGTTTACACCCGAAGTTACAGGAGCACCAGGGAAGGGACTGTACGAGACGCCAGGCTCTGTCAGGCGGCAGCAGGGGAAGCGCGAATCCGCTCCCTTTCATGCAAGCCAGCACCGGGCACTTTTGTTCTAAATCTCGTGATTTCTAGGAGCATCCTGCGCTCTGCGGTGTCACAACAATTCACTCTGCCCCGGGGAAAAGAGCAGCCCCCGTTCGAACGGCATCCGAAATGCAAACTGTGTGTTCAGCGAAAGGCAGCCTCGCACCAAAACGCAGCTGTGGCTTTGGGAGGAGTAAATGGCACACTGACAACCTCCCCCCAGATTACAAAATCTTATTAATTTCATTTAGCATGTTACTGTGCCCCTGTTAATCAACAGGCATTTATTTTCCAAATAAAACCATCCCTTTACAGGTATCCATCACCACAATCTGTGGTGAAGGGTTGGGAGGATGACACTAACAACTTGAAATACCAGGAATTTTCCCAGAAGCCTCAAAGTTGGGTTTTTTATTCCCTTTCCTCTATTTTCCTTCGGTCGGACACGAAGCAGCCAGCGCGGGAGGCCGGTGGCACTCGCCTCGCAGAAGGGCACATCACCTCCGCAGTGTAAACACATCGGCGCTTGACACAGCCTTAATGACAGCCAGGTTGTAATTAAGGCCGCGCGAGCCCCGACGGCTTTGTTAGGAAACGCGAGGCAGACTCGGCTTCGGCCCAGGCGCTGTGAATACCTGGCTGTGCTCAGGTGAGGGAGAGGAGGAAGGTGAGAGAGGAGGAAGGTGACTCACCGCCCACATTACAAGGCTGCTGACTCCCAGTAAAACCCTCCCAGTAACCACCCCCGGGATTTCAGGGCAGGGTCCCGGTGTTTATGTTGAAAGGAGGGGGTATGACACAGAGCTGGCATTAAAGGACGAGTCTCCCGGCTTGGTGTCCTGCTGACGACAGCGAAGCCGGCCCATAGAACGCTGAATTATCGGCTCTTACCCACGCTTGGGCTCTGCCAGGTATTTATTAAGAAAAACACCCAAACAGCTGCCTGCAGCCCGTGTTTGTTCTCTGTGGGAAGGCAAAGACCTTCCAAATACATGAAGCTTCCCGGGTGAACCCGGCTGTCCCCAGCGTGCACTGTCAGCACTCGCAGGCAAATATGTAAAAATCAAACCCAAACCCGTGGCAGGACCAGCCAAAAAAGCACCAGCCACGTTTCCTCAGGCTGGCCCAGCAGCCACAGGACCCCCCCCTCCCTCTTCCAGGGGGTCTGGCACCCTGGAGCCATGGGGGGCCACCCCGTACCAGGAGGGATCCTGTCCTGAGGAGTCACCCCATGGGCCTCCACAGGGCTTCAGGGGTCCCTATGGGGCCCAGGGGCGCCCCACAGATCTCGACACCCCTGTGGGGCTCAGGGGTCCCCTCACAGACCCCCATACCCCTGTGGGACCCAGAGACATCCCATGGGGAACTGGGGTCCCCACTGTGGGACCCAAAGGGCCCCCCTCCATCCCTCTCTCTGGCCTCTGTGGAACCCAGAGGCCCCCCAACCCCTCTCCGAGGTCCCCGTGAGACCCAGAGGGCCCCCCCACATCCCTCTTCCTGGCTCCCGAGGGACCCAGACCCTCCCCATCCCTCTCTATGTCCCTTGTGGGACCCACAGACGCCCCCCCCATCCCTCTCTGCGGCCCCTGTGGGACCCACAGACACCCCCCCACCCCTCTCTATGTCCCCTATGGGACCCAGAGCCCCCCCCATCCCTCTGCCCGGCTCCCTGTGGGACCCAGACCCTGCCCATCCCTCTCTATGGCCCCCAGGGGACACAGACGCCCCCCCCCAATCCCTCTCTCTATCCCCTGTGGCATCCACAGACACCCCCCCCATCCCTCTCCCCGGCCCCCGAAGGCCTCAGCCCCGCCGCCCCGCCGCCCCCCGGGCCCACCTGCAGTGCCGCCGGCCGCCATCGGCCCTCAGGGCGGCCAGATCCACCTCGGCGCGTCCCAGGAACTTGTCGAGGCCGACGAGGGCGCGGTGCAGCACGGTGAGGCGGAGGGCGGCGGGCCGCGGCGGCGGCGGCAGCTCGAAGGTGGCCTCCTCCCGCCACAGCGGCTGCCCCTGGCACCGCTCCGCCACCGAGGTGGAGAACTTGTCGCGGCCCAGCGCCATCACGGCGTAGGCGTCGCTGCCGCCGCCGCCCGCCGCCGCCTTGGCCCGCAGCCCCCGCGCCCGCAGCACCGTCACCTGCACGTGGGTGGGCGCCCAGGCCGGCACCGGGCCCGACATGGCGGCGGGAGCGGAGGGGAACGGGAGCGGGAACGGAAGCGGGAGGGGAAGGGAGCGGTGCGCGGCCCGGTGCGCTCCCGCCACGCCCCGCCCCTCTCGCGAGAGCACGGGGCGGGGCCGGGGGTGGGCGGGGCCTCGGCGGCGGTGGGCGGGGCCTGGGGCTTACAGGTGCTTGTGCACAGGTGTGTGTGTACAGGTGTGTACAGGTGTGTGTGTACAGGTGTGTGTGTACAGGTGTGTACAGGTGTGTACAGGTGTGTGTGTACAGGTGTGTACAGATGTGTGCAGGTGTTTGTGCACAGGTGTGTGCATACAGGTGTGTACAGGTGTGTGTGTACAGGTGTGTGTACAGGTGTGTGTACAGGTGTGTACAAGTGTGTGTGTACAGGTGTTTATGTACAGGGGTGTACAGGTGTTTATGTACAGGTGTGTAAAGGATTGTATGTACAGGTGTGTGGCATGTACAGGTGTGTGCAGGGGTGTATGTACAACTGTGTACAGCTGTGTGCGCAAAGGTGTGTGTGGCATGTACAGGTGTGGATGTACAAGTGTTTACAGGTGTGTGGCATGTGCAGGTGTGTATATGCAGGTGTGTATATGCAGGTGTGTATATGCAGGTGTTTACAGGTGCATGCAGGGGTGTGGCATGTACAGGTGTGTGTAGGTGTGAATTTACAGGTGTCTATATACAGGTGTGTACAGGGTTGTACAGGTGTGAACAGTACAGGCATATACAAGCATGTGTGGCAGAGTACAGGTGTGTACATGTGCAGGTGTGTGAATGGGCATGTGTGTGCACAGGGGTGCATGTGTGTCTACGGGGGGGTGTTTTGTGCACGTGTGGGGCTGTGTGTCCGTACGGTGTGTGTGGGTTCGGGGGGCTACAGGAGCCTGTGTGTACAGGTGTGGGAGTGTCCAGGGGCAGGGGGGGCAGTCTGGGGGTGCAGGGCCGAGCCGCTGACCTGCCCTGCTCTTGGCTCCGTCCCCCGCCGGCTGTGAGGCTGCCGGAGAAGTACCGGCGCTTCCCCGAAAACAACCTGGCAGGAGAGATGCCGTTTCCGTCACCCGCCGCAATCAGAGCCCTGGGGTTCATTTAATGACGCAGCCGCAGCCGTCACTCCCACAAAACCCTTTTCACCCGCTTCCTCGCGCCCCCGCCGCCCCCTTCCCTTCATTAATTTAGAATTAAATGACATCATGAGGTCCCGAAGCGAAGCGCGCAGCCTGCCGACCCCCCCCGCGGGGCTGGGCAAGGTGTCCCCCAGGAGCTCCGCTCCCCTGTCCCACCCCACCCCATCCCATCCCCGGCTCCCCGTGGTGCAGGTTCACCTCCGGGACCCCCACAGGAGGAAGGGGTTTTGTGGGGGCTGGGGGTGCGCAGTTGGGGTGACTTTGCAAGGAAAAAGCTGCAGCAAATGCATTTTCACTTCTGCCAGCTGCTGTCCTGGAGGGGGACGTAGCTGGGGACACACCAGGAGCAGCCCCCAGCCCCCCGATGAAGGGCAGTGCTGGGAATCCCTGGGTGGGGAGGGGGACCCCGCTTTCCTCTGGTTCCACAGGCTGGATGAGCATCCCCGACCCCTTGGAGAGCTCTGCCTTGAGGGGGACGAAGCGCAGGGTCAGGGAGGGGGACACAGGGTTCAGAGCACGGCCATGGAGGGTCCGGGGAGGGGGACAGTGTCCTCAGAGCACGGCCATGGAGGATCCAGAGAAGGGGACGCTGGCCTCAGAGCACGCCGCCGGCAGCCCCACAGGTCTTGGTGGGGATGATCCTCCTCTTGCAGGAGAACATCTTGTGGAGCTCCCCGCGGAAGCGGTCGTGGAGCCAGGCGTAGAGAAAGGGGTTGCAGCAGGAGGAGCTCATGGCGAACCAGTGGCAGAGCAGCTGGATGAGGAGGAAGTAGTGCTTGTTGATGAGGTTGATGTCGATGTCCCGGATGATGTTGAAGACGTGGATGGGCAGCCAGCAGACCCCGAAAGCCGCCACCACCAGCACGATGAGGCGGAAGATCTTCCTCTTCCTCAGGCGGTCGAACTCGGCTTGGCTCTGGGTGGGGTGGCCGGGCACCACCCGGTTCCTCAGCTTCACCGAGATGCAGATGTAGGAGAGGGAGACGGCAGAGAGGGGCAGGATGTAGGTGACGATGAGGGTGCCGTAGGCGTAGGCCAGGCGCTGCGTCTCCTTCTCCATCCAGAACTCCTCGCAGATGGCGAAGCCCTCCTGCTGGAACTCCACGTGGTAAGTGTGGGTGATGGCGGGGGCCACCAGCCCGCAGGAGAGCAGCCAGATGCCCCCCACCACGTAGATGCAGCTGGTGACCGAGATGCGCTTCTTCAGGGGGTGCACGGTGGCGTAGTACCTGCAGGGAGAGAAACGGGGGGCACTGAGCCCTGGAGCATCCCAGGAAACCCCCAGAGACCCCCCTGGTGCTTCCCGGGCACCTAACAAAGGCAGAAAGGTATGAGGGGCTGTGGGAGCTGCTGCTGGGAAAGGGGTGGCTGGGGACAGGGGGGGGACAATCATGTCCCCTCGCCCTGCCATGGAAGCACAGGGTCACTTCTGCTGTTTTGGGGGAGCGGGGCCGGGCATGGAGCATCCCCCCCCCTGCAGCCTGACTCGGAACCCGCCAGCATCGCCCCCATCCCCGCGGGGTCGGCAGCATCCTTTATGCGAGGAGATCTCTATGGAAACACGCAGGGATTTTTTTATAAACCACCCCCTCCTCATCCCCTGCCCCGGGCGCACTCAGGGAGGCACAAGTGCTCTCCACCCAGGGGCCAGAACACGGCGTGATTTGGCTGGAGATTTATCCAACAAAAGCTGGAGAAGGGGGTGTAAACTCCAGCAGCCCTCGTGCGAGCGCTGTGCTGGTCGGGGGGGCACAGAGCTGGTGGGGGGGACACAGAGCTGGTCGGGGGAGAACTGGGCTTGGGTGGAGATGGCTTCACGCAGACAAGGACGAAACTGCTTAACACCACTTCTCCATGCCCAGCAGCAGCCCCGCCAGCCCCATCCCGCTTCTCCCCCCCGCCCCAGGGCCGAGCCCCGATGCTAAAGAACAGGCTGCAGAGAGACCGCAAAGATCCCCTGGATATCTCCTTTTCCAATTTTGAGTGTTTGGCACTCAAAACCCCTGAGCTGAGCAAACAGCGGCTTAAGGGGACTGGGAAGGGGTGGACAGACCCAGACCCTCTCCCCATCCGCACTTACCTGTCAACTGCGATGGCCGTGAGGGTGAAGACGGAGACGTAGACGGTCATGGGCTGCATCAGGAAGACGAAGTAGCACAAAAACTTCCCGAAAACCCAGCCCTGGGGGTTGAAGGCGTAGGCCAGGGTGAAGGGCACGCACGTGGCGCACATCAGCATGTCGGAGAAAGCCAGGTTCCCGATGAAGAAGTTGGTGACGTTGTGCATCTTCTTGGTCTTGCAGATGACGTAGAGGAGCAGGTAGTTGCCGAAGATGCCGACGAGGACGACCAGGGCGTAGCAGGGGATGATGAGGGGTTTGAAGGACTGGATGAGCTGCACCCCAGTGAACTGGGCGCTGGCGTTGGAGCGGTTCTGCAGGGCCAGCTCGTAGGTGGTGGCGTTGGTCACGTCCCTGTCCCCCTCCATGCCTGAGGCTGAGCCCCTCCGCCTGCCAGCAGCAGGGAGGCAAGAAAACCCCTGTCTTGACCAGCCTTAGCACCCCAAAAATCTGTTGGTCAAAGGTTTCAGGTGTACATGGGGCACATCCTGCTCCTTGTCACAGCTTTGCTGCTGCTGTCCCCCCCCCCAGCTGCCGCACAGGACCCTGCCCCACACCCAGAGAGGCTCTGTGGGACCCATGCCCCACACCCAGAGAGGCTCTGTGGGACCCCTGCCCCACACCCGGCAAGGCTCCACAGGACGGCAGCTTTGTCCTGTGGGCTTCTAGGGAGGAAAATGGAAAAATCAGGCTCGGAAAAGGGGTGATGCCGGCGAGCAGCCCTGCATCGGGGGGTAGAGACAGCCCCGGGCTGGGCAGCAGTGATGGGCTGGAGGGGGGAAGAGGAGAAGGAGAAGAAGAGCAGCGGGGCTGCCGGTGGGCTCAGGGGAAGCACTTACCCCGACCCGGTCTCATCAACACCCCTTTAGACGAAGCGTTTGCAGCAAATCCTGCCTCTGCCCCAGCCCCGCCAGTGGCTGCTGGCAGAAGGGAGAGGGAAGAGGCAGCCGAGCCAGAAAATAGCTCCTAATGTTTCTGGGAATAACAAAGGACGTTAATGGATAAACGAATAAAGATGCTCTGCTACTTTTTTTGCAGCCTCGCATCCTCGTGTGCCTGCACCCAGCTCATCCATCCCCCTAACGAGATTAACCAGGCTCTCCTCAAACGCTGGGTCTGGCTGCAGCCCGGGCTCTGTCGCTGCTCCCGTTCAGGGGGGGCTCAGCCGAGGTTTTCCCACTGTCCTGCCGAAAGCACCCCCAGGTTCCCACATAATCACCTGCGAGGGGAACGGGATGGGGATGAGGAGGAAATTCAGGGGCAAAGATTCCATCAGTCCTGGCCGACAGGTCCCTGCCCGCCCGGGAAGCCTGGTCCCCCACACTGTGCTCGCTCCCGGACCCCCAGGGCCCCCAGCCCGGGCTGCTCCCATGTCCCTGCCACCCCCCTGCCCACTGAATCACCTCACCTCCCGCCGCAGTCCAACTTTAAGTTCCTGGGCTATTTCTATATATAATCTCCCGCTCCTTCCCAGCACAGGACTTGCCTCCCTGTTTATTTCTCTCTCTTCCAGCTGTTATTTCACCCTTAAGCCCCCACTGATTAACTAACACCGAAGCCCACCCGGCAGATTTTGGAAGCCCTCAGGGGAACCCAAGGGAGAGCTGCCCCCAGCCACAGTTTTGCAACACGCCTCAGACACCCCGCCCCCCAAGAAAAAAAAGCCCCACAGTCTGAATTGTAATTAACTGGGGTTCTGGATCAACTTCCACGCACCCTGCCTGCTGCCCCCCACCTCAAAGGACACTCTTGGAGGCAGAAAAGGCATTTCAGAGTAAAGTCCCCCAAATAAAAAAATTTGCCACTGGATCCAAAGCCGTGCAATCACCCCCCTACCCCCAGCCAGCTCTGTGCTGCTCTTTGTTCTGCTCGGAGAGGGAAATTGCCAGCAGGTAAAAATCCCCCCCTCCCCAGTAAATAAATTACCGTGTGTGGAAGCCTCCTCCTGAAACACGTCCTCAGCCCCCCACGTGTCCCCAGACCAAGGGCCACTTTTCCAAAGGAAGAGCCGGCAGCAGGGAATTAAGTTGTGCCGCCCAGCGGTGCTCCAAGGCAGCCGCCTTCCCGCAGGCTGGGCAGCTCGGGGGGCTGCCCTGGGGGTGCCAAGGGGAGCAGAACCCCCCCAGACCCCCTCTCACCGGCCACCGGGGTGTGCTGAGACCAGTTGGGACCTCGGTATGGGTACTGAGAAAAATCAAATAATTAAAAGGTATTTGGGGAAATGCCTCCTGCAACCTCATCCTGCCCTTTCTGCCCAGCATCAGGCTCCTGAAATTATGGGGGTTCAGGCGGGCACCCACATGAGCCACCCACACCAGTGAGGGGGTGCTCACTCCTGCACTCACTGGATGCTCAGGTTTGCACTATTTAACCCTTCATGCAATTAATTGGGTACTCACGGGTGAACCGATGGGGCGCTCACGTGTCCAATAATTGGCCACTTACGCATAAAAATAAATGGGTGTTGCAGCATTTGTTAATTGGGTTCTCATGCAAAAAGGCAGGAGAGGCTGCCGCTTGTGCCTGGTAGAGGTACAGGACCAGCCCCGAGCAGGGGGAGCGCAAATATCTCTGCACCCGCAAAGCCTGGGGTGAGCCCCAACTCTGGGGGTGTCTCTGCAGCTCCCCTGGGCTTTGGGGGTGGGAGTGGGAACATCTGGAGGATGTGCACACAGCTGGAGCTGCACAGCAGCGGGTACCCAGCAAAGCCACCCCAAAACGGCTGCCAGCCCAGCCAGGTGGGGGCACTGGGGGCTGCGACTGTCCCGCTGCTGAGCCCAGGACCCTGGTCCCCATCACCCCGTGAGATGTCCACAGGCTCCCAGGGAACGAGTGAGCCTGAAAAAAATAAGTCTCTGAAGCAGCTTATATCCTAAGGGGGCTAAAACATGGGCTTTTAGCCTAAACCCGGAGCATCTTCTGCATTAAAATATCAGTCCTGCATCCCCCTTCTCTGCCAAAACTCTTCTCAGCTGTTCCCCAAGGAATTTTTTATGTCACAGGCTGGCACCCATCCTGCTAGGATGTCCTGGCTGCCACGTGCCACCCTCGCAGCGAGGGGACATCCCTGCCATGGGGGGGACAGAGCCTGTTTTGGTGCCAGCTGGGTGGCCACAGCACCACCCCCACACCGTGTGCCCAGTGGCCGCATCCCACGCCGGTGCCCCCGGTGCCCGGCTGGGCAGGCGCCTGGCACACTCTGTTTGTGCGTTTTGTCTCCATGACATTGAGACCGGGCTGTTAATTACCTGGCAGTTGCCATGGTTATGCCAAAGCCCTGCAAGAGATGCTGCTGGGCAGGATGCAGGACGGGGTGAGGGCGCCACTGCCAGGGGCTGTGGGAAGGGGGGACAGGGACTCCCCCAAAACACCCCCCCTATTCCCGTTGTTGGGGCCACCCTGGCTCCAGCCGTGGCTACCTCTGCTCTACCATGGCTACCTCAGCTCTGCCATGGCTTTCCATGTCTCCCACTGCAGCCAGGGCTGGGCACACTGTCCTGCAGACCGGGCTCCAGCCAGGGGCTTGTAGCCAACGTGGGGTGACATCTCTGTCCCCATGCACCCACCGGGGACTTGCTCCTCGGAAAAGTGCAGGCACCACGGTGGCCACTTGCTCACTTGGCTGCTGGGCTCTGCCCTGACAAGCCCAGGGAGCCAAAGAGGCCACTGTGCGAATGCCCCGGCACCGACCTTAATCCTCTTTGTCTTTCTTTTCTTCCTGGATTTCTCTGCAGGGCTTAGTCTGTGCCCAGAGAGATGTCTTCATGCCCGGGGGGCTCACGCCGAGCGGCCGGCGCTCAGCGACCCCTTCCCACCTGAGGAATGAGGAGGAATGGAATTCACCAGCCTTTACTCCTGCTCCTCCACAGCTGGCACCCCCACCTGCACCCAGCACCCCCAGAACGGGCAGCGGGGGGCTCTGCCCCCCCCAAGGCATCTTCAACCCCATCAGCCCTGGCAGCAGGGTGCAAGGGAGAGCCCTCACCCCCCAGCAACGCGCTGTCCCACTGAGCAGCGCCAGGTCCCAGAGCTGATCCCGGTGGGGAAAATAAACCAGAATCACCTGTTTTGGTGAGAAACACAGTGGTTGTGGCTCTGGTGCTCTCTGCAGAAGGAGCACAGGATCCTGTGTGCTGGGAGCGAGCCGAGGGCAGGGAAAAGCCAAAGCCAGATGAGTTAATTGCTCATTGTATTTTTTCTCTCCCCCCGTCTTTTGCCCCCAGAGATTAGGGCTCCCACCCCAGGGCACATCTCAGACCCACAGGCGTGGGGAGGGGGCTCGGGGCACACACTTGCCTTGCGGGAGGCGATGCCTGAGAAATCCTCTCCTGGGGTGAAGGCTGCGTGTGATGGCCCTGCGATCCTGTCCCCTTGTGTCCCCTCACGTCCCCAGGGCCAGGCACAGCCCACGCCGGGGGGTGACGTGTGGCTGGGTGGCAGCCCATCAGGGCTGGCAGCTGGTTCCACCCAAGCCCATCTCCAGCCTCTCCCCAAGCCATTACAGCGCGGTGACAGCAACATCCCCCCCTCCCCCCCCGAGTGTCCATCAGCTCATCTCTGCGGCTTTGTGTGTTACAGGTGGGGAAAATAAAGAGAGACCCGTGTGCTCCCTTCCCAGCCCACCCCCCTCCAGGCTCAGGGCTCCCCTGTAAAGTCAACCTCGCTGCCGGCCGATATCACGCATATAATGGATATGGGCAATTTTCTCAATTAGGGGTTTTAATTATATCATTTCAGCCGCTGCTTGTTCTGGGCGGCTTTTGGGTGCATTTTCTGGGCTGCCACGAAGACGGCAACACAACTTTGTCCTGCTGATCCGAGCAGGCGACAGTCAGAGCGATTCCTACCGGGACCGAAGGAGCATTGGAAGGGAGGACAGAGGGTAACGGGTGCCAGGGCTGCGCGGGGGGAAAACGAGCACCTCGGCCCCAGAGCATCATCTCCTCCCCGTGAAGAGGTGACTGAGCTTATGTGGCCATACAAACCCCCAGCCAGAGCACGGAAGAACCTCCCTCCTCCAGCCACACTGGGGCTGGGAGAGCCCCTGTCCTGGGAGCAGGCAGGGGAACGGGGGCTGCTCGCTGGGACCTCTGGCCCCCCAGACCCATGGATTAGCAGCGTGACCCACAGCAGCACGGGTAGTACACATGGGGAAGTCGTTTTCCCAAGAGGAGGCAGCAGGCAGGGAGGGATGGGACGGGACAGCAGGACAGAGTACAGTCCAGACTGACCCCAGGGTATTTGCACTTTCCCATTGTTATTGCAATAAAAGAGGGAAGAAGAGCACCTTTAGGAGCACGGCAGGAATGGAGGGAGCAGGGAGACCAGACAAGGGGTGGCACCCAAAGCCCAGACAGTTTGTGCCCCCCTGCAAAGATCCATCCCATTTGGCAGAAGGCACTTGCAGCTCCTGGCATGGGGCATCCCCACCATCCCCATCACACCAGCTCCACTCCCAGAGCCTTCTCCGAACTGCAGCTGCTCTACGGTGCTCCATCATCCTCCTCATCACCTACATCTTCCTCCGAGAGCTCTTCCTCATGGGCTTCAGACTCGGCATCATCTTCCACTGGAGAGAGGAGATGTAGGGCTGCAGCAGGAGGGGGGGCCCTGACCCACCAAGGGGAGGTGAAACCCCCCCGGCTGCACCCACAGCCCCACACTGGGAGTGGGGACAGACACCATCCCACCCCACGGCAGCACGGGCAGAGGGGAAAACCAGCATGGACCATTATGTTGAGCCCATGAATGCAAACAAACACTAATTGCCCCCCCAGACCAGCAATCCCTCCATCCCCTGGGCAAAGCAGCCTTGTTGAGGGCACCAGCTGCCACTAAAGCCACTGTGGGACCCACGGAGCATCCCCAGAGCAGCCCCCAGCCCACACGCTGACACTCACGGGTGATGTGCTGCCCGCTGAGATAGACCGGCCCAGCTCCGCACTTGAGCACGAAGGTGACGGGAGGAACCAGCTCCAGACCTTTGAGGCTGATCTGCAAAGAGTGGGAGCTCAGAGCCCCCCCAGCCCCAGGTGGAATTATCACCCCACAGCGGGGGGGCTGCACGCTGCGCCCTGGGCTGCCCTTACCGTGGGGAGCACTGAGGTCCTCAGCGCCGCGATGGGCACTGGCTTGTGGTCTCCACAGATGTTTTTGGAATCGACGGCCACCACGTGGAGCTCGTCTCCGGCGTCGGCCCCCAGGCAGATCTGCAGAGCCAAACAGGGACCCCGAGGCAGGGAGCCCGGCCGTCACTGCTGGGGCATGGGCTGGCTCCGAGGGGCTCTGGGGCAAGGCTGGGGTCTCACCGTTGTCAGCAGGACCAGGTGCTCCAATAAGTCATCCTCCTCCTTCAGCACGCAGCTCGGGGTGTCCCCGCTCAGCTGGCAGCCTGGGGGGACACAGCATTGCCCGTGCCCATGTGGGCTCCACCACCCCCCCCGCAAGCCTTGGGCAAGCAAAAGCCAAGGCAAAAGGGGGACTCACACCCCGTGCACACCCACCCTGGCTGCCACCACCCCCCCAACTCGCTCCTGCCATCAGCTCCGTACCCCACAGGGCAGCAACGGGCTGCTCCTCCGACAGCGTCCTGGAGAAGGAAGAGGAGCTGCTCATCCTCCACGGCAGGTCCGAGGCCGCCAGCAGGAACCAGCTCCTGAGAGACAAACACAGGAGAAAAGAGCATTTGGCTGCTCTGGAGTGGAAGCACAAGGAAGAAACATGACTTTGGAGCACGGAAAACACACGGTTTCAGTCCCAAAAGCTCAGAGCCAGGAGAGCAGCTGGGGCAGCACCCCTTTGGCGAGGGTGGCATCTCTCAGGGAAGATTAAAACGTCTGGGGAAAGGGAAAACTGCTTAAATGCCTTTATAGGCAAAACCAGGTCTCAGAGCAGGATGAGCAGCCCCCCTGGAGCAGGGGAGCACCATAAGCAAAGGTAGCACAGGACCCCCAGAGCACCCTCCCAGTACAGGGCACTTCTGGCTCGCTGGAGTGACTAAAGCCTCAGGGAAGGATGGAGAGAGCACTTGGAGACCTCCAAACCCACCAAGGGCTTTGCCAGCACCAGTGTTTAACCCAGCAGCAAAGCCCAGCACAGGGACTGGGGTGTCAGAGGGAGCTGCCCCCCTCACAGCAGCAGCCCCACGGACCACAGGATAGGACAGGACAGGACAGGACAGGACACATCCCATCCCATCCCATCCCATCCCACCCACAGCCCATACCCAGCCAGGGAGAGCAGCACCAAGAGAGCAGGCAGTGCCCACCCCCGGCTGCTAATGAAGAAAAGGGGGAGCCCAGGGAGGAGCAGTTTGGGAATGCAGCTCAGGTGCTTCGGGGCTGGGGGGGGAGCACTGGGGGCAGGTGGCACCAATGCACCCACCACCCCCTCATCACTGCACACCCCCCAGGAGGACCAACCACAAACATGGACACCCATCTGAGCCAATTTGAGCTTGATTAGAGATGAGGACATAAGCCCTGTGGGTGGGACATGCAGAGACATGGCCCCCCTCCATTCCCAGGGACCCCCCTTAATTCTCTGCCTGGGGCTTGCCTACTGTTTGGGAAGTTACTCATTAACACGGGGGGGGCTAATGAGCAGCTCCTGGGCTGGTGTTGGACTGTGTCCCCTCATCAGGGGGGACATGCAGCCCCGAGCCTCGGGCAGCCCCCCCCCACCCTGGGAAAGGGAGGTAGAAGCAGCGTCCCCCTGCTCGGCACAGATTCGAGGGCATTGCAGAGTTTCGAAGGTTTATTTCACACAGGGAGGGGGGTAGGGGGGACACAAAAGAGGACAAAAAACCTTTACAGTCGCCGTGACATATTTACAACCAACATCATCCCCAAAAGTCACCGCGTGGCGTGGGCACGGCCACCAAGGCGAGCGCTCGCCCGGTCCCCGCAGCCGGCAGGGAGGAGAGGAACGGGCTCTGCCCCCCCCCTCCCACCGCGCCGCCAGCACAAATGGGTTTTAAAGCTAAAGCAGATCCCCCCCCCAGCCCACCGCCCCACGGACCCAGAGCAGTGCGGAGGGGCCTCGGGGTGAAACCGCCCCCCCTACAACACTCGCCCTGCCCATCCTCGCTGCAGCCCCCCCAGCTTCATCTAAACAAACCCCCCCATCCCTGAAAAGCACGGAAACCTGGGCATCTGCCCCAAATGGAGAGGGAGGAACAGGAGGAGATTTGACAAGAGCATAATTCACGTTTTTTCTGCCCGGTCTCCCCTGCACTTTTCCTTCCCTAAAGGTATCGCTGCGGCTCCCGGGATCCCACCCAGCGCTGGGAACCCCCCGGCTGGGGCAGGGATGGGGTGGAGATCCTGGAAAGGGCTCGTGGCCACAGGAAGCTCCTCTTCCCTTCCTGACCAAGTGCCCAAAACCCAGCTGAGCCCAGACGACAGGGTCCTTTGGGAGAGCACAGCATCCCGATGCCGGCCGCGCCAGGGAGCACCCCGGGGTGGGAGCTCGCCCCCCGTTCCCATGGGGAGCACGGGAACGTCCCTGAGGCTGAATTGCCTCTCGGTGAGCGACTCTCGGGAGCTTTTTCCCAGCTGGCTCCAGCTCTCCAGCATTAGTGGCACGAAGGAGCCGGCTCCTCGGGCCCTGCTGTGACCCCGAGCGCTCCGGGGGGGGGACAGCCCCCTCTCCTCTCCATGTCGGTGTGAGCACCGGAGGGTCCTTCCAGCGCCGTCGCCCCCAGCGCCGTTCCTCCGTCCCCTTCCCACGGCCTGGCCCTGCAAGAGGAGGGTGGGATGAGACGTGGCATCACCCACCGGGCTCAGCCCCCCCTGAGCTGCAGAGGGACAGGGACCCCAGAGCCCCCAACCCCAAGAGAAAGGGGAGCAGCGGGCAGGGATGGAGGGGATCCAGGGCTGGAGCTGGGCAAAAAGCCCCCTGTATAAGGTCTGGGGCTCCAGCATCCCGTAAAGCCAAGGGGGCGTTAAAGCACCCCCCGGGGCAGGCGGGGGGGTGTCAGCAGACGGCCGAGCTGCCGCCAGGCTCACGTGCCCGGGAGCGGGCAGCTGCCAGCGGGGCGGCCAAGGGCTGCGCTCCCCCAGGGAAGGCAGGGGCCAAGGCGGGCAGAGGAGAGGCTGCGAGGGACCACGGCCCTGGCACCGGGGACGCACTCACTCTCCTCCCGGCTCTCGGCTGCTCCCAGTCAGACGGAAGGACCCGCTGGCGTCTCCCTGCCGGCAAACCTGGAACAGGAGAGCACCGTGTGTGAAAAGCCCAGGCCATCCCCTCCATTTACCTTCCCACCTTCCTCGGATGGATAAACCCTTCCCCAGAACTTGCGACTTCAGAAAACACCCTCCAGCCCCCCCTTTCTGCCCATCTCTGCCGCAGAGAGCTGGCAGGGACTGCTCCTGCCTTCGGGGACCAGGAGGGGTCTCGGACCAGAGAAAGCTCGTTAAAATCCACAGGAACTAGAGGATTCGAATCTTGTCACCCCAATAAAAAACTCAAGGGGGAGGAAACTCCCACCCTGTAATTTGCAGAAGGAAGGTGTAAATTCACACAAGGGTGCAGGGAGGGCAGAGCCACAGCAGAGCCATCCTCTGCCCTGGCACCGGGCTGCCAGGGCTGGCGGCAGCGAGGGACGGAGGGGGACGAAATCAATTCCCTGCCCAGAATTATGCTCTGTCAGAGGGCAAAGAGACCCGCAGAGCCCAGGCTGGAGACAGCAGCCCTCGGGCTGCCTCGCCACAGAGGGGCTCCCTGAGTTTTCCTTCTTTCACGGCAGAAAGTGAGAATGAGGGAAGAAGGAGGAGAATCCCAGGCTTTGGGACACATTCCTGTTCAGCTGGTTTGCTTCCCTAGTCACCACCAGCCTTTTCTTTACCCAGGAACAGCAGACTCCGTCCCGGAGAGCTGAGGGTTTCCCCAGAAATGGTGGGACTGGGCTGGGACCCCAGTTTTGCAGCCCAGTGAAGGGAATGGGATTTTAAGGGAACCTAAAGGCAGAGGGCAGGGGTTCCCAGCCCTGCACCCCAGCACCTCCCCGGGGTGCTTTAACCCCCCCTTGGCTTACAGGGTGCTGGCACTGCCTCCCCCCGGCTCCGGGGTCTGCCTGCCCCCCAGCTCCACACCGTGCCATCAGACCACGGACCCGCCATCGACAGCCCCCCTGGTCCCACCCCAAAGGGCTGGTCTCTCGACAAGCCCCCTGCTCGCACCCCAAATGGCCAATCCAGACCCCCCCCCGAGCGAGTGCCTGCAGGTACCTACTCGTCAAGCTGCGAGCACAGCGTGGTCTGGGTGCCCTGGGGCTGGGACTCGCCCAGGGGCCGCTGCCGGTGGCCACTGCCCTGGGACAGGCTGGTCTCCTCCGTCTGGCTGCTGCAGTGGCTGCTGCTGCCGCTGCCCTGAGCCTCGCCGTCCTCCCCGGGGGCTGCCACCTTGCTGTCCTCCGAGGGGCTCCCCCGGGGGCTGAAGGCACAGGGGCAGCGGTGCAGGTCCTGCGAGACGGCGTGGAGGCGGCGGTCGGCGCGGCGCGGGCAGCACAGCAGCTTGCGGAAGGCGCTCCTGAAGTCGGGGCTGCGGCAGTAGATGATGGGGTTGAAGGCTGAGTTGACGTAGCCCAGCCAGTTGAGGAAGAGGAAGAGCTGGTCCGGCACCAGGGGCCGGCAGAAGACCTTGATGATGTTGGCCACGAAGAAGGGCAGCCAGCAGAGCGTGAAGGTGCCCATGATGATGCCCAGGGTCTTGAGGGCTTTGTGCTCCTTGATGGCCAGCAGGCGGGAGGGCCGTCTCCGCCGGCCGCTCCTGGAGCTGGGGCTGGGGGGCTCCTGCAGGAACCTCACCTTGTCCTTGCCGATGAGCTGGACGTGCCGCGTGGCCACGGCGAAGACGCGGACGTAGACGAAGATCATGACGAGCAGGGGCACGTAGAAGGAGATGGTGGAGGAGATGATGGCGTAGGTCATGTTGGTGACAAAGTCGCAGCAGCGGGGGTCGTCGTAGCAGCGCACCGCCTGCTCGTCCGCCCCGTCCCGCCACCAGTGGTTCATGATGGGCAGGAAGGAGATGAAGGCAGAGATGGCCCACACCAGGCACACCACGGCCCGTGCCCTGCCCTTGGTCACCAGCGCCTCGTACTGCAGCGGCGACGTGATGGCGAGGTAGCGATCCACGGCGATGGCGCACAGCGTCTCGATGCTGGCCGTGACACACAGCACGTCCAGCGAGGTCCACAGCTCGCACACCATCGTCCCGTAGGGCCAGTGGCCGCTCAGCAGGATGGTGGCCCCCGGCGGCACCACCAGCAAGCCCATGATGAGGTCGGCGCAAGCCAGCGAGGTGATGAAGACGTTGGTCATGGTCTGCAGCCGCGGCGTCTTGGCGATGGCCACGATGACCAGCAAGTTGCCGGCCACGATGACCAGCACGGTGAGGCTGAGGGCGGCCCCCACGGCCCACTGCCTGCTCAGGCTGGTGGCCCCACTGCAGTTGCTGCCGCTGCCCAGCGCTGCCGCCCCCCAGGCGCTGCCGTTGCCGGCGGGCAGGGGGGTCATCTCGGCCGGGTTTGGGGCCACCCCCGCTCCCTCCCTCCCCGCAAACCCCGGCCCTGCGCCCCCGCCGCCGCCGCCGGAGCCCGGGGCTGCCGTCGGGGCGGACCGGCGGGGCTGCGGCGGGGCCGGGCTCCCCTCCGCGCCGCTCCCCGGGACGCTGCCGGGAGGAGGAGCCTTTAAAGGCTCGGGGCGGCCCCGGGCTGCCCCGCTCCGGAGATCAATGAAAGGAGAAAGGGCTGCGGCACCGCCTTTCCCCCCCCTCCGCCCCCGGCGGGCACCCCCCGGCCCGCCCCGCTCCCCACGGCATCCCCGCGGTCCCTCGCCCTGCGCCCATTACCCCGCCTCCTGGTACCCGCACCCTCCGACCTTGCTCTCCCCCCACCCCGAGCCGTGCCAGGCACCCACCAGCCCCTCGCCGTGTCCCCCGGTCCTCCTCCCTGCCCCTCCTCGCCCTGCACCCCTCACTGTGTGCCCCCTGTCCTTCTCCCCGCACCTCAGCATCTCGCCCCCCACCCCTTGCTCTAAACCCCTCACACAGCACCCCAGGACTTTGCCAGGTGCCCCTCGCCATGTGCCCCTCTCTGTACACCCCTCCTGCTGCTCGGGCTCTCACTGGGCAGGGCAGGATGTCCCTGGTGGGGACACCAACACCCCTGCCCCCCCGACATCAGCAGAGGGACGGAAAGATGACAGCCCCGCTCCAAAAAGTGACAGCCAGGGATTCCCACAGTCGCTATTTCACTTCCACATTTATTGCCCAAACCCCCTTCCCAGCTGATGGAGGAGAACAGGCAGAGTTTTGCTGCTCCCCCTCCTGCTTTTGGGTGGGTGCTGGGGTTCTGGAGACCCCCACCCACATTTCCTTCTCTGCTCACACATGGCAGCAGGGAGCCGCCACAGACTGGAAGGCACTGGGCGGCTCCAGAGCCCCGGCAGCCTCTGCCCCATCGCTGCCCCCAGCTCTGTTCCTCCTGAAGGCTTCTGGGCAGACTCCAGAATGGGTAATTTTTTCACTATCAGCTATTTATACAAATACTGGAACTTCTAAGGCAGGCGCTCTCCAAATATGGCATTTTGAAGTTTCAGCCAAATGGGGGAATGTTGACAAAGAGGAAAAAAGATATGTGTAAAAAATTATCCAGTTGGCATTTCTTCCCATTCATGAGCTAGCAAAACAGAGTCCCGTTTTTACAAGCTGGATCTTTACAAGGCTGTTTTGGTTTTTCAAAGCAGTCAGACGAGGGCTTGATGCAACCCATTTTAGCTCCCAGCTCTGGCATTAATTGCTGGCTTGGAACGAGCCCTGGGCTTGCTATTTACAGGGTGATCCTGCCCCTCCACTGCCACGGCGCATGGCACAAGCAAGATGTGCCCAGGAAAGTCACAATCTTTTTAACGTGGCTGCACGTACAACTCCAGCATGTGTCGGCGCATGGAGCTGCAGATGGGATTTGTGTCTGAAAAATAAAGGAAGAGCATCCATGGGAATGGTCATGGATAAGGAGGGCATTGGGCTTGGCGTGATGGAGCTGGTGGGGACTGGGCACGGGGGCAGGATGCCCGGGTCTGACACGACCCTGTTGGGTGACCAGGGGTTGGTGGCTCCCCATCCTCGCCTCCACTCGCCATCCTCATCTCCATTCCCCATCCTCGCCTCCACTGCCCATCCCCATCCTCATCTCCACTCCCCATCCTCGCCTCCGCTTCCCCAGCAAGCCCAGTGTGTGCCCAGCCAGCAGAGCTGGGCTCTGCAATAGCTTCTGGGCACCAAAAAGTCTGCAGGACTCAGCCCCCAGGGACTTTACAGTGAATTCTCCCACAGATGGTCCTTCATGGCACGTTCAGACCCCCTCCACACCACCATGCCCTGGAGGGGAGCCCTTCTGCCATGGTCAAAGTGAGTAAAGGACAGATGCGCTGCCCACGGCAGGACAAACAGCTTTCCCGAGGGGACAAAGCATCCGAAGCACCACTTCTGATGGCTTCTGTCTGGCAGACAAATGAGACTTTTCCTCCCGCTCCCGGACAGGAGAGATCGGAGCCCTCCTCCCTTCCCAGGGAGCCGCCTCAACTGGGGAGAGGAAGGGAGAGTCCCAGGCATTTCATCAAGGCAGGGGAAGTAACGTGGCTCAGTATCTTTGTCCCAGTTTTACAGCTGGAAAAGCTGAAGCACGGAGATGTTGGGTCCCGCGCAGCCCTGACCCCCATCCCCTCTGCTCCACAGCCTCACCCCGAGCCCCCACGGAACTGGAGACCCCGGCTGGACCCTCCAGCCCAGGAAAAGCATCCTCTCCCCTTGCCCGTCCCTGCCGCCACCCCAAAACACCGGCCCAGCTCCCCACCTGAGCAGCCACCGTGGGCAGGGGGAGGCAGAGCCGGCCCCAGAGAGACCCTGCGGGTCAAGTGGCTGTTTAAAAAACTCTGGGAAAATATGTTTATTCCATGGATCACAGCAGCTCCTTTGGCTGTTGCTGCAGAATAAACAATGGATATTTAAAAATACTTCTTTATACATAGAGTCAGGATGGATTAGGGAAGATCCCTGGTTGGGGAGAGCTGGGATGCAGGGAAGGAGAGGTGGAGTTCTGCTTGCACGTGGAGCCCAGGGATGGGTTTGGAGGGAGGAAAGAGGTGCCGGTCCCAGACACATCCAAGGGAGCACAGGGTCTGCCTGGCCATGGCGTTAGAGATGGCACAAGAAGTAGTGGAGCCCTGTGCAGAGGGGGTTCAGCAGCTCCTGGAGGATGCCTCATTACAGGGCATTTCCCCCGCAAGCGGAGCTGAGCACCAGGGCAAGATCCCCGCAAGGTCCCAAAACCCTCCCAAGGCAACGCCAAAGGTCTGCCTGCCCCCCCTGCAGGGTCAGGCTCCCCCCAACCAGTGCCCAGCGCTGCCCTGACAGGGAGCAGGAACCATCCTTCAGACCAGGGGAGGATGGAGCAGGGGCTTCCTCCTGCAAGGAGCTCAAATTCCCTTTCGTAGATTCCCAGGGAAATAACCTGGGATGATTCAGAGGCAGCTGGACATAAGCCCACCTTCCTGCAGCTGGTGCACCCACGTAGCCCTGAGGGCTACCTGCTTTGGCCACCCCCGGTGCCCTGAGCCTGTGCCAGCTCTAAACCTCCCTCCCTGATCTTAAAGTTTTCGGGTGCTGTCACTCCTGCTTAAGTGGGTGTAAAGTCCCTGCGCTGCTTAATCCCCGTCCCACCGCCTCATCCACCCCCACCAGGCTGCTCACAACACCCCAATTCAGTGTTTCGGGCTCACACACGGGGCTCCGGTGCTGCTAATCCCCCTCTCCGGGGGTGCGGGTGAGGCTCCATCCCGGACACGGAGAGCAGATAAATTAGCACCTGGCATTTAGGAGAGAGAGGGGAGCGTGTGAGGGCGGCAGGAGCTCGGCGGGGTGAGGGGCAGGGGGCTGCCTCCCGAGGGGTGACGAGCTGGTGGCGGTCACAGCCTGGGCGCTGCAGCCTTGGGGCTGCACAGTGAGCCAGGGAGGTGGTGGAGCTCACCCCGTCACCCACAAACGGGAGACCCAGAGCAAACCAGGGGTACCCCGTGTGCCTGTGGGAATATTCTCCGGGATGAGCCTGGCCAAGGGAGGATGGATGATTTCCATCTGCCCAGGAGATGAGTCCAGGGCAAGCGGTGCACGAGCCTGTGCGCAGGGGAGGAGGGCACCCGCTATCACATCCCTGCCCAAGCTGCCATGACCTGCCACCTGAGGTATTAAGCACAGTTTTAATCCTCTGTCCCCTCATGTTCAATTCCTAATTGCGTCTGTGAGCTCACTAAAGCTCGGCAGGCACCGAGCAGGGGCTGAGGCTCGGCGGGAGGAGAGGACAGACCGGGCAGCGAGAGGCAAGCGCCAGCTTTGCCTCCCAGCATCGTTAAACTCGGGGCATTCAGACTCTGCCAAGGCTGATGCCACACCAGGATAAAACAAAAGCTTTTTATAGCTGGGAACTCTTGCCCTCTCTGCCCTGGCACGCTGTTTGCATACTCGCTGCTACAGAGCGAGTGATAAAAACCAGCACACGGCAGGAGTCTCCGCGGCGTTGCTGCTCCCTGCCCTCACCACCGCAGGGACACCGACGGCAGGGACAGGGGCATCCCCCTCTCCCCGGGGTCTCCCTGCTCTCCCCTTCGGTTCCAGCCTTCCTCAGCTTCTCCGGCGGAGCAGAGGGTTGGGAAGCAAAGCCATGGCAGCAAGCAATTGCACCCAAACTGCCGGCCGAACACTTGAGGGGTTTTGCCTCTTCGCCCCCAGCCCTTCCCCAGGAGCGGAGCGGGGCAGAGGCACGGCTGCACCCGGAGAGATGCCGTTCAGCTTTGCACCAGTAAGGGACGGTGCCAGAGCCCCTCCGGAGCCAGGCTGGTGTTGCAAAGCGTTGCCCGTCCATGGAATTCAGAGCCAGGGCCGTGCTGGCGCAAGTTCCCCAGCCCCGGAGCAAAGGGCAAGGGCAGTCGGGGGGGTTCACCACCGCAGCCCGGGAGAGCCGCGAACCCCAGCACCTCCGGGACGGGCATCGCACCCCTACAGCCTCAGCAGCGCTCGTTCCCCCTCCAGCTTGCCAAAAAAGGTTTTCCCAAGAAACCACACACATGCTCTAGGAATGTGACAGCACCCTTCCTCCTGGCTTTCAAGCCCCAGCCTGGCCAGAGCAGCCTGAGCGGCCACTGAAGCCCTCAAGGGCTTGGAGATAGGATTTACTTACGCAAACCCTCAGGGGATGCAGGTAGAGGGCAGCAGGCTGGAGCTCTGCAGGTGGGGCTAGCACTGCTGAGAGCTGCCAGCCCACATCACGCAGGTCCCACCAGCCCAGGACCCCACAGCATCCCCCTCTGTACGAGGGCTCTGAGCAAGCCCTGCCCAGGAACCCCTCGGACCCACATGCTACGTGGGGCTGAGGAGACATCCCCTCTGCAGCAAACCCACCGGGCCTCGGAGCCATCCATGACACAAAGCCACACACCCTGTCACTGCCTGCTCCTGCCACAGTGCTGGCTGCCACCAGGGTCCCACCACCCCCTCCAGCATCTTTTATTCCTCCTTCCCTCATCCCTAAATGCCTCCCCTGTTCAGCATTAACCCCTCCTGCTGGGTGGGCTGGCATAGCCCAGGGGTGCAATGGGGCTGTCCTGGCTCCCCAGGACACGGGGGACACCCGGGGACAGCGCAGGAGGTCGGTGAGGACCACGAGATGCTCTACCCTCTGCCTGAGCAAGAGCTGCTCAAGGAGCATCGTTTTACCCCAAATCCTCTTGGTCGCCCGGGGGGAGCCCGGGGCTCAGTGGGGCGGGCACGGGGCCAGGCCAGGCACTGGGCTCTTGGCAACGGGTCCTGCTCTGCCTTTAATGTCCGCAGCGGTAATTAGTCTGGGGCTCTCTGCGCTGAGACTTCAGGAATAGTTTCCATATCGGCCCCACGAATCTCGCTTTGAAGTTGTTTGGGATTATCTGTCATCATGTTTCCTTGTCAGCACATAAACACGCCGTGATGAAGCTTTAACCCGCTGGGTACTGCCTGTCCCGGGGAGGCTGGAGGAAGCTGGACATAAACTCTGGGCTCTATATAAACTCTCCTCCCCCGGTAAAGGCAGCTCTGGGAGCCACAGCATCACGGCGGCCGGGGCTCAGGCATAGGCGGCAGCTGGAGGGGGGAAATTCTCTGCGTCAGAGCAACAAAAAATAATTAAAATGTGCTTTTTCACCTGGTTTTAGAGTTTGGGATAGTCAAGGCACGCTCAGTATCCCACCGTGCCTGCCAGGGGAAATGCATATATCGTGCCTTTATGTGGGATTTAAGCAGATGCTTCGTGCTTTGCATCTGGGGCAGCTTAAAGCCATTCCCACATCTTGTCACTCCTTCCACCCGGCTGCTGCCCCGGCACGGCCTCCCCGGCACCCCCCGGCAGAGCATGGGGGGGTTAACCCCGGTGCCACCCCGGCGTGGGGCAAGCCCTGCTCCCCGCGCATCCCTCCGAGCTCCCCCGGTATTCGGGAGGGCGAGGGGCCATCTCACACGCTCACATCCTGTTTTTCCAAGCGAAGCTCCTGGGAGCGAATGCATCGATAATGATGAAAGAGGCAGAGTGTACCCTGGGTACCGAGAAGGTCAAAGCCCGCTGCCTGCGCAGGCAGGGCTGAGGTCACTCCACTCGCTGTTTATTAGCCCGTTCCCACAGTGGTTTTGCCCTCCGGACACACAGCTTGGGCGGAGGGAGCCCCCAGGGTGGCTTTTGGGGGGGACAGACGGGGCTGGAGGGGTGGGAAACCCGGTACGGTGAATGCAGTTTGTTCCCCCCCGCCCCACGGTGAGCAGCATCGCTTCCCGCCGGAGGGGAGACGGAGGCAGGGATCTGGATGCCGGGGGACGATCCTGCCCCAGCTGGAGCCCCGGGGCCACTCGCCATCCCGGGGCTGCTGCTCTTCCCGAGGCTACGGCAGCGTTGTGAGAATTAGGGAAAGGGGCACCGCGATCCTGAAACCCAGCCAGTGTCAAAGGCTACACTAAAGCAATCTCAGGTCCTTCTCCTGCCCCCCAAATCCCTGTGCAATTATGTTTTCAGATTTTTAAAAAAAAAAAAAAAAAAAAAATCATAATAAGGCTGTTTTCTTTCCCATGTTGCTGCAGGGAGAGCCTGTGGCAGCAGCGAGAGCAAAGCCTGCGGGATGTTATTCCCCATTTCTGACATTTTTCAAACACCTCGTGGCAGGAGTTCATTTCTGACATGTCCCATCTCCCTCCAGCCGCAGGTACCCGGAGAAACGAGGGTCCTTGTGCTGCCGCCAGAACCTGCAGAGGCTTTACAGAGGTTTTCACAACTCCTTCTCCATCGTTTCTGCTTTTCCTGAAGCTATTGCTAAAGAAAAACGGGGTGGGGGGGAAGGAGGGAGAAGTTTGCAACAACACTGGGACAGATTTCACAAAAAGTGTGGAAACTGTCGTGAAAAAAAAAAACATTAGCAGCAAAAATAACGTCTGAGAGGAGCTGTGCTTTCTGAGGGAGGTTTCCGAGGAAGAGGAGCATCCCACGGAGCATCCCCCTGACCCTGCTCTGCCCCGGGCACCATCCCCTGAAGCTCCAAACCGTGTCCCCAGTGCCCAACAGCATCCCCGCTCCCCGGGGCTCCCGTCCCCTCCTGGGCCTGACCCCGCACCCAGCGCAGCCGGGAAAGGGGTGTTTGCTTCCAGCCCGGGGTGTGTGTAGGGTGGGAAAACAACAACAACAACAACAACAACAACGAGGAGGAGGAGGAGGAGGAGGTCAGGTGCTTTCCCCCGGCTCTGGCCATGGGCGCAGGGTGGCTCCCATGCCATGGCAGCTATTTTTAACCCGTGCATTCCTCCTGCCTCCCCAGCGTCTCTCAGAAACCTCCTTCTTGAGGGAAGCAAATGGGGAAAAGGTTCCTCCCCGCCGGCTGCATCCCGGAGCTGGTGTCCGGGCACTGGGAGAAGCAGCAGCCCCAGCACCCTGTCCCCTTGCCCACCCCATGGGGATGGAGACCCCCAGGGCTCCAAGGGGCTCAGGGTCCCACTGTCCTGGCAGGTGAAAATCCCACCCCAGGACTGGGAACTGGGTGAGATTTCATATCTCCAGGCCCCTTCATCGCTGCCCAGAGCCTGATTTCGCAGCTCCCAGCCCAGCTCCAGCACCCACAGCTGGTTAAACCCCACGGTGTCCCCTGGCAGGCGGGTGTCCCCATGGGCGCAGGGCTCACGTGGCACTGGGAGCCCAACTTTTACCCTTATGCAATAAACACTGCGAGTGGCTTCTTGTTCCGTGACTCCCGGGTTGGGAGAGACGAGAATATGAATGAGGAGGTTCTGCAGCTGCAGCGAAAGCATCGGCTTGGGGGGTGGGAGTGAGGAGGAGGAGGAAGAGGAGGCAGAGGCTGAGCTGGTCTCCAAACCCCGACTTTCAGGGGAAGGCAGAGCCCACGCTGGCAGCTCGGCGTCTCCACCGTCAGCAGGAGATACCACCAGCATCCTGCTCCACACGGGAGCTGGCACGGCCACAGGGCAGCCGGGCTACCGAGGGCAGGGAGGGAAAACCTTTGAGGGAATGAAAACCTTCCGGGGAATGAAAACCCTTCCCCATCCCGGGTGCGTCCGTGGTGGAGGAGGGCAGCGGGGGCTGGCGCGGGGAGGGCAGGGTGTTGTAAAAGCAGGGACCCTGCCAGTAGGAGCTGCCGGGCTGGCGCAGGCTCCGAGCCCCTCTGAGGTCAGGAACGGTCCAATGAGTATTTATTATTTTTTTTTCCTAAAGTGGCACTTGGATCTTTCGGTTCCCAGAAGCGACCTGAAGCGTGAGCGAGGGGTCTCCAGGTGCTGGGACCCCCCGGCTGGGGTGGCTGGGGTCCCCTCCGCAGCCTGCCCATCCCTGCACCCCCGGGGCAGAGCGTGGGGTCCGTAGGGAAGGGCGGGTGGATTGCTCAGGGATGTTTTCCGTCTCCAGGCCAGCTTCCAGCCCCATCTACGGAGCAGGCGGGAGCCGGCCAGCACGTGCGGGAAGGGGCAAACGTGGCCACCAACACGTGGCAGGGCGATGCCAGGGGCCGGGCAAAGGGCACGGGTGGGAGCCTGTGACCGAGGGGCAGAAGCTCCCCTTCCCGATCCGGAGATGCATCCCAGCTCCCGGGAGTCTGACTCGGTGCCATTTGCTCTCCCTGCTCCATTTCCCCAATTCCTGCCGGGCTTTTCCCCCGCAAGCAGCCGGAGACCCCCAGCCCTGGGTGCAGGAGGGTCCCTGCAGCCCCTGGGTGTGGGGCAGAGCTGGCTGTGGGTGCAAGCAGAGCCACGGCTCGTGCAAGACGCTGGTGCCAGGCGTGTGCCCGCGCCGTGCCAGCCCTCAGGGACATCCCCGCCTCTGCCAAATCTCCTTTGCAAGAGCGTGAAGCAAGCGGCGCGTCCCGGGGGTGCGTTTTGGGGTGCTGAGCACCCCCAGCAAGTGCCAGCCCCGACCCACACCCAGGGCACAGGGACACTGGGGACCACGGTCCCTCCGAGCCCTTGGCGAGGGTTTTCCTGCCCGGGGGGCGGCGGGCAGGGTGGGGATGCGCTTCCCACGGGCAGGATGGGCTTGTTTACCGGGGGCATCTTTTATCTGCACAAACAGCGGGCAAAGTGGATGTGGGTTTGTCGTTATCTGCCCTGGCCATCGGAGGGGAATGTAAACACGGATGGGGTGGAAATGCCGCGGCACAGGGACATCCTCGCCGGGGGGTCGCCGCGGTGGGCAGCAGCACCCAGGGGGCCACATCACCCCCTCCTGCGTGGGGATGGAGCCGGGTTTCCCACCCACGGGAGAGTCGGGGTGCAGCGTTGGGTTGGAGAGGAGCCCTTCCCCGTGGGATGCCCGCAGACGGGGCGGTGATGGATGGGGCGAGACGAAAGCCACCGGTCCCCGCCGCCCACCACGCAAGAGTTTATCCTCCCCCCCATTTATTTTCTTCCTGTCTGCAGCAAACCCTCCTGTCATCAGCAGCCCGGTTAGTATTGGTGGAAGTGCCAACCGGGGATGGGCAGGAACTGCCCCTCGCTGCCCGTCCCCGGGGGCTGCTCTCACGCCGGGGGCAGCAGGGCAGCGACGAAGGGGAGAATGTACCCCCCCCCCAGCCATCCCATGTGCAATGCAAACTTCACTATTCCACGAGACGTGTTTTCCAAGAGCCACAGGCAGGTTTCCCTCCCCGGGAGCCTGTGGGGAGGGGAGAAGGGTTTCACAAAAAGCCCACCCTGCCCAGCTAAAAGGGGTTTAAACCAGGTCAGGAGCAAAGGCAGCGAGGGCCGGGGAGCGGGCAAAGGGAGGGCCACCCACCAGCAGCACTTCTGCTCCCAATTTAGAAGGCAATAAAGTGATAACCTGGTATCACATGAGGATGACGAAGGCCTTTCCAGCCCTGTTAGCTGCCCAGGGAAAGGGCAGATAAAACGCCCTAGAGATGAACATACCATGGCCAGCGGGTGCTGGTGTCGTGGGCAGGAGAACACGGGGCCCCTGTGCCTGCGGGGCAGGGTGGGCAGTGCCAGGGCATCTCCTGAACCCCCCCAGCCAGGAGCATCCCTGGTCCCTCGTGTGCTGCTGGGAGTACCGAGCTCCAGCAGGCGTGGGGATGGTGATGCCATGGTGGGGCTGAGGTCCCCCTGCCCCCCTTCCTCTCTTTTCTCAGTGGTTTTCTGTGCCGTCCCCCTGCACAGAACCAAAAAGAAATGCCAGGCACCCCAGCAAGAGGTGGCACAGGGGTCCTGCCCCCCTGAGACATCACTGGTTTGTTGCCCAGAGTTTGTTGTTCCATGGCCCTGGGTCCAGGTGGTTCCCCCTTTTCTTTTCTTCTGGCTTTTATTTTTGATTTTTAATCTCCAGCAGCCTCTGTGGGAAATGGGAGACAGAGACGGATGAGGAGGAAAGGCTATTGTTAGGGCTCTGGGCTGTGCGTCCCAGAGCGGCTCCCTCGGTGCCAGCGGGTTTTGAGGGGGGTCTCTACAGGAGGGAAGATGGTCTCTGCAGGGGGAGATGGTCCCTGCAGAGGGAAGATGGTCTCAGCAGAGGGAAGATGGTCCCTGCAGAGGGAAGATGGTCTCAGCAGAGGGAAGATGGTCCCTGCAGAGGGAAGATGGTCTCAGCAGAGGCTGGGAAGGCTGTCACTGCCAGCCCGGGGGAGCAGCGTGTTCTCCTCCGTGAGCTGGAGCTCTGCAGGGCTCGGCCACGGCAGCAAGAGCTGAGCATCCTCATCCTTGGTCCGGGATGGGGACTGGCCACCTCGCTCTGCCCACCTCTGTGGCAGCATTTTGGGGTCTCCTGGGCACCCCAAGTGCTGTGTAGGAGCCCCCTCGTTGCCTGCAGGTCTCACAGCGTGGAGAAGGCATCTCTGCAGGACGGGAAGGATCCAGTCCCCTGAAGGGACACCTCCAGAAAGGGCATTGTGTGGGATTTTGAACACCCTGGAGGGTTTTTCCCCCCACACTTACTGTTGTAGTCAGTCCTTGCCCGCACCCTGACCCGGGGGTCCCCCGGGCAC
Source organism: Calidris pygmaea (assembly GCA_003697955.1). NCBI lineage: Eukaryota > Metazoa > Chordata > Aves > Charadriiformes > Scolopacidae > Calidris > Calidris pygmaea. Next base: position 1,175,825 of record QJSC01023312.1, read on the forward strand.
TGAGGGCAGACACCCCACTGAAGCCCCTGCTCCCCCCCAGCCAGGATATGCCCTTAAACCCTGACCTTCCCCCGGCTCCTTGACCCCGTAATGGTCCATTCTCTGGGAGGAGGAGGAGGAAATGGCCGTGGACCTTGTTATTCGGTGGCGGGACGCCTCGCTGGGTTGGGGGTCACTGCTGATGTCATTCGCCACCGCCGGATATGTTATTTTCCTGCCCCAGCGCCCGGTAATCGATTCAGCAGCTGGCATGGGGCAAGGGCTGCCTGCCTGGCACCGCAGCCTGGGTGGGGGTCTCAGGGGTCTTCAGGGGGCACCGCAGCCTGCCCAGGGTCCCGGGAGTCCTCGGGGGGCACCACAGCCTGCCCAAGTTCCCGGGGGTCCTTGGGGAGCAGACCCCTGGCAGCACCCCTCTCCATCCCCCAGCCTGGCAGGAGACCCCTGCCCTGGTCACAGAGACGCTGCCCTGGAAGGGGGTTCGGAGCCCCCCCAGGAACCCCCAGCGCCCCAGGGCTGGACCAGGGCTCCGCAGGGATGAGGTTCCATCCCCCAGGGATGGGGCAGCGGTCAGGGGGCCGCGGGAGCTGGCTCAGCCCCGGCCGGCCGGGGTTGCCCAAGCCACGCGTGGGTCGCGGCAGGCAGGGAAGGAGGGAAGGAAACGAGGTGCTGCCGGCTCGGCCGTGCCCGGCTGCAGGCCCCGGGCCAGGGGCCAGCGCGGCGAGCGGCAGCCGAGCTCCATCTGTTGGAGCCGGAGTGATGGGGAGGGTTCGGGCAGGACAAGGGCTGGTCATTGCCACGGCCCCGGCCACCACCACGATTCACTGACGCTGCCGAAATGTGGGTAGGGTGGGGTGGTGGGGGCACTGGGGGGGGTCTGCCCCCTTCCCAGCCGTGCCACCCCTCTGACAAGCTCAGGGCACCCCTCTCCCTCCGTCCGGCCAGCACTCATCACACTTGTGAGCAGGGTGGTGCTGCGGGGGTGGGGAGTGGGCTCTGCCCACCCCAGGGATGCTCGGAGAGGCTTTGTGCCAGGGCTGCACCCCCCCACCCAGCCTGGGGCTCCGGCCCAGCGAGTCTGACCCACCCCACCGTGCTCCAGCTGCTCTTTAAAGGGTTTATTTAATAAAGTTGTTCAAAAACCATTATTTTTTCACTGCCCCAGCCCCGGGCAGCCCAACCGGAGCAGTCCTGCTGGGGGTCTGCACCAGCACCCCAGCCCGGGCACGGCGTGGGGGGTGTCAGACGTGTGTGGGCGCTGTGTGGCCCCCCCAGCCGCTCCCGCGTTTGGTCTCAGCCCCCCCCAGAGGTGGCAGAGCCATTTGGGGTGGAGGTCTGTCACCCTGGCAGGTTGACATCTGTCCCCGCAGGGTTCACACCGGGACCACCTGGGACCTCCCAGAGCGGCCACCCCGGCTGCAGCCCCATGTGGGGCAGGCGATGGTCACTGGGGGGGCACCCCTGGAGTGGGGGACAGAGGGCTGGGACCCCCGTGGGGAGGAGGCATCGCTGTCAGCATCCCCCCGTGGGGTCACCTCGGGGCGTTGGGTGCATGGGGTGGAGGGGAAGGGGGGCAACGCACCCCCCGGGAGCGGAGGACACAGGGTGTAGGTGCCCCTGGGGGGGGAGAACAGAACCAGGGGAGGGCACAGAGGGGAGGGTACCCCTGGGAGGGGGGGAATGGGACTGGGGGACACAGGAGGTGGGTGCCCCTGGGGGGAATGGGGCCGGGGGCCACAGGGGGGAGAGGGTAACCCTGGGAGGGGGGGAAGGGGACTGAGGGGCACGGGAGGTGGGTGCTCCTGGGGGTGACCAGGACCAGGGGGGCACGGGAGGTGGGTGCCCATGAGGCGATCAGGACCGGGAGGCACAGGGACCCGCCGTGCGCCCGGGCGCGCCCCGCCTTCCCCAGGCCCCGCCCCTTCTCGGCATAAGCCCCGCCCTCACCCCGGCCCCGCCCCAAGGAAGCTAACCCCCGCCCCCAGCCCCGCCCCCTCTCGGTTTCCCGTCGCACCCCGCGGCGGAAGGGGCGTGTCCCGGGCCGGAAGTGGCGGCCGGGCGGGCAGGGTGGCGGCGGCAGCAGCAGCAGCAGCAGCGCCCGGTCCCGCTCCCGGTCCCGGCGCCATGTCGGGCCGCTGCTGCCAGGAGCAGACGCCCAGTCGCGACATCCCGGGCCCCGGCAAGCGCCTCGCCCTGCCCGACGGCGCCCCGCTGCCGCCCGGCGACTACAGCACCACGCCGGGGGGCACCGTCTTCGGGACCACGCCGGGCGGTGAGCGGCGGGCCGCGGCCGGGCCTCGCGCTGCGGGGCTGGGGAGGTGGAGGGGGGATGCTCGAGCGGGAGCCCGGGGGGTGCAGGCCCTTGTGCGGGGCGGGAGGTGTCCGGGCGGAGCCGCCTGTGGGTCCTGGGCCCCCCCTCCCCGGGCCGGGCCTTTCTCCGGGGCTCGGGCCGCTGCGGTGCCTTGAGGGGGGGGGATAACGAGGGACCGGGAGGCTTTCCCCTCCCCCGGTGCAGCGGGATGGCGGCCGCCTGGTGTCCGTGCTGGCAAACAAGGCTGCTGGAGCGCCTCGCAAACCCGCCCCACGCTTTGGGTTACTCATTAATTCTGATATTTGCAGTTTCCCCGGGTAGGGAGCGAACCCTGCAGCCTCCTTTTTCTTATTTTTTTTTATTTTTTTCCTCCTCCTCCCGAGTGGCTCTGCCTTCTGAGGGCTCCAGCTGCTGCAAACAGAGGGCGGGCTGGTTCCCTCTGCCTTCGGGCCGCCTCGCCGCGCTGCGTGTGGCTCCCGGGGCTCGTGTCTCTCGGGAATTTCACCTTCAAAAAAGAATAAAACCAATGGTGGGAGTTAACCCTGCCCGCGGCGGGGGGGGCTGAGCACCCAGCCCCTGCACGGAGCCTTTATCTCAGGAGACACCTTGTGGGTGTCTCCCTGTCGATCCACAGGGACGTAACGGGCGAAGCTGGTTGCAGAGGCCCGTCCATCTGAAGGCTTCTGTGTCCACGTCGCTTCCCCCAGAGCCTGGTTATTCGGAGTAGCTTGCCTTTCGAGGCACGCGGCTGCTCTCCCAGATGATGAAACCAGGCACCGGGTCGGCTGTGGGTATTCCCAGCCCCAGCAGCTGCCCGCGCTCCCGCTCACCGCTGCTTTCACATCATTTTTTCCATACCTTTATTAATATTTTTCCCCCTGTGCTGCTACGCAGAGGATCGGCACGAGCAGCTGGAATGATGAAACTGTACTTGAAGTTCAGCCAAAAGAACAACCCAAAGGGGAGGCGGCAGATGGTGCTTTGTTCGTCCCTCAGACCTTCCTGTCTCTTCACAACCCGATACCTAACGGGTTAAAATTCAGAGAAAGAGGGAAGTCAGCCTTGCTGATTCACTTGAGTGTTTTGTTGGGTTTTTTTTTTTTGGTGTTTGTGCAGAAACGTTTGGTTGGGGAACTGAATTCTGGGTGTTGTTTTTGCCATATGTTCTCTCTGCTCTGAAAGCAGCCGATAACTGCGGTGCTTAACGAGCGCGTGCAGTAATTACTTGCAGGAGGGTGACTCTGTCTCCGCTACGTTCGTGTGCTCTGAGTAACACAACAAAAATGAACAATTAACGGTGCTGTGCGGTGTAACGAGCCTGCCAGGAGCTGGGTCTCGGGAGAGTTAATGAATGTCAGAGCGTGGAGGAGAAGCACGAAGGGTGTTTGTTGTTGGGGTGTGTGCAGTTGGCAAAGCCCGCGGTGCTCTCATGACTGGGTGGCGCCTTGGGCTGTCCCCAGCCTGTTTGAGGACACCTTGTGCTGGGGCTTTTCCATCCCCCCCAGGAGGGAAGAGATTCCCTCTCCTCAGCCAGTGCAGCAGAACTGCTTTTCTTACAGCAGAGATTAAAAAAAAAAAACAACAGTATATGGGGGTGCAGGGAGCGTGTGAGGGGTGACCCCACACTATGGGGTGGGAAGGGACCTCTGGAGATCATCCAGTCCAACCCCCAGCCAGAGCAGGGCCACCCAGAGCAGGTCCCACAGGAACGTGTCCAGGGGGGTTTGAATGTCTCCAGAGAAGGAGACCCCACCATCTCCCTGGGCAGCCTCTGCCAGGGCTCTGCCACCCTCACAGCAAACAAATTCCTCCTCATGTTTAGGTGGAACTTCCCATGTTCAAGTTTGTGCCCATTCCCTCTTGTCCTGTCCCTGGGCACCACTGAAAAAAGACCGGCCCCATCCTCCTGACACCCACCCTTTCAGTATTTATAGGTGTTGATCAGATCCCCCCTCAGCCTTCTCTTCTCCAGACTAAAAAGCCTCAAGTCCCTCAACCTTTCCTCAGCAGAGAGATGCTCCAGGCCCCTCATCATCTTTGTAGCCCTCTGCTGTCCCCTCTCCAGCAGTTCCCTGTCCTTCTGGAACTGGGGAGCCCAGAACTGGTCCCAGTGCTCCAGCTGGGGCCTCCCCAGGGCAGAGCAGAGGGGCAGGATGACCTCCCTCCACCTGCTGCTCACACTCTTCCTGATGCCCCCCAGGATGCCATGGGTCTTCTTGGCCACAAGGATGTGTGACCTTTAAGCCTGGTCTGTTCTCAGTATTCCCTTTGTGCCCGTCCTGGCTCCTCGCCCGCTCCCCGAGGGCTCGCACACGTGGTCTTTAAGCGGAGCCCACGTGCGGCAGGATCTGGGGAGTCCTCCCAGCTCGGTCCCTCTCCAGCCCAGGTGCCCGGCACGCTGCGAGGAGGTGGCTCTCAGGAGGGGGACAGGGACGGAGCAGCAAAGCTCGGGGTGCAGGAATGGAGCGAGCTGTTGTTACTTGGGGACTTCTTCAAGCCTAGCGCTTCATCCCGATGAAAATACTCAAAGTGAGCCAAATTCTCACCCGGGTTTCCCAAGGCGCACGTGGAGGCAGGGGGGTGGTGAAGCCGGGGTGTAACCGGGGAGTGGGGCAGTGCCCTGGGGTGTAGCTTTTCCTACCACCGGAGGAGAAACCGCTCTCAGCTCAGCCCGACGCCTTGGAAGGAGCCCGTTTGTGGCCGGGGGCCGTGCCTGTTGACAGCCCGGGCTGGGTCCTGCTCCGTGTCCCCTTTCGTAAGCCCCGGGCATGTGACCGTCAGAGGAACGTGAACCCGGCGTGGAAGCTCTTGCCCGCCTGAACTGTGCTCCCGATACCCGGTACCCGAGCTGCGCTTCTAGGAAGCCCCGTCCTCACCCCCGGGAACCTCCCAGGAATTTCACACTCGGCTCCCAGACTTCCCAACCCCAGAGCACGCTCCTGATGTCGGGTTGGGTCTCCCCGTGAGCCCAGTGAAGCGACTCAAATTCAAGAATCTGTTAGTGAGAAGGTTCCCAGCGTTTTGGGAGCTCATTAGCGGGACTTTTCTTGAAACGTGATATCCAGCTACATTATTTTATGGCCGTGCTTCAAAATAGAGATTAATGTTCCTGGACAGATGTTACTGGGAGGTTGTTTCCCTGCGTGGGTGTATTTTTAGTTAAAGTTTTCCAGCGAGTACACAAGGAGAAGTTGCCTTTCCCTCTTGCTGGAACAGGATACAGAAAAGGGGTTTGCTTTTGGGGAAGAAAAAGCTGATCTATTTATTTTTCAGTACTTTCTGGGTTAAGGCTGCGGTCTTTTGGAGGAATCCCTTTTCTGCCTGTGGTTTTTGGGCTCCTTCCAGTGCAATTCCTTTATAAGGAACGGGCTGTTCAGCCCAGTGGTATTCCTAGAAATCCGTGCCTGGAGCAGAGGCTGGCTGCGATGCGCTGGAGCCAGCTGGTCCCATGTGGGGCGGGGAGAGTCGGCCACCGTCTGGTTAACCATTAAAACAGCCAGGAGTTAATGACCCCCTGCATTCGAGTCCTCAGAAAGGTCCATTCTTGGAGGTGCAGGAGTTTCTGCTGGGCAGCGCTCGGTGACGGAGGGAGGCACGGCCACGTCCTGTCCCTGATGTGTGCCCCTGAGTCTGCCCACAGCTCTCAGCCCCCGACAGAAGGGGCTGTTGAGATTATGAGCAGAAATTAAATTCAATTTACTGTTCCCTTTGGGGGTTGTCGTGACCCTGAGTTGGGTGGAAGGGGGTAGGGCTGGGGTTTGGAGCCCTGTGCTCTCTCCACACAGCGGTAGCATTGGCTGTTGCTTGGGTACCTGATGCTTTCATACTTTTTTTGGCAAATAATGTTAATGATATTGGACTTTTTTTAAGGTAGGACAAAAAAAAAGTGCTAAATAATAAGTATCACTTCAAAGGTGACTCCTGTTGCCTTACACACCCAGCTGTGAAGACGGCCCAGCTGTATTTCCTGCCCCAAAATGCTAAAAAAGACCCTGACGGTGCCCTTGTTCTCCCCCCAGGTACCAGGATTATTTACGACCGTAAGTTTCTGATGGAGTGCCGCAATTCTCCCATTGCCAAAACACCACCTTCTGACCTTCCGGACATTCCAGGTGTCACCAGCCCGAACGTGGAGGAGTTGAAGATTGAGAACAACCATGTCCAAAACTGCGATGAGAAAGTGAGCGCAGGTGAGTGCACCCAGAAACCGAAGCGACGCGCGTCGCTGGGGGCTGGAAATAGAGACAGGTACATACGGACGGGAGCCAGGAGATCCCCGGGAGCTGCGAGCCTACAGAATCACAGAATGATTTGGGGTTGGAAGGGACCTCTGGAGATCATCCAGTCCAACCCCCCTGCCAGAGCAGGTCCCACAGGAATGTGTCCAGGCGGGTTTGAATGTCTCCAGAGAAGGAGACTCCACCACCTCCCTGGGCAGCCTCTGCTGGGGCTCTGCCACCCTCACAGGAAAGAAGTTCCTCCTCATGTTTAGGTGGAACTTCTTATACTCAAGTTTGTGCCCATTTCCTCTTGTCCTGTCCCTGGGCACCACTGGAAAAGACTGGCCCCATCCTCTACCAATACCCTGATAACTTCTTACAGATCAAAATGTGCCTGGTGTTACTCGGTAATTAGGTTCTTGTGGTTGTTAGTTTCTGCTGTGGTCCCCAGTAATGGGACTCTTTTCAATTAGTTGGATGTAATTTGTTACAATCACTTAATTCCCATTAATTGAGCACTTGGGGGAGTGAGGAGTCGTCAGGAGAACAGAACTGGCCACTTTCTGCACATCAACACGTAACTAAAGGCACTGTAGGAGCAACATGAGCAACTTCTGCTCTTCAACAGGTTTTTTTTTTCAGGCTGTGTGAGATCAATTCTTGAAGCAACCTGCAGCTGCCGAGTACCGTTATTTATCTTCTCTCTAAAAATAAAGATCTGAACGCTCATCAGCTGCCTCCCCTGCTCTCTCTAAGCAAAAATCTTCCCCGAGTCAATATTGCTTCATTACACTCTTGTGACCTTTAGTGGCTTGCTGGGCTCCCTGGCAGCGTGGGCTGGGGGCCAGCCTGGTGTCACCCTCCCAGAGGAGCCCCGTCCCCAGGAGCAGATCGTTGCCCCTCACGCTGGTGTCCTCTCCAGCCGCCTGAGCCGCGGTGGCAGCTGGAAGATAATAAGTTGTGGAACGTGCGTTTATGTCTCTGGTAACAGAAGTTTGTCCCAGTGGCTGTCACCAGCGTTATTCTTCACGTTCCCTTGTACAAGGACATCCAGAGATAGAAATAAATCACTTGAAGGGCATCCTCTGCTCCTGCTCTTGTCTGAGTGGGATCCCCAGGGGGACATTTTGCTTGTATAAGATGGTTTCGGTATCAAAATTGATGCCTGAATGCAGATTTTTAAGTCCAACCTGCCGCATCTCTGAAGCACACCTGACGGTTGTTTGTTCAACAAAATATTTGGTATTTCATGTGAAACTTTGAGGAGTAATTCTTGGGTTTTGTCCCTCTCGGCAGGTGAGGAAGAGCAGTTTGACATGGACATCTAAAGCAGGCGCCCCCAGAGTGCTTATCCAGTGAAGAACCAGGACCTTGTCTCGAGGATTCCCACCAGCCAGGCTTCGGCGTAGCCCGTGCCTTGAGTGCCTTCCTGCTTCCCGGGAAAGGCCTCTCTTCCCCTCCGGGAACGGAGCGTGTCCCGTTTCGGGGCTGAGCCTCGGCCCCTCCCTCCGGCTGCGGCCCCCGGCGCAGCCCCCGCCGAGGACGGGCCTTGGGGCGCCGGAGGAGACACTCTCAATGATTGGTTTTGTTTCCAGTTTTATGCCTTTTTTTTTTTTTTGTTCTTTTGTTAATCATTTTAATACTGTAAAAGTGACAGAAATGCGATACAAGGGAGAAATAAAAATCACTTGGAGTCTCCTGGTGTGGAGATGACTGCAATAAACACGGCTCCTGTCCTTCACTTGGTCCGGCAAGAAGCTACCACCCTGTGGCAGAAAAATGGAAGGGGTGGTCCTGTGTAAAGCCTTCAGGAGAAATTTCTACACTGAAAGGGTTATCGAACACTGGAGGAGGCTGCCCAGTGGTGGGGTCGCCATCCCTGGAGGGACTTCAAAGCCGGGCAGATGTGGTGCTGAGGGCCATGGGTCAGTGGTGGCTTTGTCAGTGCTGGGTGGGTGGTTGGACTCCATGATCTCAAAGGTCCCTTCCAACCCAGATGGTTCAGTGACTCAGATAAACACTGTGCTTTGGGTTTTCCCCTGAAAGATAAAGGCTGAGAGGCTCTAACCCCTCTTGGCAGAAGGTCTCTGTGTCCCACCTGCAGCACCCGGTCACCACAGGAGGTTTCAGTGGCTCCAAGCCTGATGCCAGAAATAGTTATCAAAATCTGCTTCCAGATGGTTCTTTTGCTGCAGGTGTTTGAGCTCCTTTTCTACCACCCCACGAGGGGCAGGGCTGGGTCGGGTTTGGGGTGGAAGCAGCTGAAATCAGCTCAAGAGGAGCCACCTGTAGCTGAGCTCGGTAGAGGGTCTCCACTCTGAGCTGCCTTCTCCTGCTGGGGAAAGCCTGAGCCTCCAGCTCTGCTCCAACTCCTGCTTCCCGAAGGTGCGGATCTCCTCCAGCATGTGAGTGAACGCTGAACTGGAGTGTTTTCTGCTGGTTTTTTAATCCATGCTGAAACTTTGGGGTTGGTTTACACTTATTTCTCTTTTCCATGAGTTGGTGGGGCGGGGATTGACTCCCACTGACCTTTGGAGAAGAGGGGTTTAGCGGGGAGGTCGGAAATGTGTCCGTCTGTTTTCGAGGGGGAGAATTTTCATCTGAGAAAGTAATTTTCCCGTGGGGGTGGGCAAGGTGGACCCCCAGGGCGAGTATCTGGGTTCCAGTGAGGTTTCATAAGCGGGTCCTGGAGCCGTCTCTAACCCCAGGGCCCTGTTGCTGCTTTAGAGACGCTGCTGCTGGTGGCATCTCCTGGGGCTGGTGGTTGAGGTGCCTCAAGGAGGAGAATGGATCCAAGGACACGGCCCCGGCCTCAGACTTCCGAAAAGACAATGAGTGTCCGCTCAGCTCCGTGGTAGATAGCATTTAAATACCTGCTAATTAGGCTCAATTGTGGCATTATGATATGCAGGCTTTTAATAATGAGTAACAGAAGGAGCAGAGACAAAGCAATTGCTGCAGATAAACTTGCATATTTTTTTTTTTAAAGAAAGATAAGATTAAAAGTGTTTCTCTGAAGCCTTAATGGGGACAGATCCAAATTTATTGCCCTCGGGTGTCACTTTATCAGCCCGGCCACCAGCGGCTGGGTTTTGGTGGGATGTGCCTTTAGAGAGGAGCTGCTGGAATCTGGGCGGCTGCAGCTGCCACCGACTTGTCTTTTTTGGCTCAGTTAATATTTTCAGCTGGAAATGGGCACCATGAGGCTGTGTCCCTGTGCACTGTGGGGCCCTTCAGACTCCCGTGTCCTCGGAGCCCTCCTGGTCTCTGGTCACCACCCACCACAGCGACCTCCAGCCTCTGGGGGAGGCGGCGGAAAAGCTGGGTTTGGGAAAACTTCCCGCCTTGATGTTAATTTGCCCAAAGCCGGTTACTTTAGGGAAGGCTGGAAAAGCTGCCACAGCCCCATAATTAAGTCTCTGTTTTCCTGCTCTGCCCGAACCCGAATGTTTGTCGTTGTTGCTGGAGGGGGGGCTTTGCAGCTGGAAGGGTTGGGTTGGCGGGACCCCTGGCAAGTGGGTTTTGATGGAAAAGGGCGTCCGTTTGCGGGAGGGGGTTTCACCCTGAGATCCCAGACCCCTCTCGGAGATGCCCCCGTGGCGCTGCTGTCCCCGGGCAGGGGCTGTGGCTCTTTGGGGGGAAACAAGCCGATTTCAGCCTTGCCCAGTTTCTGACCCACGGTGGCCCGGCCGGGAATGGGAACGGGGTTTGATGTTGGTTCAAAATTGACGGCGAGCGAGGCTTTTAAATTCCGTCCCCTCCCGCCACCCCCCGGCTCAAGGGGAACAAGTGTTTAAGTGTGAAGTGTTTGGTCCGTGCCCGCCGCGGCTTTGCATCGGTATCTGCCTGCTGATGCAGATCCGGGGGGAGCATCAAAGCGCCAGGTGCCTCCGAAGGCAATTCATAGCCGATAATTCGGAGAGAGGGCGAGCACCCTGCCAAGCACCCGGCCAGGTGTGAGGGGGGGGGTCTGGAGGGGGGGGTCTCCTGCTGGCTCCCCTGAGGCCATGGGCACATCGGTGAGTTGCCGCCAGGGCTGTGGACACGTGATGAGGTGCTGTGGCATCCTCGTGTGCGTCTCCTGTGGGGCAATTCATCCCAAACCCCGCGCCTGGAACCCCTCCACCCGCGGCGTGGCACCACGCGCTCTCAGCGTCCCCCGCTCCCGGCCTTTGACATTTGTCTCCCGCATCCTTCCGACGGGCGTTTTTGGACCCGTCTCCTGCAGGGGTTCATGCTCCAAGTGTTCCCGCAAAGCGGCAGATAAAACTTTCTGAGACTCAACGCAAAGTTGAGAAAGCAGGCAATCTGTATTGTGCACAGGGGATCGCTCCTCCTACTGCGCACCCCGAATGCTGTTGTCAAATGGAATTGATACACAACAGGTATACATATTCAATGTCATTCCAAGAAAACATTAGCATATTCATTGCATTTCCAAGAATTCATTTACATATTATAATAAGCTTTGGGGCATGCATAGTTGTGCTTTCTGGTCGTCCTCATTTGGAGGGAGGGTCATTTCTTCCTCAATCTTCATCTTCTTCACCTGTCCTTTGGCTCACTTTTTTTGTGTTGGCAAAACATTCTAACTGCTTAACTGCTCATTAAAACTAATGATCTTCCTGCTACCACCTGTTCATCAGACAATGTCTGTATTTATTGCATCCCTGTCTTAGGTCACCATGTTCTCAGGGCCACAGACATCCTTTCTCATCTTACTAAGTCTTTGAAATTATTTGGGATGGTTGCTGGAAAAGCTACATTTCTTCTCTAAAAGAAGGTTCTCTACAGTTTAACCATTCATAAACTACATAAAATCTGCCTGAGGTATCACAAGCTTGCCAAAGCAAGGAGCAGCTCAGCGTTTCCCAGGCAGATCCCTGCACGAGTGGGGTTTGTTCCTCCCCTGGTTCCTGCACTGGAGCCACTTCTGTGGGGAAATGAGCCCCTTCTGGGGTGGGCTGAGCCCCCGGGCAAGTGAAGGCTGCGGTGTGGCTACCCGGGCAGGCTCAGCGGGAGGGGAAGCAGCCGTGGGTGGCTGCCCTGCACAGCTGGGACACTCCGGGGAGGTCCGAGGGACAAGTGTTGGCTTTGTCATCGCATTTTCTGTCCCTGCCCCTTTTTGTCTCGAGCGGGGCAGAGCAGCGTCCTGCTCCGTGTCCCGGTCACGGGACGAACAGCCCTGGCCTGACCCAGCTCCTGCTTCAATCTGCCGTTTGTACAAATATTACCCTGGGCCTTTGATAAACCCGTCGGTCTGTTTGTTCTTGTTCTCTCTTTCCTCCTGCGTCCAAAGTAAACCCTGTCCCAGCTCCCTCCCCGGCCACGGGCTGTTCCTCCCGAGGGACGGGCACCGGCTGGCACCGGGGACGGTGGTGCCTGTGGCTTGGAGCCATCGCCAGCAGCAGGCACTGCTCTTGCTCGTGTTTGGGGGGGACCCGGGGGCTGCCAGGGCCTGACCCCATGCATGGCGAGGGAAGCTGGGAGGCAGGCAGGGTTGCAGCTCCTCATCCTCATCCCAGCCGGGCTGAGGCTGCTGTGTGTATCCAGCTCCCGTAAAACCCCAGGCACTTTTTCCACCAGAAAACCTCCCCTGCTCCATCCTTCCCATGCCAAGGTGGAAGGATGTTAAAGCCGAGCCAGCCCTTCCAAGAGCAGAGATCCTGCCGGCTCCCCAACACCTCTGGGGGGGCAACAAAACTCTCCCCGAGCACCCACAGTGGGGTTTCTGCTCTGCAGCAAAACCACCACTGAGAAACTGGTGCAAAAACCCGTCCTTTCTGCCCAGGGGAGGCTCACAAGAGCATCTCTGCGTGCAAGAGGAGGGTCTGGCCACGCGTGCCAGCCGGACCATTCCCTGCCAGGGCAGTGGGAGTGGGGTGAAAGCCCCCGTGTCCCCTTCCTGCTGTCCCACCATCCGTGGGCAGTGTCCCTGCCCCGGCAGCCTGCGCTCCAGGGATGCTGAAGGTCCCACCGGTCACTGGAAAGGTGCTGAGTGCGGGGCCTGGCCGTGCCTGCAGGAGGGCAGCCCACCGGGCAGGACCCCCACTTTATTGTCCTGGTGTCTGGGCTCCCTCTGTCACCAGCTGATGTGTATTGGGGCAGGAGAAGGGACAGGCACCGAGGTCTCTGCTTGGGGACCAGGTCTCTGCTCGCAGCCCAAGCCCCGCAAAGCTGGGCTCACAACATACGTGTCCTGAGAAGAGTGGTGCAGCTTTATTGTCACCGTCCATGCTTTGATGTTTTCCTTACAGCCTTTATTTTTCCACCCCGTTCTTCCCAGGGCAGGGCTGCTGCCTTCCCCCTGTCCCACCACAACTTTTGAACCCGCTGCCCGATCCCAGACAGGCTTGACGGAGGGGCAGAGGTCGTGGAGATACAGCTTCCAGCGAGGCTGATGGACCCGGGGGGCTGGGGAGGGCGAGGGGGAGCAGGAGGGTGAGCGTGGGAGAGTGAAACCCCCTGGCCCCACCGCGGGTGTGACAGCAGTTTTTGAGAGGGAGTAGCAAACCTGTGGAGGAGGAGGCAAAAAAAAAATCTAATTGTATTTCATCCAGAGCCCAGATCTCTAGATTTCTGTGCACATCTGGCTCCTGCCAGGGGTGAGCCCGCACCTCCCTCGCCCACCCTTTGACAGCTCCTGCAAATGACCCTCTAATGACGGGCTGGCCGCAGTGTGAAACGCTGTCGGAATATGTAAGGGAGGGTCTGCGCGGGGGGAACCAGACGCGCTTTGTTTATCCGCCGGCTGGGATGTGGATTGGGGATAATCAGGCTGGGCCGGCGATGTGGAATGGGGGCCGCTGGTCCCAGGAGGGGAGGGATGGGGATGGCCCCGGCCACCCGCTTGTCCCCTCCACCGTGTATAGCCGGGGACCAGCAGTGGGTCCCACGCGTGACCCACGTCCCCCTCCACAGCCATGGGAGGGGGCATCTGTGAGCCCTGGGGGACCCCAGACCCACGGCTGCGATGGGGTGAGCCTGGCCAAACCTGGGGATGGACCCTCGCTGCCCCAGGAGGAGTGTCACCCCCCAGGGCTGGCACGCAGGGTGGCACAGTCACCCCGAGGGCACTCGAGACCCTGAGCATTGCCCAGAGCCCCCAGCCCCACCACCCCTTGGGGTGGGCACCCCAAAGGAGAGCTGCCTGCGCTGGCCACTGCGCATGGCTCAAAATCATGGCTGTTAGGGAATATGGCCCTTGCTCTTATCTCCAAGGGGCAAATAAAGGTGGAAAATCCCCTTAGCCCTTCTCCTCACCGGCTGCAGGTGCTTCCCCGCTCACTCTTGAGCAGCCCCCCATCGGGGTGGGAGCAGCTGCTTCCTCATGTCACCCCAATTTCCCTCTTCACAGAGCTGTTGAGCATCTTTTGCTTCATTCCAGTCCCCCCCCGCCCAGCCTTGCTCTAGCAAGTCACGGTGGCAGCCCACCCGCTCTGGGTGTTGCTGCCTGGCTGTGCTGGTTTTAACTGCTAGCCATATGGCAACTGCAGGCCCCAGAGCTGCAGGCAGGCTGCAGCCAGACCCCGGGGCAGGGAGAGCCTCTGGGTGCAGCAGATGGGCAGAGGGATGGGGAGAATTGCGCCCCGAGACCCCATTCTGCAGCAAAAATGGGCTGGGGAAATCAGCAGAGTCTACCAGGCATTTTTAATATATATAATTTATTGAATTACACAACCACAAGCCCCATCCAGTGAGTTGTGGAAAAGCTCTGAGCAAAGCTGTGGTTTTACAAAGGAAAGCAGTGTGTGAGGTGTTCAGGGCAGGTGGGAGGGCTGGGGGGCTTGGACCCACCGTGGGGCTGCCTTGTTGCCAGGGACACCTCGCTATTACCCGTGCAAACCCTCTCCGGCTCCTGGTGAACGGATGCTGCTTTGGAGAGGGATGCGGGAGCCCCAGATCCATCTTTTGCATCACTCCCTGCGTGGTCCTGGGTGAGGAGCGTGGATGATGGAGGTTGCTGCCTCCCTGCCTGCTGCCAGCCAGCTACTCCTGGCTCCGTCGCCCCCGGGGCCGGGCTCAGATTGGGTTTTTCAGGGCAGGAGCAGGCTGAGATGAACCCCTGCCTGCTGCTGCCCATGTGGCTCTGCCGTCTGGACACCGGGCTAACACATTAACTCGCCTTGATTGTAATAGAAATCTGATAGAGTTTTAATAGAAATATAATAGCAGTCTGAAGAGAGGCCCAGGGGAGAATTAAAAGCTCCGCTGGGGGAGCGTGTCGTGGCAGGGAGCGATGCTGCGGCGGCTCCAGCCCTGAGTCCCGGCTCCTGCCTCTGCGGAGCAGCACCAGCCCTCGGCACCCACCGCCCCGCTGCTGCTGCGAGGTGTCTGATGGCTTCCCCGCGTGCAGCCCGCATCCATCCCTGCGCCGCGGCCATGCAGTGCCGCCGGGGCACCCCACTCCTCCTCCCCTGGCACAGCCAGGGCTTCACCGACCCACGGGCAGGCGGGAGTGGGGGCAGTGGGGGCTCAGCGATGCCCCGGTCTGTGCGCTGGGCAGCCCATGGGGACACTTTTCTGGGCAGAGATGTGCCCCTTCCCGGCGGGGGATGAGCCGGCCTCAGTTGCAGCCACACTCCTCGATGATCATGTCCTCGTGGTGGCGGACGACGATCTCTCCCTTCTCGTAGTAGAGCATGGAGAGGGGACTCATCCTGACCGGGGAGCAGGCAGGGCAGGGCACCTGGTTGGGCTTGTAGAGCTGCAGCAAACTCTGTGGGGGAGACACGGGAAGGGCAGAGCGTCACCCCCCTGCCGCGGGACGGCGGGGCTGGGGTGCCCGGGGGGAGCGGAGGCAGCCACCCCCTCTTACCTGGATGTAAGCATGGTTGGTGGGCTTGAAGGTCTCATCCACGGGTGACGGACACCGCCCTTCGCAGCGGTAGGCGTTGTACTTCTTGGGGTAGACGATCCAGCTGCCCCAGCCGGTCTGCTCGAAGTCCACCATCATGTCCACCCTCCTGCAGAGGGACCTGCCCTCCTCCCCGGGGGCGGCAGCGACGGCCTCGCTCACCTTGATCCTTTGCTTCTCCTTCCTGTTCCTGCGGTGCCGGCGCGTCCCCGCGTCCGGGGAGCCGCTGTCACGCATGACGTGCTTGGAGGTCTCGGCCGTCCTGATGAGGCTGTGGTCTCCTGGAGACTTGTCCCTGGAGAAGACGAGCAGCAGGACTCCGTCCGTCACGTCCTGGGGCAGGGCTGGCTCCCCGTGGCCAGTGTCACTTGAGGTGGGCAAGTGCATCGGGGTGGTGGCCGGGGTGGCCGCCCCACTTCCCTCCCACTGCTCCCTTCCCGTGGGACCGTGGTGTCCAGGGACCACAGCCTGATGGAGCCAGGACCGGAGCAGGCTGGTGACCTCAAAGACTTTCCAGGAGGCCTGGGTGGAAGAGGGGCTGCCGGCCACGGTGCCCAGGAAGAGCTGGTGGGCGCAGGTCCCGCCGCCCCGGCACCTCTGCCGCCGGCTGTGGTAGATGTCCAGGGGGGCGTCGTGGGATGGAGAGAGGCCGGGCAGGCGGACGCGGAGCTGGGCCAGACTCACCTCCTGGCTGCTGGAGAGGGAGGACATGTCGAAGGAGAGCGCCCAGCGGGAGCCGTTCTGCAGGGAGCCTGAAACCCAAGGGGCACGGTGAGGGGACCCCTGGCTTTGCCCTCCCCTGCTGCCGCGGGAGCCCCAGGGTGGGGGGAAAGCAGCGGATGGTGCCGGTGATGGGGAGGGGGATGCCTGGGGACGGTGCCGGTCCTGGGGACAGGGACGAGTGGGGATGGTGCAGGTCGCGAGGGCAGTACTGGCCCCGGGCCATGGATGCCTGGGGACAGAGTGGGTCCCAGGATGGGGATGTGCGGGGATAGTGTGGGTCCTGGGGACACTGCAGGTCCCAGGATGAGGTTGCCTGGGGACACTGCGGGTCCCGGGGGCAGGGATGCCCGGGGACGGTGCTGGTCCTGGGGACAGGGATGCGCGGGGACAGAGCAGGCAGGGACAGGGATGTGTGGGGACTGTACCGGTCCCAGTGACAGAGTGGGTCCCAGGATGGGGATGTGCGGGGATAGTGCGGGTCCTGGGGATACTGCAGGTCCCAGGATGAGGTTGCTTGGGGACAGTGCGGGTCCCAGGACAGGGAATCGCGGGGCCAGTGCGGGTCCCAGGGACAGGGAATCGCGGGGCCGCGGTCCCACTCACCGTGCGGGGAGAGGCTGAAGGCGGCGGCGGCGGCGGCGCGGAGCGGGGCGGGGGGGGCGCGGAGAAGCTGCAGCATCAGCGCGGGGCAGCGCGGCGGGGCGCGGGTGGGTGCGTGGGTCGGTGCCCGTGTCGGTGCCCGGGTGGATGCCCGGGTGGGTGCGCAGCCCAGACGGAGCAGGGTGAGGGCGCAGAGCACCAGCGCGGGTGCGGAGCGCGGCGGGACCCGCATGGCTGCAGGGGCCGCCCGCAGCCGCCCTATTTGTACAGCGGCCCCGAGCGCCGCCCCGGGTGGTCCCCGCAGCCCCCTCCCCGCGGCCCCGGCCCCCTCCCCTATTCTCGCCGTCCCTCTTCCCATCCCTCCGTCCCCCGCTCCCTCCCTCCCTCCCTCCGTCCCTATCTCCATCCTCCCTCCCCTCCACCCCCATCTGCCCCCCCGTCATCCCTCCCCATTTCCATTTCCCCCGTTCCTCCCTCCCTCCCTCCTTCTCCCCATCCTCCCCTCCCTGCCTCATCTCTCCATCTCCCCATCTCTTCTCCTCCCCATCCCTCTCTCCATCCATCCCTCCCTCCTGCGCTCGTCCCCGCCACCAGCTCTCTCCGGCCACCCCCTCGCTGTGCGGGGACACCGCTGTCCCTGGGGTGCCCTGCACTGCCCGGCACTCGGGACCCCTGGGGACGGGTGACCTCCGCACCCCCCCACTGCCGTCCTGTCCTCCTTGGAGAAGGGACCAGGACCTGCGACACTCCCGGACATTGTTCCGGTCACTCCCCCCGCCCCGTCCAGGCAGGGGGGTCTGGAGCGGGGCCGCTGGGTGTGTGTGTGGGGGGGTACCAGCCTCTGGGGGGGACCCGATGGGGCCGGGGCGGGGGGATGTGACGGGGAACCCCTCTGCTGCGGGCCGTTAACGGCACAGAGCCACCGGGGGCGGCCGTGGGGACGTATGGCTGGGCGTCCCCCCCCCGGCACAGCTGGGCCCGGCCCCGGGGGGGTGAGGAGCGGAGCTGGGGGGGTCGCTGGGGAGGCGACACTCCTTCTCTCCGGGGGAAAACGCGCTGAGCCTTCCCGCGGGACCCGCCGCCGTGGGGCCGGGGCCGGAGCGGAGCCCACGGGCACTGCCGGTGGCACCCCCCCCGTCCCGCTGGGCACCTCCGGTGTATCCCCCTCGAGCCAGCCCCCGCCTGGCTCCCAAGCCGGGTGACGTCACGGCGGAGCAGGGTGACGCCACGGCTGCCCCCCTCCCCGCCGTGCCCTTCCCGGCGGCCGCCGGCAGGTGGCGCCCCCGCCCTCCGTCCCGCGGTGGGCCCCACCGGCGGCCGTTGCCCTTTGAAGCGGGGAGTCTCGCGAGAGCGGCGCGCGGCGCCTTCTCCCGAGCGCGGCGGGAAGATGGCGGCGGCGCCAACGGCGGCGGCCGCGGCCGGGATCGCCGCTCCGGCGGCCGAGGGTGCCGAGCCCGCCCCGGAGCCGCCCGCCCCCGAGCCTCCCGCCCCTCCCGAGCCGGGCGCTACCGACGCCGAGACTGGGTATGATCCCCCCGCGCCCGCCCGCCGGTGCAGGCCCAACGCTCCCCTCTCGCCCCCCCCGCACCCCAGCCATGGAAACCCTGAGGGGAGCGGGGGGTGCCCGACCCTTCCCCGCGGAGCCGTGGGGTTGCGGGTGGCCCTTGGGCCCCAGCGACATCCAGGGTGCCCTGGTCCGCGGCCGGTGCTGCCGGGGAGGGTCGCGGCCACGCCGGGCCCAGGCTGCCCCAGCCCGGACCAGGCCGTGGGCGCAGGCTCCCCCGGGCAGGCCGGGCCCTGGGGGCAGGCTGTCCCCCGCCAGGCTGTACCGACCTGCTCCACTCCGCACCACGGTGCCCCAGTCCATGCCAGGCCTTGGACCCAGGCAGCCCCAGGCTGCCCTAGCCCATTCCAGGCTGCCCCAGCCCATGCCAGGCATCCCCAGTCTGCCCCAGTCCATGCCAAGCAGCCCCGGTTTGTGCCCCAGTCTGCTTCAGTACACGCTGGGCTGTCCCAGTCCAGGCCGATCTGCCCCAGCCCATGCCAGGCCCCAGGGCCAGGCAGCTCCAATCTGCCCCAGCCCATGCCAATCTGCCCCAGTCCATGCCAGGCATCCCCAGGCAGCCCCAGTCTGTGCTAGGCTGCCCCAGTACACACCGGGCTGCCCCAGTACAGGCCAATCTGCCCCAGCCCATGCCAGGCCCCAGCGCCAGGCAGCCCCAGTCTGCCCCAGTCCGTGCCAGGCAGCCCCAGTCTGTGCTAGGCTGCTCCAGCCCACACGGTTCTGCCAGGGCCGAAATGGGGACCCCCCCCCTCAGGAACTCGTTTCTGCTCTCGCAGGGGGGATGCCACCCTGGTCGATGTCACCACAGCTCTGGAGACAGAGTCTGCCAACGGAAAGGACCCCCTGGTAGGTGGCTGCGTGGCCCGGGCTCGCTGGGAGAGGGGGGGAATTATTAGGGGAGGGGGAAAATATTCCCCCTAAATGTTCCTGTCTTGACAGGTTCCTGCACAAAACTTCTTTCCTGTCTGATTCAGTCTTTAAGCCAGTCCAAGTTTGCTGATCTGCTCTGGTTGTAGGAGGCTGCCGGGGACAATTCCGAAGTCTTGGATGCCCAGGCAGGGTCGGTGGATGAAGAGAACGGGCGGCAGCTTGGGGAGATAGAGCTGCAGTGTGGGATTTGCACCAAGTGGTTCACAGCGGACACGTTTGGCATCGACACCACGTACGTAAGCTCTGCTTAATGCTGGGCATGAAACTTGGGTCAGCAGGAACGGAAGTGCGTGGAGTGTAAATCCCCAAGGACAGGGATCCTGTCCAGGTCTTCGGACACTTGGAAACCAGTGTTTTATGTAAATAACAAAAAATTTACCCGGCACAGCAGGAAGTGTTGATGTTACTACATTTCAGTTTAAAAACAGCATGTTCTTTTCCAGATCGTGTCTGCCCTTCATGACCAACTACAGTTTCCATTGCAATGTTTGCCATCACAGCGGGAACACGTATTTCTTAAGAAAACAAGCGAGTAAGTGTAAAAGCATATTCATTGAAATGTTGTGCAAGATACTCTCAGAGGCTTTATTTTATTTAAAGTTGGTGGGAGGGATCTGCTGAAACTTTTTGAAAATGACTGAAAATTCCCATATTAGCAACAAGCAGGTGCGGGTTTTTCTAAAAGCATATTGCTGTTTTGCTGTTAATTTATTAAAGTAGTGAAAATCTTCTGTTCCGTGAGGGCAGGTGAGTTAGGACAGGGCTTGAGAGGATTTTACTGTTACTCAGGGTACAAGGGTGCTGGGAGGGTAACAATCACTGTGTGCACGAGTGTGTTTGATCTTCACGAAGTGTAATTCCGGCTCTGGTATATTTTTGTTTTGAAGATCTCAAGGAAATGTGCCTTAGTGCTCTGGCCAACTTAACGTGGCAGTCGAGGACACAAGATGAGCACCCGAAAACTATGTTCTCAAAAGACAAGGTATGGCTGTTACAGAAATCATGGATTTGTGTATGATGGGATGTCAGTGAAGAGCAAGTTCAAACCCATTGGCAGTGAGACTTTCAGACTCGCACATTTAAGACTCAATTCTATTTGTTTTTTTTTTTTTTGCAGGATATTATCCCATTTATTGATAAATACTGGGAGTGTATGACAACGCGACAGAGACCTGGGAAAATGACTTGGCCTAATAATATTGTGAAAACTATGGTAAGTATTTAGAGTTGAATTCGTGGAGGATTTTTTGTGAAGGGTACAATTGTCTGCTGTGGTGAATGGTGAAGAAATGCTTCTTATGGAGTTGATATAGAAATTAACAGTAAATAGTATGATTTAAACACTTGTTTATGAAGGTGATGTGACCTTACCCTGCATAACTTAAACTCCTCCTCTATTTCAGTGTAAAGAGAGAGATGTGTTCTTGGTGAAGGAGCATCCGGACCCAGGGAGTAAAGACCCAGAAGAAGATTACCCCAAGTTTGGGCTTCTAGACCAAGTAATTAATTAGGGCTGGAGGGACTGTGTGCCGTGGGGAGCTGGGAGGAGGGCCCGGGGCTTCTTTTTGCTGGTGGCTTATGCTCAGAACTTGGCCAAGCCATGCCACAAGCTAGTCCTGTGCCAGGCGATGTCTTGGGGTGCCCTGACACCTTGAAGTGCCAAAGTCAGGCTTTGAGCGGTGGCTTTGACCAAGTCTGTACATAAGATTTTTTCTTTTCTCTTTCAGGATCTTGCCAACATTGGTCCTGCGTACGACAACCAGAAACAGAACAACGCTGTATCCACCAGCGGAAGCTTAAATGGCAAGTTCTTTAATCAGGCGGGTTTGGAGTATTTGGGATTAAGCTGTATTTTCCCAGCCCTAGAGCTGGGTGTCTCTGCAGTTATGTCAGCTGAGATGCTGCAGTGAAGCTTGTCATATGCTGGGTTTATACGTATTATGTTCAAGATAAGTTCAGCCAGTCTCACCATACCTTTCTATAGAGAGAGATTAATTTTACCTCATTGTGAAAGTTCAACTTTTTACCTCACAGCAGCCAACTAAGTTGAGATACTTGTGAGAAAGCTGAGCTTGTCAGTGTTCTTCCATGAGGATTTTAATTTACCTGCTTGCATTGTTCAGATTTCCTTTCTCCCTCACTCTGGGACTTGAAAGTAGTTGGGGAAAGTATATATTATTCCTGATAATCACATGTATATATTAGTCCTTAGAATCACTGCTGGTGTTTTACTGTTGTTCCTTTTTGCATAAAAGCAGCTGTGCTAACGACTCTGCCGAGCTGAGATCAGTGACAGTCATCTTACTGTAATATTAACTGCTGATGAGATTTCTTTATGCACAAGACTACACCCTTCTATGTTAAACACATTCAATTAATCCCTGAGAGGTGTTTGGGGCTTTTTAAACCAGGCTGGTAGATGGCTAAGGTTGTGTTGTCTCCATTTCATGCACTGGTTGTTTTTTCTTTATTGTCTGGAAGACTGACAGACGCGTGGTGCCACTTCTGTTCTTACAGGTGGAGCCTCTTTGGGAGGTGAATATTTACCTTTCAGCTTCTAAAACTTAAGTATTATTGTTTGCAAAGCTTTTTTTGCTCAATTATCTTGGAAGCTAAAGTCAATTAAAAATCAGAAGCGTGCCCTGATGTGATCGCAATAATACTGTAATACAAACCAACAATTTCACGTTTTAATCTTTAGCAATTAGAAGCTTTTCATTATCATATTCTGCAACTCTTGACGGGTTTAAAGTTTTATTTTCACTTACGCTTGGTTTTACTTTGTATGATTCGGCCTGATACTGTTGTAGTTTTAATGCCTAAAGAAGTGGTCTGAGTCTGTGAGCTGGTGTGATATTTTATTGTTTAGGTAAATAAGTGCTGACGAACCAGAGAGCCTAAGTGTGTGTCTGGACTAAAACTAGCGATTGCAGCCGAGACAATGTCACGTTTGTGCAGAATATGGTATTTCTCCAATGGTTTGAGTCCCTTACGCTCTAAGGGGAACGCTGATAATTTAAAAGCTGACTGTATTTTTAGTTAAGACACAGTATGTGGTTTGTAAAGGTGTTTATCTGCAGTACATGAAAATTCTGTAGCTTTCCTGGTAAATCAGTAGTCATCTTTTTTGAAATAGCGTAATGATAAGATGCATATTCAGTTCAACGTATTAAAACGTTACACTGGAAATAGCTTGATTCCGTTTGATGTGTAGCTTTTCCTATACTATAGTTTTATTTAAATATAGCTTTATTATTATTTCAATCGTAGCAATGGTTTTGGTAATGCTGAAGAGAAACACCTCTATTGCTTTTCATTTTTCCTCAGCTTAGCTGTGTTTTGGTTTATAGATAGAAATTTAATGTCAAGTGCTTATTGCTTGTTGGTGTCAGAGCGTTCCTCCAGCGCAGCGTGTCGCTGGGATGACGACTTTGCTTAAACCAGATAGTGTGTGCTGGAGGTTGGGTTTCCTGCTGCTTTGGCAGAAATAGATTTGAGCTGTGACTGGAATCTCCACGAAAGCCAATAATAACACTTTTGGAGTGGATCCCGATGCTGCTCTCTGGAGACCTTTTGATGATTCTTAATTCTCACCTTAAAATCTTGAGCTAATTTTGTTGATAAATCTCACTGAGCTTCCACTCTAAATTTAGGCGTTTCAAAAGTTGACTAGAAGCTACGTCAAAGTGGTGGATTTTGCTACGCTCATTTTCAGTAAAGTCCATTTGCAAATATAACTGCGGGGGAAGGTACTTGATCTCTTGAACTGATTTTAATTTGGCTGTTTCTGCCCCTTTCTGCTTGTGGAGATTCCACGCTCACGGGCTCCCCCTGCTCACCAGCTGCTTGATGTCCCTGGTTTCTGTGTTTAGGGGGAATTGCTGCCGGAGGCAGTGGGAAGGGACGGGGAGCCAAGCGCAAGCAGCAGGACGGAGGGACCACGGGAACAGCCAAAAAAACCAGGAGGTAAGAGGAAAGACGGCGCAGCGGCACGGAGAGGAGCATCTGTAGCGAGGTGTGCGCTCGGCAGAGGGACAGCTTCACTTGTGATGCCTCAACCTGCCTCCCGCCTGCCTCTGCCCTCCGTGGATTTATGGGGAATCGGGCCATAACCCGGTGACAGTATTGATAGGTCACCTGCTAGAAATTACCTGAAATTGATGAGTATATGCTCATTTCCCACCACGTGTTTTGGAAGCACAGCCCTGCCCTGGGTTGACTGGTGACTGCACCGCAGCCACCCCGAGGTGCCAACCTGTAGCTTTTGTGTTTCACAGTGACCCGCTGTTTTCCGCTCAGCGCTTACCCCCCCATGGATATCCCTTGGAACATCCCTTTAATAAAGACGGGTATCGCTACATCCT
Organism: Calidris pygmaea; assembly: GCA_003697955.1. Taxonomy (NCBI): domain Eukaryota; kingdom Metazoa; phylum Chordata; class Aves; order Charadriiformes; family Scolopacidae; genus Calidris; species Calidris pygmaea. The sequence goes on from QJSC01023312.1 coordinate 1,199,391, forward strand.
GGCCGAGCCTGACCCCCACGCACCCGACCCCGAGAAACTGGAGCTGGACTGTTGGGCAGGAAAACCTATTCCTGGGGACCTCTACAGAGCCTGCCTGTATGAACGGGTCCTCCTGGCGCTGCACGACCGAGGTACGAAGCTGCCAACCCTGTGCAGGGTGTAGCTGTAACCTCCCCTTACCCGTTACTGAGGTTTTGGCCATAATTGCTCTAAGAGTTGCAAATGTTCAGTCCACTTCTGTGTGTTTGCTTGTGTTTTGACATCGCCGCACGTCAGAAACCACAAATATCATCTCCTCTCATCTTCTGCAGCTCCTCAGTTGAAGATTTCTGATGACAGACTGACTGTGATCGGGGAGAAGGGCTATTCAATGGTCCGAGCCTCACATGGAGTGCGGAAAGGAGCCTGGTACTTTGAAATATCCATGGATGAGATGCCTCCGGACACAGCTGCCAGACTGGGCTGGTCACAGCCACTAGGTAAATGATTTTACTAAGTATTTCTTAGTGGATTCCAACTGGTTCCTGTATTTCTTTCCCCAGTAATTTTAGACCTAAGGAGGGCAGGTTGTGTTTAGCTTGCCTGATTTACTGCTTTTCTTGAAGGGAAACTCTTTCTGGAGCTGATCTAACCCCTGTAGAACTACAAGACAGGTGGACCCTTTATGCTGTCGCGTGCTTGGCCTTGCTGAACGCTGTGGTACAACATGTTTGTACTAACAGCAGTCGTATTTGTTAACTGAATGTAATTAACTGCTCCAAAACCTGCAGCAGGACACAGAGGTGCTCCTGCTCCACTGTGTGTTCACGAAGAAACGTTGGTTTCTGCAGGGAACCTCCAGGCGCCTCTGGGATACGACAAGTTCAGTTACTCCTGGCGCAGCAAAAAGGGAACCAAGTTTCACCAGTCGATAGGGAAACACTATTCGTCTGGCTACGGACAGGGGGACGTTCTGGGCTTCTACATCAGTCTTCCAGAAGATACTGAGACGGCCAAATCTCTGCCCGACACTTACAAAGACAAGGTGAGGTGTGGAGTTCGCTGTGGGATTAAGCATTGGGTGGGTGGGCGAGTGGGAAGCGGGCTGCTGGAACCTCGCTTTTGCCCCCTTTGAGCCCCCCCTTTCCATCCCACCGCTGGGTACCACGGGTTTGTAGCGGAGGAAGTGGTCCAAAGTGTTGGTCTCGAGAAAATGAAATCCTCAGACCCACCCAGAGGTTCTTGCAAGGGAAGCCTGTGCGTGGGCTGCTGAATGAGAGCACCCACATCTCGTGTAATCTCCTCTTCCCCTCCTGGTTCTCAAATATTTGAGATGTGTGAATCACTCTGCACGGGGAGCAGGCACGCCTGGCCCAGCGCGGGGCTCCTGGAGCTCTGTGTCACTAAAGGTGACAGTTTTTCTGGCTTATGTCTGAAGTGGTTGTTTTCTGACATTTCAGGCTCTGATCAAATTCAAAAGCTACTTGTACTTTGAAGAGAAGGACTTTGTGGACAAAGCAGAGAAGAGCCTGAAGCAAGCACCCGGCAGCCAGGTGAGCCTGCTGAGACTGGCTTAGTGAAGGTATTAATCCCTTGCATTTAATGAGCACAAAGGGAGGCTGGTCATTAGTGCTTCATCAAAAAGAATGCTTTTATTAAAGCAACAATAAAAGTGAGCTTAGCAACCCAGCTGCGCCCTCTGCTCCTCATGTTATTGCTGGCACTTGAGTCATTGTCTGGCACCAGCCAAGGGGAGCTGCCTCTCGAGGAACGGGTTGGAGTTCACCAGTGAGGTCATGAAAGTGAGCAGTGATGGGGAAGAAAAACCCTCTTCTATTTTCTTTTCAGATAATATTCTTCAAGAATGGTGCCAGCCAAGGAGTTGCCTTTAAAGACATCTTCGAAGGAGTTTATTTTCCTGCTATTTCTTTGTACAAAGGCTGCACGGTGAGTAACGTATGCCTCAGTCCATCGTGGTTTCAATAACGCGGAGCGTGGGCGCTCTGGGAGCGTGCCGAGCAAGTGAAGAGGAAAGATGGGGATTATTTTAGTGAAGCAATTCTGGAATGATGCTGCTGCTCACTTGTGTGGTGTGGCGTTATCAAAACCGCTCTCCTGTCACACCAAGGGGGTTTGTTCCAGGGGCTGGCGCAGGGAGGCTCGGGAGCAGGGCGGGATGACGACTGAAGGCTAAAGAGATTTGCCCCTTTTGTTATATCTAATGACAGATGTCTTTTGCAGGTTTCTATAAACTTTGGGCCGTATTTCAAATATCCACCCAGAGATATCACTTACCGTCCGGTAAGTTTTTTTTTACCCCCCCACTGAAGCTTTTTACCCCCCCCTTTTAAACAAAAGGTGGTTGAGATGTGGTGGGAGCTGATTTATACCAAGCCTATATCTGCCCTCTTCTGCTGTCTGCTACTTGGATAGTGTACCAAAAAGTATTTAAAAATATTTTAAGCCCAACAACTAACTTTTAGCTAAATTTTAACTAAATAGTAGATGCTGCTGTGTTGCTCCTGCCAGATTATAAAGCCCCTGTTCTTGCCCGTGTTGGTCTCTTTGTATCAGTAAGAGGTTGAATTTGTGTTAGAGGAAAAATTTGGAATTTTTGGTTCCCCCCCCAACCTTTGCAGATGAGCGACATGGGCTGGGGAGCGGTGGTGGAGCACACGCTGGCAGACGTCCTCTACCACGTGGAGACAGAAGTGGACGGGAGGAGAAGCCCCCCCTGGGAGCCGTAAGCACCGCGGGCGGCGCAGGCTGAAGGAGAAGGACACCGTGGGTATCCAGTCCCGGGGGGGGTTATTCCAGAGGAACGTGCGTCGCTCGGAACGAGCGGCCAACGAGCGAACGAGCTGAAGCCAAGGCGGGTCTTTGGCAGGATTTGTGTATATTTGTCACCCGCCGGCGTCTGGGTGTGCGCAGTCCCAGTGTGTGTCGCGCTGGTTGTGGGCATCTCCGGGAGCCTCCAGTGACTCCCAGTATGGCTGGAGAAGCAAGTGTGGTGTGGAGGTCGCTTCTCCTGTGCTGTACCCAGGTTGTACCAGTCGCGTGTCAGCGACAGCGGCTGTAGCTGGGTCTCCCGCTGTACCTACACTGGCAGAAGCAACACTGACACTTGTGCTGTGCCTGACTGTCCCCTGCAGCCTCCGGCCCGAGGGAGGGTGTGACAAGACTACTGCATGTGAGACTCAAACTTGGGCTTCTGGCCAAACTGTCTTTTTTTTTTTTTTTTCCCCACAAACTGGAAACCAGTTTAAAAATAAAGGCTTTTACTCTTATTTTTTATTTTTTCTTTTTTGTGGCTTCTTCTGAATGAGATTTAAACTCCGAGTAGCTCCACTTTAGAGATCCCAGGAGCTGAAGATCCCGCTCACTGCGTCGCCCGGTTACACAGCGATCGCCATCGCCGCGCTTGGAATGAATAAATAATTTGACACCGTGTGTGTGTCTGGAGGAAAATAAATTAGAGCTGCTTTACTTGGGGGGAGGGAGAAGGGAATAAAATTTTTAGGTAAGTGCTGTGTTTGTGTTTTTGGGGGAAGAAAGGGAATAAAACGTGAGGTTGAGCAAGTCCTGTGTTTGCTGACACCTCCTTCCCCGTCAGGTGCCTGGGACCTCCCTAATAGCTAATGAGCCAAGGCCTTTATTAGCAGACACTGCTAATTAAAGCTTTATTTATTTAGGGAGGTTGCAGGGGCAGCACACCCTCCATGGAGCAAACGCAGGACTTGGCTCAGATTTTTGGTCCTGCCTTTGCACAACGAGGACGTGCTGGCCCAGCCCTCCCCAACTAATTAGTTTTAATAAATAAAGCTTTGTTTATTTATTCACTGAAACTATGTATTAATTAGTAGTGTCTACTATTAAAGGCCTCAGCTAATTAGCACAGGCTGTAATTAATTGGTGTCTGACTTGTCCCGTTACAAGATTCCCTACGCACCCTGACCAAAGCCTGCCCCCCCCCCAGGCAGTGGTCAGTAGCCCGTGGCCACGGGCCGGGCCAGGCGCTGCCGGAGGTGGTTGGCGAAGTCCACCTGGGTCTGGGAGAGAACCTGGTTGATGATGGTCTTCGGGAGCCAGCCCTGGGGAGGAGCAGACACAGCCCGTGAGTGCAACCTGGCCCAGAACCCCCATCCTGCTGCTCCTTCCCCACGGTCCCCACCAAACCCACCTTCAGGTCGATGCTGAGGAGCCAGGTGAGCCTGGTCTGCGAGGGGCTGCCGGCCAGCGGGCGCAGGACCATGCAGGTGGGACCGTTCTCCGCCCTGCAGGAGAATCACAGAATGGTTTGGGTGGGAAGGGACCTTAAGGATCATCCAGTTCCCCCCCCCCACTCCCGCCCATCTGGTCTAAATGTCCCCTCTTTCAGCTTAAAACCATTTCCCCTTGTCCTATCGCTACGCAGGAGGACAGGAGGGCACGGGTTAGAAGGAACAGAATCACAGGATGACTTGGGGTTCGAAGGGACCTCTGGAGATCACCCAGTCCAACCCCCAGCCAGAGCAGGTCCCACAGGAACGTGTCCAGGAGGGGTTTGAATGTCTCCAGAGAAGGAGACCCCACCACCTCCCTGGGCAGCCTCTGCCAGGGCTCTGCCACCCTCACAGCAAACAAATTCCTCCTCATGTTTAGGTGGAACTTCTTACATTCAAGTTTGTGCCCATTTCCTCTTGTCCTGTCACTGGGCACCACTGGAAAAAGACCGGCCCCATCCTCCTGACACCCACCCTTTCAGTATTTACAGGTGTTGATCAGATCCCCCCTCAGCCTTCTCTTCTCCAGACTCAAAAGCCCCAAGTCCCTCAGCCTTTCCTCGTAAGGGAGATGCTCCAGGCCCCTCATCATCTTTGTAGCCTCTGCTGTCCCCTCTCCAGCAGTTCCCTGTCCTTCTGGAACTGGGGAGCCCAGAACTGGACCCAGTGCTCCAGCTGGGGCCTCCCCAGGGCAGAGCAGAGGGGCAGGATGACCTCCCTCCACCTGCTGCTCACACTCTTCCCGATGCCCCCCAGGATGCCATTGGCCTTCTTGGCCACAAGGGCCCATCCCTGGCTCATGGGCATCCTGTTGTCCTGAACGTCTGACCCAACCTCACAAAGACCTTCAAGAACTAGATTTTCCCCAGGAGCTCCTGTCTCTGAGACAACCTCCATCCCTCCAACCCCACACTAAAAGCCGCTGCGTGAGTCTTTTTCACCTAAAAAACCCCTGAAAGCGACTGCAAAAAGCCACGGCTGACCTTATGAAGCCCTCCTGCTCGGGCATGGCGCCGTAGGTGGTGGACATGCCGGCCAGGACGCAGGTGGAGCCGCGTCGCTTGGCGCAGCGCACGCTCACGAAGTCCCGGGGTCCCACGATGTTCCCGGGGGTGGCGGCCGCCTTCTCGTGGGTGATCACCGTGTCCTTGCCGATCTTCTGGAGAATCTGGAGAGTTTCCAATCAGAGCGTTAATTGGAGGCGTCCGCTGCAAATGCAGCTAAAAGCCAGCTTTGATGCCTGTGTTCAAACACACACTCAGAAAAACTCAGTGCCTACGGTGAGAAAAATGGCAAATCCGTGCTTCGTCCCAGAGCACAGAACATTAGTTTTCAACACCTGGAAAGGGAAGGTGTTTCACTTATTCTGGACAAGCTGGGGAAGAGCAAAATGCTTTTCCCTGCAGGTTGGGGCACGGTGCTGTTTCTCCCCCAGTTACAGTGTGAATTTATCGCCAGAGATGGCCCATCACGTTGTAAGAAGGGTCCCCACGAGGTAAGGACCACACATCCCTCCATCCCTCTCTCTCTCCATCCCTCCATCCCTCTCTCTCTCCATCCATCCATCCTTCTCTCCTCCATCCCCTCCTGCACCAGCAGCACCATTTCTGCAGGACAACCTCTGCGTCTGCAGCTGGGAGTGGACAAGATAAAATCCAGCTTCTCCTTTCCCAAAAACTGAAAAAATCCCCGTGGGTCCTGCTGGGATGGGGACAGGGACCCCTCTGGCCCCAGCACGAGTGGGACACCAGGCTGGGACAGGTCTGACCCCCGCCTCCCACCTTGACTTCTTTGACGCTGGGGTTCCAGTCCCCCATCTGCTCCATGTTGTCCACCAGCTCACTGTACACCGTCTCCAGGGGCTGGTCCACCACCACCTCCAGCCGGAACACCTTGCCCACGTCCGGGAGCACCTTGCTCAGCACTTTGTCTCCATTTCCCTGGCCGAGGGAAAGGCAGAATGAGCATCACACGCATTTTTGGGAGGACCCCATCATCACGCTGGGAGCCAGAGCACCTACCACCACTGTCTCTGTCTTCCAGCCGTCCTGGTCCCCAAGGATGCTGAGTGACTTCTGTAGGGCTTCCTCACCTTGCTTGATGTACGACATGTCCATCTCGTTGAAGGGCTTCTCCTCCAGCCTCGAGCCTGTGGGGGATCACAGAATGATTTGGGGTTGGAAGGGACCTCTGGAGATCATCCAGTCCAAGCCCCTGCCAGAGCAGTTGCACAGGAACGTGTCCAGGCGGGTTTGAATGTCTCCAGAAAAGGAGACCCCACCACCTCTCTGGGCAGCCTCTGCCAGGGCTCTGCCACCCTCACAGCAAACAAATTCCTCCTTATGTTTAGGTGGAACTTCTTATATTCAAGTTTGTGCCCATTCCCTCTTTTCCTGTCACTGGGCACCACTGAAAAAAGACCGGCCCCATCCTCCTGACACCCACCCTTTCAGTATTTATAGGCGTTGATCAGATCCCCCCTCAGCCTTCTCTTCTCCAGGCTAAAAAGCCCCAAGTCCCTCAGCCTCTCCTCATAAGGGAGATGCTCCAAGACCCAAATCACCTTCGTAGCCCTTCACTGTCCCCTCTCCAGCAATTCCCTGACCGTGACGGTCACCCCCCGATGGGACAGAACAGATTCCGCCCCCCGCCCCGGTCACCGGTCACTTACTGAGCAAGGAGCTTCTCCTGCGGACCTGGTGAATCCAGGCGCCGGGGCCGGCGCTGCGGCGGGCGAGCTTGCTCAGCTCCTGGCTGATGGCCACGGCCGCTTGTCTTCTCAGACCTGAGAGCAGAGAACGTGTCACTCCACGCTGCAGAGGGTTTGCTATATTATTCTTTTCCCCCATGATTTAAACGTACAACACTGAAAAAGTCCCCGCTCGTTGCCTTCGCTGGGGTCCCTGGGGGCACAGGGAGCAGCCGGGTGCCACCGCACTGCTCCGGGACAGAGACGGTCCTGCACAACCCCGGTTTTTCTCATTGTTCGAGTCAGGGAGCACATGGGGAGCAGATGAAAGTGGTAAAAACACCAAGGAACAACCATTGGGGTGCCCAGAAACGGGGTACGAGAATACAAACCCCTCGCAGCCAGCAGGAGCATCCCCCATAGCTACCCTCGGACCCCAGAAACGGGTCTGGGGGTGCAAAAAGGGGTGGTGGAGCCAGCAAAACACGAACCCCAGCAGGGCAGGGGGGTGTGGGGGGGAGCATCCCCGGAGCCTCCCCTAGCCCCGTGCCCCGTGTCCCCCCCCACTCCCCGTTGTCCCCTCACCCGTCATGTTGCGCAGGTGGCGGTAGGAGATGGCGGCGCAGAGCTTGGAGGTGGCGGGCAGCATCTCCCCGGGGCGGGCGACGGAGCCGTGGGCTGCGGGCGAGTGTCTCTGGGGCGGCGAGTCCTCCTCTGTCCCGGGTTCTCCCTCTGGGGCGCTCGGCCTTAAATGCGCCGGCTGAAGGATGCTGGTGTGTCAGCAGGGAGATAAGAGCCATCACTTACGGCAGGGCCACGGGGGGGCAAGGACGGAGCCGGCTCCTCGTGCAGCTGCCGGGGGCCACGGGTCACCGATGTGGGCACCGGGATGGGCTCGTACGCCGCGCTGGCACAGGAGACCCCTCCCAGCCCCCCCACCAGCCATGAGGGGCACAAACAGCCCCCGAAAGAAGCTGAGGGCAGCAAAATGAAGTATAGCACCCCCCACACACCCCAGTTCACCTCATACGGAATCACAGAATTGCTGGAGTTGGAAGGGACCTTCTAGAGACCATCCAGTCCCACTCCCCTGCCAAAGCAGGGCTGCCCAGAGCACATCACTCAGGAGCATCCAGGAGGGGCTTGAAGATCTCCAGAGAAGGGGACTCCACAGCCTCCCTGGGCAGCCTCTGCCAGGGCTCTGCCACCCTCACCCCAAACAACTTCTTCCTCCCATTGGAGTGGAACTTCCCCTGCTCCAGCTTGTGCCCGTTGCCCCTCGGCCTGTCCCTGGGAACCACGGAAAAGAGTCCGGCTCCATCCTCCTTCAACCCACCCTTTAGATCCCTGGAAGCATTAATAAGGTCTCCCCTCAGCCTCCTCTTCTCCAGGCTCAAGAGCCCCAGCTCTCTCAGCCTTTCCTCACAAGGGAGATGCTCCAATCCCTCCAGCATCTCTGTTGCCCTACGCTGGACTCTCTCCAGCAGTTCCCTGTCTCTCTTCAACTGGGGAGCCCAGACCTGGACACAGGATTCCAGTTGTGGCCTCCCCAGTGCAGAGCAGAGGGGGAGAATGACCTCCCTCCACCTACTGGTACCCCCAAACATGCGTGGGACTGGTGGGGGACCGGGATGGCCATGGGCAGCACCAGGGATGCTTCACACACGTTGCATGGGCAAGAGTGTTTTGGAGGATGCTCAGTCCTCCCCCTGCAAACGCAGCCTCCCTATAACGCTGAATATTAAGTGTATTAAGGCACTGGGAGTGAGGGGCAGCCCCTGTCGTGTGTGTGTCCCCCCCCAAGAGGCTGGTTTATCTGCGTGGGGCTGGGAGCGGTGGGCAGCGGCGATAAGGCTCAAGGATGAAATGACATTTGTGGGATGAGTTACGGCCCCGCAGCCCCGGGAACCCGGGAACCCGTGAATCACCAGCTGCTTCCTTTGACGTCAGCCCCGCACCCTCCTGCGGGGGACCTGACCTTCCTCCCCGCTGTCGCAACAGCTTGGGCCCAGGGGGAGGTCAACCCCCTTTCCTGCACCCCCACCTCAGCCCCGGGGACCCCCTCCCCTCCCCCAGCCCCCCGAGAGACGATGTGGGTCCTACCTGCCATTGGGAACGGTCCCCGCTGCTCCCCGGGACGGCTCCTCTCCATCATGAGGGAGAGGAGACCCCTGGCACCCACCTCGGCGATGGGCGAATGGATGGAGGGGCTGGGGGAGGAGGAGATGGGGGGGCAGGAGGAAGCCAGAAGCTGCACCATCCCCTTCCCAAACATTTACCGGGAAATCCCTGCTTGCTGGGGTGCTGCAAGGTGGGACCCCCATCCTTCCCCCACCGCGGGGCTTCGCCCACCTGCTCCCCACACACCTGCACAGCGAGGGGAGGAAAAATTAGGGGGGGTATTAAATCCCTGAGATGCTGCCGGGAGCTCCCAACTCGTGCCAAACACACACTGAGCACCCAGGGGTGCCCGGGGAGAGGGGGTAAGACCCTCCCAGCCCCCCTGCACCCCTCACCCTGCCCTGCTGGGGACGCAGCTGGAGCACCCCAGGGATGGGGGTGGCAGGGAGACCGCCCCCCCCAGCCGTGATCCGTCCAGGACCGCTGTTATCCCAGAGGGAGCAGGCGCTGCCGGGCACAAGGACTCAGCACAAGGACACGCTGTTGTTTGTGAGAAGAACCAAAACAGCCCAGGGCAGAGCCACCCCTGCGGCTCCGGGATGGGGGGAGCTGGAGGAGCACGAGCCCCTCGGGAGGGGACAAGAGGGACAGTCACCCTGCGCCACGGTGCACGAGGTCAACACCCCGGAGCCACACGCCGAGACCCACAGCCTGGTGGGAAGCTGTGCCAAAAAAGGCACCCAGGACCTCCAGGAGGGTCTGGATTGGACATACCCCTTCCCCCCCCCCCCCCCNCTGTGTCCATCGAGCCTGAGAGGAAAAGGGACGGCAGCCCTCCCGTGGCACCGGGATGGCACCATGGCACCACAAGCACTGGGGATGGCACCATGGCACCAGGGATGGCACCGGGGATGGCACCATAGCACCGGGGATGTCACTGGGGAGGGGATTCAGGTCCCAGCACCTACCTCGGGCACCAGGAGGGTGCCCCTCCACCGGGACAGGAGGGAACGTGGCTGGTCTGTCCAGCTGAGCCCGTGTGTGTCCCGGCACCGCTCACCTTCTCGGGGCAGGATTTGGCCCCGGCCACAGCTGGGACCTGCCCGGACCCTCGGCTGGCAACGCCGAGCCGGGCTGGGGGGGCTGGGGACAAGGGGGGATGCACAACCAGCGAGGGGACACCTGGGGAGCTGGCACAGCCCCGCTCCGGGACAAACACCCAGCAACCCCCACACACACCACATCCCGGGGGGCAGGAAACGCTGGGGGAGGAAAAACAGCCCCCACTGAGCCCCCATCCCCCACAAAACACCCCCCCATCCCCGCGCAAAGTCACCAGGCAGCTCCGTTTGCAGCTTTTAGCTTAAAAATATACATCCAGGCGCTCAACGCACAAATATTTACAACAGTTTACAAATGTACAAAAAACCCGATCGAATGTAAACCGAAGGCAGAGATTCACCGGGGCCCAAAGGCACGGGGGGGGAGATGGGGGGGGCCTGGTCACCCACAGCACACACCCCCCCCGGCCCATAGGCACTGTCCCTTGCACACCCACGTGCACCATCCGTCCCTCGCACACCCAGCCCCGGGACAAGGCTGGGGCACCCCGAGGCTGCCCTGGGGTCAGAAGGAGCCCCCGCGCCCACCCCCGTTGGAGAAAATTCCCTTTTCTGAGCCCGTTTCACACTGGGGTGGCCGGAGCAGGAGGGGGTAGGCTGCGTGTGCCCGGGGAGGGGGATCTGTCGGGGTGACCCCGTCCCTCCTGCGGCGGGAGGGCCGGGGGGAGCTGGGGGTGTCCCCCCACTCCAAGGCTGCCTTTGTTGCTATTTGCAGAGCGCAGATAAACCCGCAGCCCCCCCCGCGCCCGCAGAGGTCACGCACCGAGCCGGCGATAAGATAACGGGCTCAAACGCAGCAAAAATAGGTCCCTGCCCTGGCCCCTTCCCCCGGCAGCACCCAGAGGGGGGGTGTGGATGAGGGTGGTCCTGCAGGACCCCCGAGAGCAAAGGGGTGGGGGGCTGCCGGGGTTGGGGGGGGACAGACCCTGCTCCTGCCCCTCCATCGCTCCCTGCCCACGCCGGCAGCAGTGTCGGTCCCTGCCAGCATCCCCGGGGACCCTGGGTCCCAAATAACCCTGAGAGGGCAATGGGGGGGCTGGGGGCTCCCCCGGGATGGCGAGAGGGGTCAGGAGGGTGCCGGGGCTCGACAGGCAGCGTTGGCCGGGGGAGGGTGCGAGTTCACGGCGGCCGGGGCAGGGGGGTGGATGGTGGTGCCGATGGTGTAGTCGGCCGGCTGCGAGGGACAGACAGACAGACGGCATATGGTGAGCTGGGGGGGCGTTGGGCACACCCCTCCTGAAAAATAGCCCCCCAGTCTCTTACGTGTCGTCGGAAGAGCCTCTGGAGGAGGCTGCGCTTGGGGGGCTCGGGCAGCTGCCTCCAGTCCAGGTCCGGGGAGCGGGTCCCGTTGGGTCCAAACACGTTGAGGTCCTTGAAGCACTCGGTCTCGATCATCTGGGGAGGGCGTCTGGTCACCGGGGGTGATGGGCACGGGCAGCCACGGCGGTGCTGCAGCAGGGTGGGACCCCCCCAGAGCCCCGTGTCCCCCCCGTACCTCGTTCTGCCAGGGGATGGGGACGCTGCCGGTGGCAAACTTGGCGTAGAAATCGTTGTCAGTTTGGTCCAGGTTGACACCCTTCACCGTGGAGAACTGCTCGATGTCCAGCACGTCCTTGCAATAAACCGCCCGGGGCTGTGGGGGCCCCGAGAGCTGTCAGTGGGAGGGAGAGGGGGGTCATACCCCCCCCCAGCCATGGGTGCCCACCCCTGCCCTGCCCTTACGTCCGGCACGAAGGAGGGGGTCATGATGCCGGCCTCCAGGCGCTTGAAGTTGATGCTCCTGAAGAAGGGGTGGCGCTTCACCTCGGCCGCCCCCTCGGCCCCGCAGCCCAGCCGCTGCTTGGGGTCCTTGGCCAGGAGCTGGGGAGGGGGACGGGTGGTCACGGCGAGGGCACGGAGCCATCCCCCTCCCCCACGGGGGGCAACCCCAGCCCTTCTCCAAGCTCACCATCTTGCAGATGGCTTGGGCATCCTCGCTGAACTTGTCCGAGTAGGGCTCCTGGTCCTCCTGCACCCGCTTCTCCACCTCCTCCCGCTTCACCCGCTCCTTGCGGGCGCGGAAGGGCGACTGCCCCGCGATCATCTCGTACACCAGGCAGCCCAGGCCCCACCAGTCGGGGCTGAAGGTGTAGCGCTCGTTGTTGATCACCTCCGGGGCTACGAGGCACGGCCCCCACACCCGTCAGCGACCCGGCACACCACGGCACGGGGACCCCCGGGACAGGGCGCAGCCCCCACGCTCACCCATGTAGCCGACGGTGCCCACGCGGCCACGGATGGTCTCGCCCTCAGGGATCTTGATAGCCAGCCCCAGGTCGGAGATCCTGATGTGGCCTGGGGCAGGGAGGGGGTTCAGGGCATCAGCCAAGGGAAGGTGCCCCAGATAGAGGGCGTCAGCCCAAGGAAGATGCGCTGCATGGAGGGCATCATCCCAGGAAAGCGCCCCTGCATGGAGGGCCTCGTCCCAGGGAAGGTGTCGCAGATGGAGAGCATCATTCCATGGAAGGTGTCCCACATGGAGAGCACCATCCCAGGGAAGGGCCACCCCACAACCCCGCAGATCCTCCCCAAAACACAGCCAGACACTCCCCACACAGGAGGCACAGAGAGACCCATCCCCAAAGCCAAGAGCATGGGCAGCACCAGACCCAGCAGCTCCCTCCTCACCATCGTCATCCAGCAGGATGTTCTCCGGCTTCAGGTCCCTGCAGGGACAGACAGACAGACGGTTCAGCACCGAGGGGGTCCCCTGCGGCTGCCCCGTGCCCACGCCAGTCTCACCGGTAGACGATGCCCTCCTGGTGCAGGTGCTGGAGCCCGCAGCAGATCTCCGCCGCGTAGAAGACCACGCGCTCGTCCTCGAAGCCGGGGTTGCCCATGTTGTAGATGTGGAACTTGAGGTCACCGCCGTTCATGATGGTCAGCACCAGGCAAAGAGCATCCTTTGTCTCGTAGGCATACGCCAGGCTCACCTGCGTGTCCCCCCACCGGCCATCAGCACCAGTCCTGGACCCCCTCCCCGGCTCCCCGACCCCCCCCAGGAGACCACCGCACGCACCACGAACCGGCTGTTGACCTTCTCCAGGATCTGCTTCTCGTTCAGGGCCATGGCCTCCCCTTTCCGCTTCTTGATCCGCTTCTTCTCCAGCTTCTTGCAGGCATACATCTTCCCCGTGGCCCGCACCTGGCAGGCACACACCTGGGGGGGGGAGGGGGGCACAGCATCAGGGTGAGCCCCCACCAGCCCCCCATCACCCCCTGTCCCCCCCCATGGCCGTACCTCTCCGAAACCGCCCTTGCCCAGGATCCGGTACTGCCGAAACGTGTCCTTGGTGACCGACTGCCTGAAACGCACAGCCCTGGGGGTGTCACCCCCTGGACACCCCCCACCAAGACCCCTGGAACCCCCCCCACTCACCTCTCCAGGTACTTCCACTGCAGGAACCGGTCAAAATACATGCTGTCCCGGTAGTCGGCGAAGGGGTCCCCGCTCAGGTACTCGTGCAGGGGGCTGTGGGGGGAGAGGGGATGGTCGGTGTCACCCGCAGCCCCCCCCCGGGCACCCCTCCCCGGGGCAGGACACTCACCGCAGGCAGCTGCTGAAGAGGTCCTTGCAGGGGCTCTTCTGCAGGTCCTGCAGGCACCGGCTGGCGTGGGGCTGCCCCACCTCGGGCAGGAAATCTGGGGACTGCGAGGGGAGCAGAGGGATGCACACCCACACCCCCTGACCCCCCCACGATCCCAGCTGGGCGATGGGTGCCACCGGGATGCCCGGAGAGAGGGGACACTGCTCCACGGCCAGAAAAAGACCCCCCACTGCTGCCCCTGCTCCCATCCCATCCTCACCCCATCCCGCTCTGGCTGCCTGGAGGGGGGTAAAGAAAGCCCCCCCCCCCGGGACTCACCTCCTGCTTGAGGAACCGGCGGATGATCTCCTCCCCCATCTCCTTCCGCTTCTCATCCGGGGAGAGCTCGTAGTCCGCCTGGGATGCCCGGGGGAGAGGAGGGGGCTGCAGAGAGGGCACGGCTCTGCCCTGTCCCCCCCATGGGGAGAGGGATCCGTCTGCACCCACCCCACGGGCAGCTGCCCGCCCTGGGGGCTCTCAGGGGTGCTGGCAGCCCTCGGGGGTCTCCCACACGGCTCCCCACAGTGGGCAGGGGAGGGGACAGGGGGTGGGTGTCAGACCCCAGCCCACTGCAGCCTGGGCAGCTCTAGTTATTGGAAAGGCGGGGGGGAGGGAAACGTCCTGCAAGAGCCCCAAGAGCCAGCACAAATGGGCTGTTATGTTTCCCATCAGCAGCCCCCCAAGCTGTGGGGTCTCTGCACGTCCAGGGGCCTCTGTCTGCTCTCCACAAGCACCCCCCAGCCCTGGAAAGCCCTGTAGGACCCACTGCTGACCCACACCCTGCAGCAATGGGACACACGGATCGTTTGATGGGGCTCGTGTTCCCCATCCCCAGCATCTCCTGGCACCAGGGTAAACCTCCCACCAGGGTGGGGTGGGCTCCCCAGCATCACAGAATCTTCTAGGTTGGAAAGGACCTTAAAGATCATCTTGTCCAACCGTCAACCTAATTTTGACAAAAATAAACACCCACACAACAAACAAAAAGCAACACCATCACTAAACCACATCTCCCAGCACCACATCGACCCGTCTTTTGAACACCTCCAGGGATGGGGCCTCAACCACCTCCCTGGGCAGCCCATTCCAATGGCTGATAACCCTTTCAGTGAAAAAATTGTTCCTAATATCCAGCCTGAATATCACTCCAAGCTTGCTGGGATGGAGACACCCCCTCCCTTCCTCCAGCACGATCCAGAGAGAAACCCGCAGCACACTGGGATGGGGTGATCTCTGCCTCCCCCGCAGCCCCCCCGGGTACCGCTCCACCGCTGCTGCCCCGGGAACTGGGCAAAACCCCGCCACCAGCCCCATCCCGGGAAGAAGCCGGGGTCCCCGAGCTGGGGTGGGATCCCGGGGGGTCCCTCACCACGGCGTCCAGGAAGCGGATGCAGCGCAGGAGCTCCGGCCGCGTCTCGCAGAACTGCCGGAAGAGCAGCCGGCCGATGGGCTGCTTCTGGCACAGGCTGCCGTACTCCGGCTCTGCAAGGGAAGGCGGGACGTGCCACGCACCGTGCCGAGCACACGCCGCGGGCCCGGTGCCGTGCCGGGACCCGGGAGCCCCTTCTGCCCGTTCCCGGTGCCCTCCCCGGCTCACCCAGGCTCCTTCGCAGCTCCTCGCACTGGCTGATGTGGGGGAACCGCAGGATCTCCCTCCACTTCTTGCTCCTGCCTTTCCGCTTGCCGCCACCTCCTGCAGCCGGGGAGAGGGAGAAGAAGGGGTCACAGAATCACATGGGGTGGGAAGGGACCCCTGGAGACCACCCAGTCCAACCCCCTGCCAGAGCAGGTCCACCCAGAGCAGGTCCCACAGGAACGTGTCCAGGAGGGGTTTGAATGTCTCCAGAGAAGGAGACCCCACCACCTCCCTGGGCAGCCTCTGCCAGGGCTCTGCCACCCTCACAGCAAACAAGTTCCTCCTCATGTTTAGGTGGAACTTCCCATGTTCAAGTTTGTGCCCGTTCCCTCTTGTCCTACCCCTGGGCACCACTGAAAAAAGACCGGCCCCATCCTCCTGACACCCACCCTTTCAGTATTTATAGGTGTTGATCAGATCCCCCCTCAGCCTTCTCTTCTCCACACTCAAAAGCCCCAAGTCCCTCAGCCTTTCCTCGTAAGGGAGATGCTCCAGGCCCCTCCTCATCTCTGCAGCCTCTCCAGCAGTTCCCTGTCCTTCTGGAACTGGGGAGCCCAGAACTGGTCCCAGTGCTGCAGCTGGGGCCTCCCCAGGGCAGAGCAGGGGCAGGGGGGCAGGATGACCTCCCTCCACCTGCTGCTCACACTCTTCCCGATGCCCCCCAGGATGCCATTGGCCTTCTTGGCCACCAGGGCACATTGTCGACTCATGGGCATCCCGTTGTCCCCCAGGACTCCCAGGTCTTTCTCCTCAGAGCTGCTCTCCAGCAGGTCACCCCCAACCTGTCTGGTGCAGGGTGTTATTCCTCCCCAGGGGCAGCACCAACACTTGCCTCTATTCAAGTTCATCAGGTTCCTCTCTGCCCAGCTCTCCAGCCTGTCCAGGCCACGTCAGCAGGACGGGCATCGTTTCCCCACCCTGGCTGGTGATGGGGGGAATGGGGTGGCAGACCCCCTGCCCAGTCCTGCAGAGCCACCCAGTTTGGGGTTTCCCCCCATCCCACCACTGCTGGTCCCCAAAACCCATCGCTCGCACACGCCAGCGCTGGGGCTTTGGGCAACTCTAAAGCCACGTGGGAAAACACGCTGCCAAGCCCTGGAGAGGGCTCTGACCCCCGAGGGGACCCTCGTCCCCAACAGCCGAGGGGGGGTCAGGGCTCCAGCAATGGGATCCCTTTCGGCATCGCCCGGCGCTGGGGGAGGCCGAGCCCGGTGGGTGCAGGCTTCCTCCCCGAACAATGCCACGGCCCCGCATCGCTCCCTCCCATAAACATCTGCTTTCCTTATCTCCCCTCCGAGCCCCCCGTCCTGCCCCTGGGGCTGCAGCAGCTCGGCCTCTGCCCCCGCGGGGACGGGGACTCCCCGGGGACGAGGAGGGGGCAGAGGGATGGCCCCGCAGCAGCGGCCGCTCCTCCCGGGTGGATGTTTGGCTCGTGAAGTCATCTCTGCAGGGACCTGACATCAGCGCGGCTCCGAGCTGGTGGCCGGCCAGCACCGCCCGCCGCCGGCCCCGGTGACGCCGAGGCGAGCCCGCGGGACGCCGCGGTGATGGGCTCCGGCGGGGCCGGCGTTTCGGCCGGGCAGAGCTTCCTGCCGTCCCGGGCTCGCTTCCTCCGGCAGGAACAGCCCCGCGCCAGCCAGCGGAGCAGCCTCGGCGGCGGGACGGAGCGGGTCCCCGGGCACCCTGCTCACCCTGACACCGGCGGCACAGCATCCTCGGTGCCTGAGGAAGAGGAGCAGCGGCTCCCCTCGCCCCACAGTGCCCAGGCTGGAGCTCCCCACGTGGCTGGCAAAGGGGATGATGCCCAGCTTCCCGCCCTGGGAGCCATCCGATGGGTGGCCCCGGCAGCCCCAACCTCGCCGGGATGCTCAGAGGCCACGGCTTCGTGGCCGGGCTCAGCGAGATGCTGCCCACGCGATTCCTCCCTACCTCTTCCACAGACCCCGCAGGTGCCAGCCCCTGGCACTGCCCGACACTTTACAACATCCCTTCCAAATTCCAAACTTGTTCGCTGCCACAATAAAGATAAATTAAGGCTCATCACCCGCGCCCCAACTCCTCTCCTCCGGGGATGCGCTCTCGGCTGGGAAAAGGTGCCACCAAGAAAAGGCTGGGGAGCACACGGGGGGAGCTGGGCGCACGGGGAGGCTCAGGTCAGACGTGTTTTGCCTCCACAGCATCCTCCTTCCCCATCCCGCTTTCCCGGCCCGGCACAGCCAGGGCGAGCGGGGCAGAGCATCATGTCCTGGTGCACGTCCCGTTCCCAGTGCATCCCAGGTGAAACTGCACCAAAACCCACCCGTGGCGGAGCCACCCCAGGGGCAAAGGGGGTGCAGGGCTCGGAGCGGGACCTGCTCCTCCACCCGCACTGAGCTCAGGCAAAGCAAACCCCGTCCCATTCCCTCCCCGGCACCCCCGGCCACCTCCTGCCTCTCCCACCCCAGCAGCCAGGGAAGCCCTGACGTGGGACCCATCAGGACACGGAGCTACAGCCTGTGCAAGACCCAAAGAGCCCCAGGAAAAGGGCAAAAAAAATCATATCTCATCCCAGAGCATCACGCTGCTCCCCACGGCCATGCACTTGGGAAGTGGGGTGCCCCCCCAGCAGCCCAGGTGGCTTTCCACACTGGTGTGAGGTCCCGGTCCGATTGTTGGTCCAGGAGGGGGTTTGTAACAATTCCGAGGAGACATCCGTGTCCCTCCTCGCAGGCAGGGCACCCATGGGATGGGCAAGTGCCAGCCATGGGGCAGGACCACCCTGGCAGCCCCCTGCGGAAGCGGCCCTGCCCTCGCCTTGGCTTCCCAGGGTGGAGCAGGATCCCGTTGGAGCTGCACCGAGGGCTGGCAGCCCTTCCTGGCCCGGCGTGGGGCTGCAGGGGGGGGGGGACCAGGCACAGCTAGCCCCCCCCACCAGCGCGGACCCCTTGGTGCTGGGCAGCAGGGTAGTGATGGGGACATCCTGGTGGTGTCCAGCCCCAATCCCACAGCATCCTCTGCAGGGTCAGGGCACGGGGAAGGGGGATGTGGGGAGCGGCCAGTGGCCGTGCCGGGGCATCCCACCGCTGCCCACTCCCTGCCCGTGCAAACGGGAGCCAGTCACCCACCGGGGAGTAGGATGGGACGCAGCAGGGGAGATAAAACGAGAACCCAGCGCTCCCCTCGGCCCTGCTCCCCCCGGGTGAACCCCGACGCCGCTGCCAAGTCCCACCACAGCAACCAGAAAAGCTATGGAAAGCAAAATAAAAGAGTTCCTGGGCGGAAAGGAGCCCACGTACCAAACGGCACGGCACACGCCGGGGGGGTGTTACACCAACACAGCTGCCGGCAGCGACAGCCCCGCGGTGGGTGGGAGCGTGCCCCCCCAGGGCCCCCACCACCGGTGTGGGGAGATGGCACCAATGCCCAGGGAGGTGTGGACCCGGCTGCCCCCGTCCCGGTGAGCCATAAAGCCTTACTCACCACCTCTTATCTCCCCCGCGCCCGCACGCTCCTGGGATTTTATCCCGGGCACTTCCGTGGGCGGACAAGCCCTTTTGGCTCCTGGAGCTTTAGGAGCCCTCGGGGACGTTGCTCTCCCCTGAAATCCCCAGCGGCCCCAGCCTGGAACCGGGCACCGAGCCCCGGGAGTCCGGCCGGGCAGAGCCCCTGCAGCCCTCGTGGTTTGGGGGATGGGGGAGGGAGCAGCCCCCCCAGACCACCTTTTTGGGGGAAAAGCCCCCAGGTGCACCACAGGAAGGGTCATGAGGCCACGGGGGGGGGGGGGGACCTGCAGCACGGCAAGGTCCTTTGGAGGGTCGCAGTGGGTGGGCAGCAGCTCGGGGAGGAACGGTGTGAGCCCCCCCCCCAGCACACCCTGAGAACGGGGGAATTTGGCCAAACGCGATGGCAGCTCCGGGGTGCCGCGGCCCGACCCCGCCGAGCCCCCCAGCAGGAGGTCAACCCGTGACCCCCGAGCGGGGGGACCCCCCAGCCCCGGCCGGCGGGGGCTCAGCTTTCCGCCGAGGCGGCTCCGGTTCTCCCCAGGCCGCCGGGGAGGGAAGCGGGACCCAGCCCTCGTCCCGCTCCGCTTCCCGGCTTCCGGCGCCGCTCGCAGCCCTCGCACACCGACATTAACCCGTTTGGCGCCCGCGGCGGCCGAGCCCCCCCGGCCCCCCCAGGCCAAAACCCCCGGCTGGGACGAGGCTCCCATCCCGCATCCCTCGGGAGCGGAGCAGCCCCCGGCAGGGAGCACCCACCGGTGCCAACGGTCCCAAGTCCCCGAGGTGGAACCTCTCCCTCCCCGGTGCCGGAGGGCACCGGCAGCTCCCTGGCCCCACACGTGAGCCGTGTGGGGTCTCGGACCCACGGCGTCTCCGGTGCCGCTGGGAGGGAGCGGGACGGGGGGAAGGAAACCTTTGGAAGGCAGGGATTGGCAAAAAAAAAAAAAAAATAATAATAACACCGGGGTGAGCTCCAAGCCGCCCCGTCCCCCACCTCACCCGGTGCCTCTCGGGGCCCGTTTGCTTTTCGGTGAGGACGGTTGAACGACGCGGGCGCCGCTTTTCCAAAGGAAAACCAAAAGCAAACAAAGGCGCCCGCGCTCCCCCGGGATCCCCTGCCCAGCCCCGGTTCCGGAGGGGGGCGCGGGGTCCCGAAGGCTTTGGGCCCCCCCAGGGCTCGCCCCAGCGGCCGGCGGGGCTCAAAGCGGGGTGAGGGCACCGGTAACCACCCCCCCCCCCCCCCCCCCCCCCGGCACCGGCGGGGCCGTGTTTTTCCCGGCGGCGCCCGTTCCGCTCAGGCCTGTCCCGAGCCCTCCGGGCACCCGCAAAGTTTTGCTCGTGAGAGTCGTCCCGCCGGCACGGAGGGACAGACGGACGGACGGACGGCGGGGACGGAGGGACTCTCGGCCGACCCACGTCCCGAGCCCGGGGCACCTCGTCACACGCATGACTTGGGGAAACGGCACCCAAACTCGCTTTTTAAACCCCGCGTCCCCCCCCGTCTGCAGGTCGGGAGGCAGGACAGACGGACGGACGCGCCCCCCCATAGCGCGGGGGGCAGTTGTCCCCCTCCCGGGGTGAGGTGGGGGCTCGGCGATGCCAAACGGGATGAGCCCCCCCCCCGGCCACCCACCGCCCCGGGACAGCGGGGTGCCCACCGGGGGGGTGCCCGTT
>QJSC01023312.1:1220648-1235194 GCA_003697955.1 Calidris pygmaea
GGGGCGCAGCACGCTGTTGGCAGGGGGTGGGTGCACCGAGCGGGGCTCGTCCTGCGAGGGAAGGGGCCGCTTGGGAAAAGAACACCCACTCGTGGGACCCCCCTGGATCCCCCCTCCAAAACCAAAAGTGTTTCTCTTTGCAGGGAAACGAGGGTCACCTCCGAGGGTCACGCCCCCCCGAGGGTCACCCCCCCCTCACCCGGCGCGGGAGCTCCCCAACTCACCCCAACACCAACCGATACCACTTACGGCCACCGAATGTCCACACGAAGGACTCTCCTTCTGCCGCAGCCACGCCAGCTCCTCCAAAGCCCCACAGAGAGGTGGGGGGGTGGGGCTGGTGGTGCCCCCCCAGCTGCAGCAGATCTTCATCAGCAGGTAATTAGTGGGCTCAGCTGCAGGGGAGCAACCGCAGCGCAGCTGGGGAGAGCCCAGCCCTCGTTGGGGCACAGGGGGGTACCCAGGTCCTGCACCCCGTCCCAGGGAGGGATCTCCCCACATCCTTATGCTTTTCCTGGGAGCGAGCCCACCCCATGGCAGGGGGTCTCCCCCCTGCGCAGCACCCGGCAGGGACGAGGTGTCGCGATGAGGGTGGTCGCCCCCGAGGGAGGGGAAAACCCCCAGGTCCTGGACACGGGCAAAACCATCGCTGTTGAGATCAAGGATTTATTTACACGTCAAAGGAAAACTCTCACCCAGAGTCACGGGAGGAGGAAAAAAAAAAAATAAATCAAACCAACCCAAAGGACCCAGCGATTCGCCTCCCGAACACAATCGCTGGTGCTCCCCGGTGCTCCCGGCCACCCCTCGGGCAGCCGACGGCCTTCTCTCCTTCTCCACGAGGAGAAACTGAAGGCATGATTCTTTTTTTCTTTTTTTTTTTTTCTCTCTCTCTCTCTCTCACTGTGTTTTCCGTGGCACAGATAACTATCTGAACGTAAAAAGCGCCTTTTCCCAAGAGACCTGCCCCGGCGCGGGGGGCTCACGGGGCACCCCTGGCTCTGCCGCGGGGGGAGGCTCCGGGGGGCTGCGGGGCTAGTACTCGTCCAGGGTGTCTGCCCGGGGGACACAGAGACCCCGCTCCTTCAGCGCCTGCACCTTCAGCTTCTCCGACTCCTGCTTGGCCTGCTGCTCCACGCGCTGCTCCTCCAGGATCTCCTCGATGGAGACCTGCTGCAGAGGCGTATCGCTCTCCTTCTCCAGGTCCTGCAAGAGAAACGGTCCCTTCAGCAGCCGCCGCCGTCACCCACAGCCCTGCTCCTGGGGGGGCTCCGGGCACCGCTCCCCACGGGGCACCTCGGGGCTGAGCCGATGTCACCTCCACCCAGCAGCGGCCGGTCTGGAGGGGCTTAAAATCCAGCAGAGGTGGCAAAGATCTGGGGCAGATCTGCACTCCCATCTCCACCGGGACGTTAACACCCCCCTGTTGTGTGCTTGGGCTTCGGTGACATCCGGGTGTTCCCCACAAGCCCCTGGTGCTCCCGGGGACAGTGGGCATCGCGGCGCGGCCAACGTGCTCCATCGCTCTTGCCAAGGTCACTGGAGCAGGAGGCTTCCCGAGGTGGGGACCAGCCACGGCAGGGGCTGCCCCCCTGGCTCTGGGCTCTTTCTCTCAAAGGCAGCCCGGGGGGGTTGTCCTGGGGATGCCTGCGTCCCCCTGGGTCACGGCCCACGGGAGGGGGCACCCAGGCTGAGCTCAGCCCAAAGGGCCGAAGCCAAGAGCAGGCGAGACGGCGCGCCACTCCTCCTGAGCCCATCCTGGATGGTGTCCCCGGCTGCCGAGCCCATAGGGAGGTGACAGCCCCACAGCCAGCTGCTAATGACCCCCTCCACACGCGCCGGGGCTCCCCCACATCTCCCTCCGCTCGTCACGTTACCCCAGAGGAGCCGCTTACTTACTATTTCCCCCAGCAGCACAACGTTCTCCCCTCTCACAACAAAGATGCCTCGAGGGATGTCCCCATACTTCTTGCCCACGTGGATGCGCTCCACAGTCTGGTGCAACACCAGGTTTGCTGCAGCGATCGAGAGAGAGAGAGAGAGAGAAAATAATCCCCCGCTTTGCCATGTTTTCCAGCTCCGAGGAGCGTCTCATCCCCTCAGCTGGGCAGAAAACCGGGAGAATCAACAGCACCGGCCCCCTCACGCCTCCGAGCTGGACCACCGAAGGCACCAACCACCATCCCGGCTGAGAAGTGATGGATGCGGTGCCTCGGGAGCAGCAGGGCCAGCTTCTCCCCCCCCCCCCCCCCAACAGGCAGCGAGCCCAGACCACCGGGGCCCAAGCCCCCCCGGGCACCAGGTGCCGACGGCAGCGGAGAAGACACCGGCATCTTCGGTGTCGCAGGTTCTGGGCAAGGACCATGGCACTCAGCGGTGAGCACAAGCATCACCCCTGTGCGTGTCCTGGGCTGTTTGTGCCCAAAAAAAGAGGCGGCGGAGCATCCCTGGGGAACAGCAGCCGGTTCTGGGAGAAGTCTCCGTGAAGGACCAAGCCCGGTGGGACACGGTTTAATCCACGACACAGACACGCTCTGAAAATCTATGATCTACCATCCCATCGCTCCACGCACAACTAAACCCTTTTCTTTCAAACCCCGTGCTGGTCTCAGCCCAGGGAAGGTGCTCGGGGCCGGGGGCTCCTCACCCCGGGGGTCACAACCCCCCCCTCATCAGCAGGGACCAGGGGGCTCTCCCCAAACCCACCCTCCCCCTGCAGCGGTTGGGAAGGGAGCTGCTCCGGGAAGCTGGAGCGTGGCCCGGCTCACGGGAACGGGCACGGCGGGGGTCTCCTCCTCCTCCTGCTCCCCCCGCCATGGCTGGCGCCAGAGCCCCCGGTAACCCCCCGGTGCTGACCTACCGAACTGGTCGATGCTCCGCAGGTACCCGATGAGCGTCCGGCCGTCCCGCAGCAGGACCAGGTGCTTCTCTGCGGGAGAAGGAGAGCGAGGGGGGGGTCAGCCACGGCCACGCGTGGGCAGCGACACCCCCCCGCCTCAAACCACAGGGTGGGGGGAGACCAGCGATGTGCGGGTAACCGCCCCAGCAGCGTGACGGGGAGCGAGGACGCCTCCCGCAGCAGCCCCACGCAGAACCGGTGCCCACCGGGGGCAGCACCCACGGGGAAAGAGGGGGGTTCCACCGCCCCACGGGTGGGGGGGGGCAGCACCCACGGGGAACGAGGGGTCCGACCCCCTCAACCTGGGAGCCGAGAACGGGGGGTCCGACCGCCCCACGGAGGGGGCAGCATCGATGGAGAAGGGGGGCGTCCAACCGCCCACCGGGAGAGCGGCTCCCACGGGGAACGGGGAGTCCGGCCCCTCACGGTGTGTGTGGGGGGGGCAGCACCCACGGGGAACGGTGCCCTCGGGGAACCGGGGGGGTCCGCAGCCCCCCCGGGGCGGGCAGGCCCCGGCGGACTCACTGTCGATGTCCTGGATGAGGCTGGCCGTGCCGGGCATGTAGTTCATGGTGCCGCCGCGCCGCCCCCAGCGGAAGCGCCGCCATGCGCCGGTGCCGCCGCCGCCGCCCCGGAACCGCCCCGCCGCCGGGCGGGGCCCACCCTGGCGCTTGCCCTTTTAAGCCGCGCCGGCCGTGCCCGCGGGGCGGCCGTTGATTGGTCGAGGCCCTCGGGGGGGCTGACCGCCCATTGGCCCGCGGGGCGGGCGGCGGCCATTGGCGGCGGGACGGGGCGGGGCGGGGCGGCGGCCATGGAGCCCCGGGACCGCGCCGCCGAGCCGGGCCCGCCGCGGCCCCCCGGGTCCCCCCGCCCGCCGGCGGCCGCGCAGGTAACGGCGGGGGCGGCGGGGAGGGACGGGCGGGCGGGGAGGGGAGAGCTGCGGCCCCGATCTCTGCCCCGCCGCGAACGGGCGGCCGAGGTACCCCCCTCTACGGCCACCGGGACGGTGCCGGAGGCCGGAGCCCGGCGGTGCGGGGTCAGCCCCGCGCCCCCAGCGCACGAACGGCGGGGGAACGGCGGCACCGAGCCGCGACGCGCCCTCCGGAGCTTTAGCCTCGTCTCTTCCTTCCTCAAGTCCCGTTTCCGTGTTTTTCTCAGCCCGGTTCCCAAAAACATCCGTTCGCACTAAGAACCCGCTCCCCCCAACCTCCCCCCCGGGCTCGGGCCGGTGGCTCAAACTGGGTCAAAACCCCCATAAAACGGTGCAGGCGGTAAAGTTTTACCTTCCCAGCCAGTTCAAGGTGACATTTCTAGGGCGTGTGCATTAACGGAGAGCTCAGCCGGGAAACGCCGCCGTCCCCGGTGGGTTTGGTGCCAGGTGGGCATCGCTGGGCAGGAGGGGTCCCGATCCCAGATAACTGGCCCTGCACCGGGACCACTGGGTCTGGGTCCCAGATAACTGGCCCTTCACTGGGTCCCAGTCCCGGATGACCAGCCCTGCACCGGGTCCAGGATAACTGGTCCTTTACTGGGTCCCGGTCCCAGATAACCCGCCGTTCACCAGGTCCAGGATAACCAGCCCTCCGCCAGGTCCTGGATAACCAGCCCTTTACCGTGTCTGGGTCCCAGATAACTGGCCCTGCACTGGGTCCACCGGGTCCGGGTCCTGGATAACCAGCCCTTCACCGGGTCCCGGTCCCGTCCCCCGTCAGACGGAGCCGCCCGTTCCCTGGAGCCGCTGTGGGGCTGGAAGCTCCGTCCCCTGCCGTGTCCCCCTCTTCCCAGGCCGGGCACACCGAAGGTGGAGCCGCGTCCCGGTGGCATTTGTGCCACAGACCCCACCGGCGGAACGGAGCCGTCAGCGCCGGGCAAAGGGGGGAAAAACCTTCCCCGGTCCCGCTGTGTCCCAACACTTGCTCGTCCCGGCTCTGTTATTTGCTGGTTTTCTTGCAGCAATAGCTTTTTTTAGGGGCCACTGCACAAACGCTGTGTGAGGGGAAAGGCTTTTCTCTCTCCACAGAGGCCGGACACAACCGGGGCTCCTGCTAATCCTGTGGGATGAGTAGGTTTGATCCAGCTCTTTCATGAGTCCCGACAGGCAGGTGATACAATCTCTCCTCCATCAAACAGCTAATGGGCAAAAAACTGCTTTGCCCAAAGCTACAGGGAGTCATCCCGAAATCCCAGCGCTTCGTTACCTCCACGGGGGTTAGGGGGAGGCTCAGGCTCGACAGGAACTGATTGCTGGAGCGTGTTCGGATAAATCCTCACCAACCTCCTGGGGGCACAGAGCTCTCGCACGACGGGTTGTCAGTCCCGACGGCGGCACGACCTGGAGGCCGGGGGCTCGGAACGCCCCGCTCCCCGGGGCCCCACAACTGGTAGATCTCGTCCGCTGGCCTGGTTTGTCTCTGCAGAGCGAACAAGGAAACGCAACTTTCCGGGAGGGCTTTCCACCCGCCGGCCGGTCGGTGACTGCACCGACGTGGGTTGAACCTCCCCGAGAGCAGCTTGTGAGGAATTCCCTGCGTGTTTCTGAGCGTGGCTCAGCCCAGTGGAGCGCAGTTGAGCTTTTATCTGCTCTTCCCACCCCCCAGACAAATTTATAATGCCCCCCAGCACTGCCCAAGTGGGCTGTGAGGGCGGTGGGACCAGAGCGTTTATTGGCAGTGGCCAGCAGAAAGCTACGTCAGAGCAGGAAGCACCTAAAACTGGGAAAAATCATAGAATTGTAGGATCATAGAATGATCAGAGTTGGAAGGGACCTTAAAGATCATCAAGTTCCAATCCCCTGCGCTGGGCAGGGACACCTCCCACCAGACCAGGTTGCTCCAAGCCCCGTCCAACTTGCCCTCGAACCCCTCCAGGGATGGAGCAGCCTCAAATCAGCGTGTGGAAGAAGAACCCCCCCAGTTAAACGCTGCAGGAAGGGCCAGTCCTCTTTCCCCGGGCTGTGCTGGGCCGGAGCGGAGCCCCCCTGCCCCGTGTCCGTGCCCCATCCCCTTCCCTCTGCTCTTCCCTCCTCTCCAGGCGATGGATTCTCCCTACGCAAACGGAGCCTACAGCCCCCCATACCCTCCGGTGGCGGGAGCTGCCCCGCACTACGCCGTCCCCCCGCAGACACGGGGGTACTACTGCTCCAGGCCCCCGCGCACCCCCTACCCCGCCGAGTCCACGGGCATCTACCGGCCCCCCTCGCCCGCTCCCCCCTGGAGCTACGCCCCCCCGGACGGCGCCGCCGAGGGCTCCTCTCTCCGCAGGCAGCAGGTTCCCGGCTACTCCCCGCCGCAGGTAAGAGCCGTTTCCAGCCCCGGTGTCCATGTAGGTGCTGGGCTTCCCCTTCCCGGGGCGGGAAGAAGATGTTTTATGGGGCCACAGCAGAGGGAAAGCCCGAGGTGCCTCCTCTGATGGATCTGTGGGTCCTAATGGCAGCTTCTCCTGCCTGTTTTATTACAAAAAGTGGTGGTCACCCCATTCTCTGGAGACTCCAAGTTTGTGGGCTGGGAAAGCGGCAGGAATTGGGCAACAAGGCTGTTCCTGGGGCTGTCTGGAGGGACCCCGGGGGTAACGCCTGTCCCCCCTTCTCTTACAGACCCCGGGCATGCCCATCCCGCAGTATCCGTACGGAGACAATCCCGGGGTGACGCTGCAGGGGCCTCCGCCACAGCCCAGAGCCCCGGAGGACTCGTGGGGTCCCCCCATCTATGGGGTGCAGCCCCGTTACGCCTGGCCCGCTGCCCCCACCCACGGGAGCCCCTTCGTCTCCGAATCGCATCCACCCTGGACCGGCAGCGGAGCTGCTCCCCACCCTCCCGCGTGGGACTCAAAGGTACGGCCGATGCTCCTGCAGTCCTTCCCGGCTGCCCTCGGACCCCCGAGGTTGTAGGGCTTTCCCCAGAGCCCATCCCCATCTCCTGGGAAATGCCCCTTTCTCTGGCCACAGTTGGTGTAGGTGGAAACAAAGCGGCAGGTATCCAGAGCACTGCCAGCAAAATCTCCTGTTTGCATCCCAAAATCCACGGCTGGGATTCCAGAAAGGTACCAGAGATACCAGCAAGGTGCTGGAGATACCAGGTGTCCCAGGGCAGGTCTTGAAATGGGTCAGTCCTGGTCTTGCTCCTCCAGTTCTTCTCTCTCAAGCAGCACATGGTGTCAGGAATCAGCGGGACCAACCCGCCGGGTGGTTTCCAGACTCAGATATTCCTCTGCAAGTGCCTGGTCTGGGCACAGTCACCCTCTACTGAGGAAGGATTTAAGCCAAAAATTTAAGGAAGTGATGTGTTTGGTGGGGTCTGTTCATCTCGGGGTCCTCTGGGTTTGACCAGGAGGTTCGGTCCCTGGAGCAGCCCTGATGGGGGGTGGAGGGGCTTTGGGGTTTGGGAACAGCTCAAAAGTGCTACCTGCAAAGAAGTGTCTTCTCCAGAATATCCAAATGGGATCCAAATCTCCCCTCTTCCTGGGTGACGAGTGCTTGGTGGCCCACGATGTTTCTTCAGACACATCCCTCTTGCCAGGGATCTGCTCTTTAACAGCCCAGGACCAGAGCGTGGGTCCCGTGTCCCTCTTTGGGACCTTTCGCAGACACCAGCCCGTTTGGCAGGACAGGGGGTGCCAGCCCCTGGGGACACGATGTGTTATGACGTCACGGTGTGTGACAGTCTAGAAAATCCTGCCCAGGTCCCTGGTAACGTCAGGCCTGACCCCATCCTCCCAGGCATGCCCACCTCAGAGCCGTCACCGTGTCTCCTGCCACCCCCTTCCCTCAGCCCTGCCTTTCTAGTGCCGGATTAAACACCCGGGGCTTTGAGGGAAATGCACTTCAGGGGTTTTTTTTCTCCCTCCGACTGTAGGACAGCGCTTACGACAGCCCCGAGCAAAGCCCAAACCAACACCACTACTATTCTGATGCCCACCACCAGCACGCTGGGACAATGAGCGACCCCAAGCCAGCCCCCCCCAACCCCAGGGTGCAGTACAGCGCCCAGCCCCACATGTACGACACCGCCCCTCGGAAGCCCTTGGCCGGCAGCCGGGGGGCCGGTTTTAAACCCAACGACCAGCCTTCGACGAATTCTGGAGCCGTCCAGCCCGAGATCCAGCGAATCCTCCAGGTGGTGGGGGAGGCTGAGCAGCTGGAGCAAGAGGTGGATGAATTCGTAGGAAAAAAGACAGATAAATCCTACCGGCTCCTGGAGGAGATGTTGACCAAGCTGCTGTTGGAACTGGATTCCATCGAGACTGGTGGCCAGGACAGTGTTCGGCAGGCCAGGAAAGAGTCCGTCCACAGAATTCAGGCCATACTGGAAAAACTGGAAAGAAAGGGATTGTGAAAGCACATCAGCCACAACACACAGTCCGTTGTTGAGGCTCCAAAGAGTTTTAGTTCTGTTAAATCTCAGCTCTTTTCTGCTACGCACTATTGACAATGGAATAGCAATAAGCCCCGACTTAAACACACAAATAAAACCACCAACCAACCCCCCCTGCCAGCCCAGCCCCAACCAACAACCTGGCAACGGACAATTCAGAGAGGTCTGAAGCAGCAAACTGCGAATTGTTTGTCTGTTCCAGGCTTTGGAGAGGCAGAACCACCCGAGGTGCTTACGCTGTAGAGGTCTCCGTGGGGATCCGCATCCCCGGCATCTGCGGGAAGAAACCCGATGTACAAAGTTCCCCAAACCCGCCCCTGGTCTCTAGGTGCCTCCTGCAGCCCCAGCAGTTCTTCACGCAGCCGGAACCCTTGTCAGATGTGGTCACAGCCGTCCTGCAACGGGCAGCCACACACCGAGAGCCCGGGCTTGTTGTTTCCAGCTTCAGCTTCCTCACCATAAAAACGTGTGTGCTGTGGTGGGGTTTGGCTTGGTTCTAGTGCACTGAAGCGCCACAGAAAGGGACCACGCTGGCCACCCGAGCAGATGTCACGTTGTGCTGTTCCTCCTTTGTCACCAAGAGCTGGTCCCTGTTTTCCCCCACGAACACGGGAACAGCCCGGAGATCTCCGTTCTGCCGCTGGAGAGGTACAAGCAGAGGAACAATCTCAGAGCAGAGCGACCTGAAACGGCAGGATGCTTGGAAATGCTTCCAGGTCACTTGGGTAACAAAAAAAAATCCACTTTTTAATTGTAAGGTCCTTCCACGTACCGCGTTTTTGTATTCCACTGCGTTGCCACCCTGGTGGCACCCAGCACCGCAGAGGGGACGGGAACGGCTCGGCCCGCTCTTAACCTCCTGGTTACAACATGTGAAGTGAATCATGACCATGTGTGACAAGACAATAAACCCTGACAGCTTTTAAATGTTATTTTGTAATTAAGACGTCTCAAGGTCTCCTTTCTTTAAAAAAAGAAGCTGTGGCCAAGGTTGTGTAACTCGGACCTGCCCGTAACCAAAGCTGCCTCAGCAGCCGGGGGTCAGGGATGAAGGCAACAAGTCACCTCTGAGCATCCCTGTTTGGGAGTGGGGGGGAGAGTGTCCCACATCACCTCCCAGGCAGTGCAGATGCCCCAGGAGCCTTCAGCCCTGGCTGCAGGGCTGGTGGCCAGGGTCTGGAAGGGGTTGGGAAGGGATCTGGAAGGGAAGGAGATCTGGAAGGGGTTGGGAAGGGCTCTGGAAGGGAAGGAGGTCTGGAAGGGGGTCTTGAAGGGTTTGGGAAGGGCTCTGGAAGGGAAGGAGGTCTGGAAGGAGATCTAGAAGGGGTTGGGAAGGGCTCTGGAAGGGAAGGAGGTCTGGAAGGGGATCTTGAAGGGGTTTGGGAAGGGCTCTGGAAGGGAAGGAGGTCTGGAAAGGGGTCTTGAAGGGGTTGGGATGGGACCTGGAAGGGTCTTTGTGTGCCTGAGGCTGGGAGCACCCTGACCCTGCGCTCTGGGGGCTGCCCATGTCCTGAAGGCACCCGGCAGATCCCACACCGTTCCCGGACGGGACTGACCTTTGCAGCTCGTTGGACGTGTCTGGGATGACGTGTGGCGCTCAGCCTGCAGACACCGCTCCCCCCGCGAGGTGAAGCCAGGAAAGAGCTGAGTGTCCTGGGAGGGATAAACGCTATTTTATTCCGTCCTCTTGTCGGGCAGAGAGCAGCCGGGCCGAGCTGTCCCTGCTTCGGATCCAGCGCGGAATCCGCCCCGCGAGGCCGGCGGCTGCTCGGGGGGACAGAGCGGACAGACAGAGCGACGGCTGTCACCGCATCGCACGGGAAAAACAACGGCCCGGCCCCGGCCAACGCCACTTCTCTGCCTCTGACAAAGGCAGCAGTGTCAGCAGCGTCTCCAGCCATTAATCCCCGCTTTGGGGTTGTTTCCTTTCGTGAAAATCCTCGTGGAAGGGGCGATTTCCACCCAACCAGCCTTGCTACCGGGGGCTTTTTAAACCAGCAGGGTGGCGTCCACCCCTCCTCCTTTTACCATCTGGTGCAAAGTCTTGGTAAATGCTGCCTCTAATGCCCTGGAATCTTCCCCCAGAGACTGCTGCGGGTTCACTGCATTAGCCTGATACAGTAATGACTTTATGTAGGTTTGGGTTTTTTTGTTTGAAAGGGAGGAGTGTGGGCAACAAAAGCCATCATGAAGGCAGGCTGGGTGCGGGGGCAGGAAGCCAAGTCCTTGTGCTGGGGGAGAGCTGGGGACTCGCTTCCAGAGTTACTGGGTCCTGCCCTTCTGCTCCTTCGGCAGCTCCCGCGGGGTTTGGCTGTAAAAGGCTTTGAAGGAGATGAAAAAGGAAAGAAAGGAATGTAAGTACCCACAGAGACCTACCTTACTGCATTCTAGAGAAGTCAAGAGGTGCCGAATCCCAGCGGAGCGGGACGAGCCGTGGTGCTTGATGCCACACTCTGCCACGGGCAAAGGCTCTGCTCTCGGGGGACTCAGAAGGAGAGAACAGGTGATGCTGGGGGGTAGAACAGCCTCTGCTGCATTTCTCCTTGGTGCTCAGGGCACAGCTGACCTCGGAAATCACCCTGGAAGGCTCTGCTGGAGGCGGCTGCACGTTTGATCCTGTAGCTCCTATTTGGGAGCAGAGCCAGCCCTGGTTACAGTGTGCCCACCCTGCCCCACTTCGCTCTCCGGCCAGCTGAGGGTTGGCACCACGTCCAGGCCACAGTCTCACCACGTTTGGGCTCTCCAGGGAATTACCAAAGAGCTCATTTCACCCTCTGTTGCCACACTTGTTTTGTTATTTGGTTGGCATGGCTGTTGGAATAAAGGTTTGGGTTCTCTCCGCCCAGGATCCAGCCAACGTCTGAGATTTGTTGTCGCAAGAGATGGTGCAAGTCCTGCTTGGGCAGAGAGTGCAATCGTTCCGCTCCTCAATCAGAGCACGTTGACTGCTACGGCTGAAAAGGACAGGTCGTGGTGCCGGCAGCAGCTTCAACGCCCTCCCAGCAGCGGGGTCTCCCCCCTTTGTTGGACCAACCCCTTTTCCAGAGCCCCCCAAGAAATGGCAGAACTGCAGCCGAGCTCTAACCCCGCACACCCCGGGGCAGGTCTCCCTCCCACGGGCTTCACCGCTCTTTTTACCACTCTCACCCCAGTAAAGTGGCCACGAAGGGGGTGCTGATGCCTCAGCCCCCACTGCTTTTTTTGGGGAGGTGGCATTATCAGCAGCAGCGTGTCCCTCCTTATGGGGAGGAGAACAGCAGCAGCCGGCAGCCAGCTCCAGAGAGCCTGGGAGCACAGGGCTGGCTGCAACGGTGTTTTCTGTGTTTGTTTCAGCAGCAAGAACTGCACCAGGAACAAAACTGTATTGTTGACGGCATCCTGTTTGCTCTCAACAGCCGTTTCCCTCCCCTGGCAGTTGCCAGGGAGAAGAGGTGAGCCGTTCTGAGCCGCGCGAGGAGGAGTGAGGAGCAGCCCTGACCCCTCGCCGGCTCAGCAGCACTGCAATGCAGTCAGCTCGGGCAGAATTAAATTAACACACCCTCAGCAGCTCTGTCACCAGTGCTCTGTGCCCTGGGACAAAGGTTTCCCGCTGTGGAGACGTGGTAGGAACGATGCCTTTATCTGCTGATTGGAAAAACTGAAAGGCCGTGCGTGGCACAGGAGGCAAAGTCTGGGAGGGAGGAGGGAGGGGGGTCCCTTCTCTGGGGCTGAACCCATCGAGGTAACGTATTCCCTCACAATAATTCCTCTCCTGGAGTTCAATTCCCCGCACGTGGGAAGGACGTGGCAGAGGGTTACATAAACCCCGGCGACAAGCACAGGAGAGAAAACTGGGCTGAAATGGCAGGTTCCAGCCTTTCAGCGGGGCTGGGAGACAGACGCGGGGGCAGCCGACGTTCCCGCACCCCCCGACGGTGGGTTTCTGGGTGTTTCCCCCAAAGCTGAGCCGAGCCGAGTGCCGGGCTCAGGGTGTCACCGCATCCGTCCCCGCCACGTCCCTGCCACCTCCCGTCTCCTTCAGAGCGGGACCAAAGTGGGTCAGGCTCGGGCTGCGACCCGAGAGGAGGGAGACGCTGCGGCAGAGGCGCAGGAGCCCTGCCAGCACCCGGCGGGTGCCGTTTGCTCCACGGAGGCAAAACTTGCAGATTTTAGCACTTCTGCCCGTTCCACCTTCCCAGCCAGCAGCCGCCCTGGCGGAGGTGAGCGCGGGGACGGTGATTCCCGGCAACTGGTTTATCCGGCAGCATCCGCCCACGTCACAAACCCCCAAATTAGAAAGCCCGTGTCTCTGTGTTTATCGCGGGGCTTGTCTCTACAGAAACCAAACTCTTACTCCGGGGTCGCCCTGTGGCTCCTACGAGCGGCACCCACCCTCAGAAGAGGGTTTCTCCGTCTCCACTGAGGCGAAAGGGGCACGGAAGGACTGGAAAACAAACCCTAAACGAGCGTCCCGTGGTTCGTGCTGCGGAGAGCCCTGTGCTCACTGTTGTCCACGCCGCACGTGGGAGGCAGCAGCACGGAGGCACGTGCTTCCCGGCGATGCTGCGCCGGCACCGCGCGCCCCTGCCCGCCTGCATCCGGCTCAGGGGTGTAATGACCCCCCTGGAGCCAACACTTAGGCCCGAGAGTCTTAATTAGTGCTGGCATCGCCTGCCTGCGATGGCGTTTGGGTGAGGATCTACCCGCGTCACTGCGAGGGCTGAGCAACCCTCCTGAGAGCTGCGGCCATACGCAGGGGATGCAGGAGGAGGATGCAGGAGGGGATGCAGGAGGAGGATGCAGGAGGAGGATGCAGGAGGAGGATGCAGGAGGGGATGCGGACAGGGTTGTAGACAGGAGGGGATACAGGCAGGATTGCAGGCAGGGCTGCAGGCAGGGTTGTAGGCAGGGGACACAGGCAGGGGTCACAGGCAAAATTGCATGCGGGATGGCAGGCAAGAATACAGGCAGGATGGCAGGCAGGGGCTGCAGGCAGGGATACAGGCAGGATGGAAGGCAGGGATATGGCCAGGAATATGGCAGGATCACAGGCAAGATGGAAGGCAGGGTGACAGGCAGGGATACGGCCAGGAATATGGCAGGAATACAGGCAGGGATATAGCAGGATCACAGGCAGGGGCTGCAGGCAGGAATACAGCAGGAATACAGGCAGGGTTACAGCAGAATCACAGCCAGGGATACAGGCAGGATGGAGGCAGGGACACGGACAGGAATACAGGCAGGCGTTGCAGGCAGGGATACAGCAGGATGGAGGAAGAGATATAGCAGGGATGCAGGCAGGGATACAGGTAAGGATACAGCAGGAATACAGGCAGGGATACAGGCGGGATACAGGCAGGGATACAGCAGGGATACAGGAGGAATACAGGCAGGGATACAGCAGGATCACAGCCAGGGATACAGGCAGGATGGAGGCAGGAATACGGGCAGGGATACAGGCGGGATACAGGAGGAATACAGGCAGGGATACAGGCGGGATACAGCAGCTCACAGGCGGGGATACAGCCAGGCCGCGGTCCCGCCCCGTCCCCGCCCGTGACGCCGCCGGGGCCGGCCGGGCCGGGGAGCACCGCCCCGGGGTGGGCGGTCGCCGGGGCCGGAGCGGGGCCTGCGCTGGCGGCCGGGCCGGGGGAGCCGCCGGGGGCAGCGGGGCCGCGCGGGGGACCGGGGCCGGGGGGCGCAGAACCCACGGACACGCGTGTGCAGAAGCGGCGGGGACCGGGGCGGGGGGGGGCACCGCCGGGTCTGTCCCCCCGCCACCGCCGCGGCGTGAGGGGGGCGGATTTGGGGGCAGCGCCTTCAATTTGAGACGGAATCGGGGTTTCCGAGGCGCTGTGACTCGCCCCCCCCCCCCCCCCCCCCCCCCCCCCCCCCCCCCCCCCCCCCCCCCCCCGGCGTCTCCCGCCGCCCCCCGGTGCGGGAGCATCATGTCCGCCCCGGAGCAGCAACAGGCGCCGCCGCCCCCGGAGCCCGGGGAGCCGGACCCCGCACACGGGTACGAGCCGGTGGCCCCGCACTGGTTCTACTGCAAGGTCACGGACGGCAGGGAGCGGTGGGTCCCCTTCAGCAGCCAGGACTCGGAGCGGCTGGAAGAGGCGCACGGATCAGGTAAGGGGGGGGGGGAACCCCCGCGGGTGGGGGGCTGGGGGGGGGAACCCCCGCAGCGAGCTCCATCCCCCCGCCAGGGCCCGGGGGGTGTCCGGGCACCGCTCGCCTTCCGCTCCCATCACCGCTATTTTTAAACTGCCCTTTGATTTTAAATACCTCGTCCCCCCCCC
>QJSC01023312.1:1235212-1311407 GCA_003697955.1 Calidris pygmaea
TACTCCTTTTTTTTTGGGCGAGGCGCCCGCTCCCCCCGCCCCGATCGGGTGAATCCCGATCCTGCTCGGGTGCATCCACGTCCCTGACCTCGTTCATTCCACGGATGCTCCGAATTACCTATCCCCGTACTGCCACAGCTCCCTCCTGGCACGGGAGAGTGCCGGTGGGACGGCAGGAATTCTGCTGGGGAGATGCCTCCGGATGCTTTCCCTGCTCCGAGCGGCACCGCTGGCCATGAGACCCCCCCTTTCTGCCAAATATCACCCGTTTTTGGACCGTGCTGCCGACGGCGATGGGCAGAGCTCCCATTGCCCAAGGGCCGCTCCGTCCTCCCTCTCCCGGGAATCTCTGGACCAGGGTCCATCCCGCCTGTCCCCGGTGCCGGGACGTGGCCGAGCCCAGCACAGCCTGGCACCGGGCGCTCCGCCGGCAGCCTGGCCAGCAGGCAGACCCAAACGGCAGCAGAATTAACAGAATTAACAGAATTTGAGGTCCGTATTGGGATCCGCACGGAGTTCTTTGTTCTGGAGGGGAATGGCTGAGAGAGCAGGAGACCCGCACCTCCACCCTTACCCACTGCTCTGCCCAGGGCCACAAATTCACATTTTTACCACCAAAGTGAGGCCCATTAGTCCCCGTCAGCCTGTGCCTGAACCAGAGAGGGAGATGGTTGTAGCGTAACGCCTTCATCTTACCTTCTGCCTCCAGGGGACGCCTGGCTCGGGGCATCTCTGCTGTGGTGCCCACCAACGCTGCTCTCCGTGCCTGGGTACGGACCTCGTTGGTGTCTGCTGCCGATGCTTGTGCACACTCGTGTGCTGCGGTCTCGTCCTCGTGACCTGGCGGGGTACACGACCTTTCTGGTCCTCTCGCCGTTAATTCCAGGCCTTGGTTCCCGCAGGGAGAGACAAAGAGGACCTGGTGGTCCCGACGTCGGGGGGGAGGTACGACGTGCACCTGAGGCGGAGGCAGCGGGTGGCCGTGTACTGGGAGGAGGAGGTCTCTGAAGTGCGGCGCTGCACCTGGTTCTACAAGGGAGACAAGGACAACAAGTACATTCCTTACTCGGAGACCTTCAGCGAAGAACTGGAGGTAAACTGGCCTCTCCTGGCACCTTCCCTCTTGCCGAGAAGCATCTTGGCTCCTCAGTGTCAAATACTGGCCCCCATGTCCCAAACCTCATGGGGGCAGCTGCCACCACGGTCACGCCTGAGGACGTGAACTCGAGAGAGGGTTTGGAGTGATGTTTTCCCAGCTGATTAACAGAAATTACACACTCCCCCTGCCTGCCTCCCAGCCCGCTGGAGCTGGGCGTTCTCCCCTTCCTCCTGCCCTCCTCCTGCCCCGGTGCCATCCTTCTGCGGCACGTTCCCGGCTGCCCTCGGCATGCCGTGCGGCTCTGGCCGTGCTTCCAGCCTGGCTCCAGCAGCTCCGCGCTGGTTCTTCCTGGCCCTGTCTGCTCCGTGACTGTCCTCGTGAGAGTTGTCCTCCCCGCGCTCAGGGTGTCACCAAACCCAGGGGAGATGTGAACACAAACAAAGAGGAATCATCGCCACCGAATGATTCCCACTGAACGAAGCGTTAGAGATTCGAGTGGTGTGGACTGTGAATAGATGGAGACTTTCTTTGGAAAGATATATATATATATATATTAAAAAATATACATCTTTACCATAACCTGTATTGTGATGTACCAAAAAATATCCTTCTGAATTGCTGGGGGAGGCTTTTGCTGCTGCCTCCTGGAAGCTCCCTCGTGGATGATACTCAGGTGACCCTCTTGTTCCCCCAGCGTGACCTGGCTCATTCCTCTGCCTCTTTCACAAAACGTGTTGATAAGAGACACCATAAAATGGGTGGGGAATGTCCCGCGTGGTTGAATATTCATGGCAGTGCCTTCAGCTGACTCACAGAGGGTGTTCTTTTCCTCAGGAGGCCTACATGGTTGCTGTGACCCTGGACGAGTGGAAGAAGAAACTGGAGTCCCCGAGCCGGGAAATCATTATCTTGCACAACCCCAAGGTGAGGAGGACGTGGTGGTCTCAGTGGCCTCACCAGCCAGGACTTCTCTCGAGGGCCTGGCTTTATGCTCTGGCTTTATGCTGGTTCTTTTAACCACATCTGCTGAGGAACCAACTCCGATTGGACCAGCAGAATGTCCCAACACCGTTCCCCTGGCTGAGCTGCACCAGAGCAGGGGGTGATGCCAGCAGAGACCCTGCCTCACACCTTCCCCTTCCTTTTCACCACCCCTTTTGCTCCCTTTGTGCGAGGGGCTCGTGGGCTGGTACCACCCGGTGCCACCTACCAGTGGTCGTAGCAGAATTTCTGCCCCCGTAGCCCCAGAACGTGGCACGGTTTAGTGACTGGCTCCTCTCCTCCCCCAGCTGATGGTGCACTACCATCCGGTTGCCTCCTCCGATGACTGGGGCTCGACTCCTACGGAACAAGGTCGGCCTCGGACTGTGAAGAGAGGAGTGGAGAACATCGCTGCCGAGATCCCCAACGGTGAGCTGGCTTCTCCCCGCCCCAGCCAAACCTACCCAGTCTGCTTCCCAACCCATTTTCTCAAAGGGACTGAGAGATGCTTCCACGATCCTTTAAATGAAGGGCACAGCTAGAAGTTTTGTGCCAAAAGGAACGGGATGGTTTTCAGAAACCTTCCCAGCACCAGAGCACTAGGTAATGAACCTGTAAATGAACGAGCAGAGGCGGCAGAGACCCGGGGGGGGGGAGGCATTTCCAGCCCCCGCACTGAGACCAGAGCCGTGGAAAGTGCTGCGGTGCCTGCAGTTCACCCCGAGGTCTTGGCGTGTGCGCTGGTAAAGGAGGAGTTTCTTTCCATGGTAGGGACACAGGGACACCTCACTTACCCACACGCAGGGGACTTTCTGGCCCACGTGCCCTCCCCATCCCTAGAGCTGTGGGTCAGCTCTGCCCCCTACAACTGTCCCTGAGCTCCTGGTCCGGCCCCAGGATTGTCCCCGTGGTGGGGACAGGCAGTTTCTCCTGTCCAACCCCTTCATTTCCATGCCCGCACGCCTCCGGGAAGGTGTGTATGCAAACTGGGGTGTGTGGGAGGCAGAGAACAAGGTGTAACATCAGCTGGTGTCTACCTGAGGCTGCGGGGCCGGGGGGCTTGGCATGGGGTGGCTGGACCCCCATCCTCTGCTCCTGCCCTCTCCCACCCCAAACGTGCCCCAGGGCCGGGTGGGTGTCACCGCGAGGACCACCCGCTCCCGCTGGAGCGAGGATGGTGACACAAGGGGGGCCGAGCCGCCTCGCCTTCCTCTATCCACCCTCACCCTCCTGGATCCCTCCCGGGGTGGGCAGCTGCATTTAGCAGGAGAAAAACCAAAGAAAGGTGAGAAATCCCACTGCCCCCCGCCCCCGGCACAAAGCCAGCCCCTGACCCACGGGTTGGTACCGTGAGGGGAGGATGGGAGGCTCCTGCGGAGCGTGTGGTTCCAGCGGGTCAGTTCCCCGCTCAGCCATGTCCGTCCCCGCGCTCTGAGCTCTTCTTTCCCCCTTAGGGGAGCCCCTGCAAATCGACCACCTGGTTTTCGTGGTGCACGGCATCGGCCCCGCGTGCGACATCCGCTTCAGGAGCATCGTCCAGTGCGGTAGGTGTGGGGTCCGGCCGGGTCCCCCTTCCCGCACCCCCCTCTGCGCGGAGAATGTGAAGCGCTGTCAGAGAGCGCTCACACCGCCTGAAACCCCCCCGCCCGGGAAGGTTTGGGAAACCACTTTTCCTTCACACCGCGTTCCGCTGCCGCTCAAAATAGGGAGTTTCCCCAATCGGATACAGATTTTCTGAGAAACTGTCCAAACCCGCTGAACTCACCAGTCACCTGCTCCGTCTGTCACCACGGGTTCATCCCAGTGGGTGAAGTCCAACACCCCAATCCAGCCCCCTCTGGAGTGGTTTTGGCCCCAAAGCAGGGACTCTCCTTCTGGCTGAGGACGTTCCCAAGCTGCGGATGCCTGGAGGCCAGGAGAGCGTGCGAGGAGGCACCGCTGGTCTTACACCCCGCTCCAGGCATCCACCATCCATCAGTGTTGGTGAGAGGACGCGGAGCCAAGGGACTCTGCTCTGACCTGTCCGTTGGTGGGTCAAGCTCTGGGTGCTTCGGTTCAGGAGAGGTGATCATGGCAATCGCCTGGAAGCCCCACACGATGTAACCTGTAGAAATCAAGGCAGCAGGGATTTTTCAGGGCAGACAGGCATTAGTTCCTATAAAACACACCTTTGCCTTGACGCAGCCTCTTCTTCCCCGTGTCCATCTGATGAAGCTCTTTCCAAGGCTGCTGACCACCTGAAACGGAGGAGATGGGCCCCTCTCCCTCAGAACCGAGCCATTTCACGTTCATCTCCTCCCTTGGGCTTCCCTTTCTAGCACGTGCACCTTCGCAGCAGATTTGTTGTTTTTTCAAACTCCCCGAAGCACCTTTCTTATCCCGACTGCCGTGGTACAGCCCTGCCCGTGTGGAAAGGCGGCTGCTTCCAGCTGGGACAGGGGAATCCCGTAAACACACGTGGAAGGACACGGAGCCTTCCCCTGATCTTGTAGTTAAAGATCCAAGGTCTTAGGGTAGCAGCAGCAGCAGATTAAAGACCCTGGTGGGATTTCCCCCGGTAATGATCTTTCCTTTTATCTTATTAAGCGCTGTTGCTGCAGGAGCCTGTCCTGCAGCCGGTGGATCTCGGTAACGAGCTCCTGCTCTTTTCCAGTGAACGACTTCAGGAACGTTTCCCTGAGCATGCTGCAGGCACACTTCAAGAAGGCCCAGGAGCAGCAGCAGATCGGGCGCGTGGAGTTCCTGCCCGTCAACTGGCACAGCTCCCTCCACTCCACCGGGGTGGACGTGTAAGTGTCGTGTGTCCCCCCCGCAGCCCCCTCCTCGGCTCCCCTGGGAACGGCACAAACCCCACAGACCCCTCCTCCGGCATAAACTCCGCTTTTCCAGGCGGGGAAAGGGAGGGCGTTGAGCGCTCAGGGCTGGGACGGTGCAGAGGGGGGGCCGTGGGCACCCCCACCTCGCTAATGGCCTCTGGAAGCCGAGCACCCCGTCTTTGCTGGAGCAGAGCCCCCAGGGAGGGCAGAGAGCAGGGGTCCTGGGGAACAGGGCAGGCTCTTTATTCCTGCCTGGAATGTGAGCGCCGTGCTCTGCCTTCCGCCTCCGAGGGTCTGCATTACAGCGTTATGTCCTTGGGGACAGTGGAAACCCTTCTCCGACCTTACACTTTGCTTTAGGAGCGTGGTGGGGTCCACCGGCACCTCCAACTGCAACCCCCTCTCTGCTCTTTGCCCCCCAACAGCGACCTGGAGCGAATCACTCTGCCCAGCATCAACCGCCTGCGTCACTTCATCAATGACACCATCCTGGACGTTTTCTTCTACAACAGCTCCACCTATTGCCAGACCATCGTGGACACGGTGGCCTCCGAAATGAACCGCCTCTACCAGCTCTTCCTCCAGAGGAACCCCCTCTTCAAAGGAGGGGTCTCCATTGCTGGGCACAGCTTGGGTAATTTGGGCTGGGGGTCTCCCCCGCGGGTCCCCTCAATGTCACCGTACCGCGGGGAGCGGGGAGGGTTCCCAGAAAGGAGGTGGCGTGGGGCTTTTCCCCGATGAGCTGCTGATGCTCTCTCTGCCTGCGACTGGTTTCTAGGGTCGCTGATTTTGTTCGATCTCCTGACAAACCAGAAGGCTGCTCCCGAGGAGGATGAGCACGGCCAGGAGGTACGTGGCATCTGGTGGCATCTGGACGCCCCGGGTGCCCCTGCAGCGCCGGCCCCGGTAGCCGTGCCAGGGCAGCCTCACACCGACCTCCCGCCTCTGCGGCTGCCTGGGGAGGGGGGAGAGACTCCAAAACGCACGGGAGAAAATCAGTGAGCAAAAAGCATCATCCCTGACGGCTCTTTTCACAGGGGTCCAGGACAACCTCAAGCAACAGGGGCATCGAGGCCGTAAAAGAAATTCTGAAGAAGCTGGAGTTGTCTGAATATTGTGATGTTTTCGAGAAGGAGAAAATGGACAGGCAAGCACTGGTGAGGAGCTCTCCTGCTTTGCTGCCTCTTGCTTGTCTCTTCTTTGCGTTTCTCCCCAGTCCTCCCACTCTCTGCACTTCCTGGCCCTGAGTCACCCGCACAGGGAACGTCTCTGAGGAGCGTGGCGGGAATGGAATTATGGAGAACAGAAATACCTTCACTGCACACCCCTCTCTGCTCCCGCACTCATACCTGGGTTGCTTATTTTCCAGTTCTTGTGCACGGAGAAGAACCTCAAAGAAATGGGGATTCCCTTAGGACCAAGAATGAAGATACTTCATTACATCAGCTCCGAGGCGGAGATGCAGGTTTGTCTTCTGCACGGCTCCTGCTCACCCAGGTCCATCCCGTCGCTCCCAGACAAGGAGCAGCCCACGATCAGTCCCCGAGAGCCCTGACCTCCTCCTCCCCGGCCATCCTCGCTCGGGCGGCTCTCACGGGCGCGTGTTTGCCCTGGCGACTGCGCTGCTGCAGCATCACTTCATCCCGTGGCCTGTAAGGCGGAGCAGAGAGCAGGAGGACTAGTTAGCGGTGGTGGAGACCAAAGTTAGCGATGGCAGCCAGAGAGAGGTGGTTGGTGGGAGCAGGGTGATGGTGCCCAGGTGGCTGTGGAGGCTGGGGGATGCCGGGCAGTTTGCTGCCTGGCGTCGTGGCTCCCGGGACGGAGCCGTGGCGGGGACTCGCTGCAGGACCCGTGGATAGCAGAGGTTCCCGTTGTGTCGCTGCAGGACCAGAGCGCAGCAGGTCCTGGGCACGGCGGGGAGCGCGGCGCGGAGCCTGGGTGCCCATCGCAGCAGGACGACGGCGGGGATTGCCAATACCGGGACGTGGGCTTAGGACAGGTAATGACCGAGCTTGGCACCGGGCTCTAACGGCAACAAGGAGGCCCCCGTAACACCAGCACGGAGGGTGTCTCGTGAAACAACCCCCCACCTCCCTCTCTCCCAGGTCTCGGCAAACTACCCGCAGCTGGACTACAAGCCCACCATCTTCTTCGCGTTCGGGTCTCCCATCGGGATGTTCCTCACGGTGCGAGGAGTGAAGCGCATCAACCCGAACTACAGCCTGCCCACCTGCAAAGGCTTCTTCAACATCTTCCACCCGGTAGGCACAAACCCCAGAGCCGTCCTGCCGTGCGACACGCGGAGCACGAGCCCCCGCTCACTGTCCCCCCTCCCTGCACAGTTCGACCCGGTGGCCTACAGGATTGAGCCCATGATCGTCCCCGACCTGGAGTTCGAGCCCATGCTGCTGCCCCACCACAAGGGCAGGAAGAGAATGCACCTCGGTAAGGACAGGGCAGCCCCTCTCCCCCCACCCCCGGGCAGCGGCTGCAGCCTCCAGCCCCACAAACGACCCCCCCCCTGCCTTTCAGAGCTGAAGGAAGGGCTGACGCGCATGAGCGTGGACCTGAAGAACAACCTGCTGGGCTCCCTGCGGGTGGCCTGGCAGTCCTTCACCCGAGCCCCGCTGCCCGCCGTGGAGGGGGCAAGTACCGAGGCCGAAGGGGAGGCAGAGGCCGGCGTGGAGAAGCAGCCGGGTCAGTGGGGAGCCGGGATGCAGCACGGCATCCTGGATCTAGGAGAGATGGGGAGGGACTCCTGATGAGGAAGGGGAGCCAGAGGAGAAAGAGGAACAGTTTTAAACTGAAAAGGAGGAGATTGAGCTGAGATCTGGGGAAGAAATTCTGTGCTGTGAGGGTGGTGAGAGCCTGGCCCAGGTTGCCCTGAGAAGCTGTGGCTGCCCCATCCCTGGAGGGGTTCAAGGGCAGGTTGGAGGGGGCTTGGAGCAACCTGGGCTGGTGGGAGGTGTCCCTGCCCAGGGCAGGGGGTGGCACTGAGGGGGCTTTAAGGTCCCTTCTAACCCATGTGGGGCAAAGGGAGGGCACGGGGATGCTGTTGCATCTTCCTGGGTGCTGGTGCTCCTTGGCTGAACCACGATGCTCTTCATTATTCCTTCAGAGACCAAGGCAGAAGAGCCCCCTGCAGCCGTGAAGGAAGAGGCCTCCCTCATCAACGTGGGGAGGCTCAACGGAGGGAATCGCATAGACTACGTGCTGCAGGAGAAGCCAATAGAGAGCTTTAACGAGTATTTATTTGCACTACAAGGGCATCTCTGCTATTGGTAAGCTTCTGCACAACTGGCAAAGTTTCAAATTCAGGTCCGATGTAAGCAGTGACATCATTTTTAAAGCCAAGGTAGTAAGAAATGCCTTAACCGAGTAAACAAGACATTTTCCTGGCCATAAGGCAGACACGGCGGGTGGGCAGGGACAGGGGAAGGAGACCATCACAGTTCTTCTTACCTGGCACCACCTGCATTCACTGAGCACCGCATCCATCCCATAACCCTCACAGAGGTCCTGACAGCATGGAGGGAAGTGTCCCCCTCTAACTCCCCTGTCCTCCTCCTCCTCCAGGGAGTCAGAAGACACCGTTCTGCTGGTTCTGAAGGAGATCTACCAGACACAAGGCATCACACTGGATCAACCTTTGCCAGGAAGCCAGTGACCACCCTGCGCTCTCCTGGACGCTTGATGTAAGTCCCCCTGCCCATCGCCTGCCTTCCCACCTCCCTCGGGCACCTCAGAGGGCATCTGCTCCCACTGAGGGAATGGTATCCCTTATTTCCTGCGCTGTGTCTAAGGCAGGAGTTTGTGTTGGGTTTTTTTTTCTGTGGCCCATCAGCACGTTTGGCTTCTTTCCTCTCACCCTGCACATAAGCACCTTTGGAGTTAATAAACGCTGCTGCAGGCGACAGGGGCAGCAGCAACCGTCCATGTTCATGATCCATTGGATCCACCAAGGGAGTGACCAGAGGTGCAGCCCATATTCCAAACCTCCCAGGCTAAACATTTCCTATAGATGTAGAGAGCCAGAGCGTGGACCCTGTGGTTTTTTCAGGGGTGTTTTCACCCTCTGCTGCTCTTTCCTGGCCGAGGGGAGACCAGACTGAGCCACATCCTTGGGCTTTCCTCGCGCTGGAAGCCTGAGGCTGGTAACTGCTGGGGGGTTTGGTCTGCCCTAGCGCATCTTCCCACGTTCTCCTTCTGCTTTCTTAGATCCAATTCAACCGAGCACTCACCAGGAAAGTCCAGATCTCTTCTCTGCCTTCCTCTCTCCTCTGCTGCCGTGTCCCCTGCATGCCGCTTCCCAAGTACTCGCTGCTGCCTGGAGATCAGGACGATTTTCCTCTGTTTTGGGTAGGGATAAGGCGGGGGGAAATACCGAGGGAAAACACTTCTGCTCAAACACACACAGCAACTCCCCGTGGCAACGTGTACTTTACACCCTCCACCTTGCAAGCGATCGCACCGGCTCCTCAAGCACTGAGGCAGACCAGCTGTCTGGGCTAGGAACTCAGCTGTGTGGGCTAGGAACT
Source organism: Calidris pygmaea (assembly GCA_003697955.1). Taxonomy (NCBI): domain Eukaryota; kingdom Metazoa; phylum Chordata; class Aves; order Charadriiformes; family Scolopacidae; genus Calidris; species Calidris pygmaea. The sequence continues at coordinate 1,244,647 of QJSC01023312.1, forward strand.
CAGCTGTGTGGGCTAGGAACTCAGCCATCTGGGCTAGGAACCGGCACCGAGGGCCTGGCCCAGTGAGGAAACTCACAGCTTGTGACCTTGAGGAATAAAAGCCTTAAACGCGCAGCGTGGAGAGAAGCTGCAGCAGCCTCGGCGAGCGAAGGAGAGCGCTGGCTTCTCCCTGCCCCGACACCGAGGACCGTGGTCTGTGGGAGGGGAAGCCCAGGGCCCCGGTGGCGGCTGTGAAGCCAGCAGGAAGGTGCCCACCAGCCCTTCTCATCTGGGATCGCTGCTGCGTGCTTTGTGTGAGCGCCCAGGGGCCGTGCCAGGCAGGACTGACATAAAACAGCTCGTTGGGGGGCACTTGACCCGGGTGCTGGTGCCTGCGGCTGCAGTAGGTTGGTAGTGACTTCTGGGCACCCTCACCCAGCCCACGGCAGCCAGCAAACCTTGGGATGTCTTGTGTAGGACCAAGTTAGTGGCCAGGCGTGACTGGAGGGGAGAGGATTCACCTCCAGGTCAAACTACAGCCCTGCCAGGAGAAAGCAGCTTCTCCCCAGCAGCCTCCTGGCAATTGGGAGCTCCCGAGGAACATCCCTCGGCTCCGCAGGAGCACGGAGCAGCATGGCCATCCTGCTGACATGTGGCTTTCTAGGTGGCTACAGGGACCTCACACCAGCCAGGCTCTTTGTTTTTTCATTTTAAATACACAAAATGCAGCCAGCGAGGCCAGAGCCCAGATCCATAGGGGGGGACACGCTGTCCCAGTGACCCCAGTGAAGAAAGGAGCCCAGCGCCATCGGTGGCTGCCCCTGGTGTGCTCACTCTGCTCCAACGGGGACAGATCCCTCCTGGGTGACACAAACCACCCCAAACCACCCCGGCTGGGCTGTGGCCAGAGCCTGGGGACAAGGCAGAGGCAGACACTTCATGGTGTGTACGGTCGTTGCTGTCACAGCCCTGGGAAGAGCCAAACCACTTTCCCTCCCGCTTTCACCCTGCATGGGGTAAGGAGCCTTTTTTTCCCCGCCGCCCGTTCGTTTCTCCCCCGTTGTCCTGCGTTATTTGCACAATGGGAAGGGTTTTGTTTGCAGCCCCCGTCCCCCCTCCCGGCCCCGAGGAACAGAAGCTGTTCTTTTACCTGACTGCAGGAACAGACACGCTGCTCAGCCGGCGCCTGAGCTACTCACGGCTAAAGCGTCTCCTACGGGAGTAGGAAAAGGAAGAGTCTTAACACGGGACGCTCTAATGACCAGCTCTTTAAGTTATGCACTTTGTTAAAAAAAAAAAAGAAAAAAAAAAAAGAAAAAAGGTTAAATAAATTTTAAATGTTATTTAATGTCTTTTCCAGTAAAAGCCAAAATAAACAAGTAGATGACTGTGGTGTGTGCCTGTTCGGGGGGAGAGGGAGGGGATGCAGTTGAAGAGTTCACAGGTGTGCTATTTTAGGGGAAATTAAAGCTATTTCTGTAACTTCTGTTGAAGTTGCAGAGTCACACAGGTGGCCCAAACTGAAGGTGATGGGGTGGCGTTTTCATTACTGTTGTGTCCTGAGCTCTGCTACAGCCTCACCTCTGTGTGTACACAATAATAACACATATTTATGGCAGAGACGAGTGACAAATAACTACTTACAACAGTCCTGCCACACCGGGGGCCCTGCAGTTCTCAGCCTCCCCTTGTCTGAGAAAACAAAGCGCGGTGCAGGGAAACAAGCACCCGTGAAGGGATGCTCCCAGACACCACGGCATTTTCTGCCGATTGTCATCTCTTTACGCCCATATCAAAGCTGCAAGGGAAGAGACACAAAATAAACGCCCACCTGGAAACCCCCGCGGACACACCAAAGGCATCGGCTTATACAGCATGAACCCAGGCCATGACGTAAAGTTTTGAGTACCACAGCTCGTTAAAAAAAAATTAAACTCCTTTATTGGGCAAGTTAGAAAAAAAAAAAAATATCAAGGCTAGCACAATAACACCAGTAACAATTCAGTTTCATCTTCCCTCTCCCCCACTTAATCCTTGGTTAAAGACCGCGACCTCGCGCTCGTTACTCCAAATTAGCTCAGCTCTGATTGAAAAGACGGACTGAAACCCGGCGCCAGGAGCGGATCCCGCAGTTCTTTTTGACACTGGTTTCCCCCGAGGAGGGAGGGGACGGGAGAGCTCGGCTGGAATGAAGGAAGGGAGGGGACCGATGGCGCTTTCTGGCCCGGACACGAGACGACCCACCGGACGGGGCACTCCACATTGTCCCAAATTTCCAGTTCTTGCTTCAGCACCTCTCGTTCCCGGGCTGTCCTCCCACGCCCAGCGCCTCCTTTGCTTCACAGCGGCCCCGAAGGGAGGGAGGCCACCAAAATCGGGTTAAATGAAGCAACACAGGCCCCTGAGCAGGAAAACTTACCAGCTCTGCAGAGAACGCCTGCTTGGGTTTCAGGTTCATCCTCCTTTGAGCCACTTCTCGCAGAGCGACCTCCCCAGAGCCTTCCCCTGCCCGAGCCCTGGGGGAGCAGCAGGAGAGGTGCCGGCAGGACGGAGCCCATGGCTATATCTCCAGGGGAAAGCCGGGAGCTGCCGCCTTCTCTTGGTGCTCTGGCACTTGTCTGGATTTGTACAGAAGCGGTTTGTGGCACAGGGAGTCCACCAGAGGAGGGTAATACTGCCTGTAGCAGAGGTAGGCGAGCACGAAGCCCATGGCTGAGCCAACCAGCACGTCTGCAGGCAAGAGCAGAGGAGAGTTCATTTCCTTTTATCTGCCCAAGCTTCACCACGGAATTCTCCAGCAGGAATTCTCCAGCAGGAATTCTCCAGCAGGCGGCCTCTCAGCACGGAGCTGAGCTGCTCCGAAAATAGCCCCCCAACCGAGCTCGGTGTAGATTCCAAAAAGAAAGAGACAGGCATCATCTCCGTGCAGGCAGCAGAATAATTACCACAGGAGGAGTGATCCAAAAACCCTAAGGTGCCACCTCTGCAGCAGCACGGACCCCCCCGGCACCGAGTGCCCCCGTCCAGGTGCAGACCCCGACCCACCTTGCCAGTGGTGTTTGTAGTCGCAGGTGCGGGACACGGCGATGAGGGTGGCGAGGAAGAGCGGGAGGAGGAAGGCGCAGAGGCGCAGAGCCCTGCTCCCCCGGCCGGTGGTGAAGCAGCGCAGCTTCCCCGCGATGTAGAAGGCAGAGAAGCCGAGACCAGCAAAGGCGACTGGAAGAGAATTGTTGCCCTTCAGAAACTGTTCCAGCCTCTCCCCGGCTACAGTAGAAGGTGCTGCCCATGTGAGACAAGGGAAGCACCAGCTCATGAGTGATGGAGGAGCCGTAGAAGCTGGTACCTGGTGAGCATCCCTCCTCCCAGGAGCTACAGAAGCTTCACGTGACATTTATCTCCCCATTGCTTCACAGAGGGAAAGTTGAGGCCCCCAAAGAGGCCAATGGATGTGGCCAAAGCCACGGGGTGTGTGAAAGCAAGCCCAAGCTGCCCTCCCCACAGGTTTCTGCTCCCCACAGCTCGCTGTCTGGGGCTGCAGCAGGTGGGGGACATGGGAAACTCACACGAAGCGTGTCCGCTGGGGAAGCTTTTGCGCCCCTCAGCCACCACGCCGGGGTCGCCTGTGCACGCCAGCTCCGCGTTGGCTCGTCCGTCGGGGAAGCAGCGATAGAAGAAGTCCGGCCGGGGCCTGGGGCGGGAGAACAAGGCACGTAGCCCTCGGGCTCCCAGGAGCCACCCGAGCACCCAGCCCTCCCACTGAGCACCCCCGGCCGAGTCGCCAGCCACCAGCAGACCCCTCCGGCTGCAGCTCGGCACAGGGAACATTTTGCCACCCCGACGGTGCAGCCCGGGGAGGTGAAACCATCCCACCCGCTCCCTGTCTGCATGCCAAAGTGCTCCTCCCCAGCACAGGCCTGGGCGAGCCCATCTAAACGATGCCCCGAGACAGCAGGTCCCTGCCAGTGTTTGTTCTAATTGCCTTTACAGCTAGAAAAAACACATTCCCTTCAGACTGAGCATGTCCAACAGCTCCTGGCCTTTGCTGCTGCTCTTGCAGCTCTGCCACGGCGCAGACGTGCCCCCCGTCCCCGCAATGAGCCAGTTTCTCACCTCCCCACGACGAGCTTCAGGGCATTGGTAAAGACCCCGTTGAGGGCGAGAGCAAGGCTGGCAGCTAGGAGAGAGCAGAGAGGCCACGTCAGCGCCGTCCCTGCCCCAACGTGCAGCTTCGAGGCACGTTCGGGCAGCGCTCAGTCTTCAGCTGGAGGCACGCAGCTCAGGTCTGGGACCCCCGGCACAAGACTCGTGCCCCAGCAAGAGCCAAGGACTCGTGCGTGAGACCCCCCAGGGCAGACCCCGCGGGGGGCTCCGGCTCTGCGGGGCGAGGAGGAGCTCACCGAGGCAGGCTTCCCGCGTGTCTTCTCGGTCAGCGTCCATGAACACCCTCGCCAGGACGATGAGCAGCAGGGGGGACAGGAAGGCGATGAACTGCCGGGAGACAAGAGTCTGTCAGCGCGGCGGGTGTGAGCTCTCTGCCCAGAACACAACCCCAGTCGCTCAAAGAGACTCTGCACTTTCCTGCCCCAAAGCCAAGCAGCGACCTGTCCTCTCCAAACGCTGCGCTTTTCTCCCAGGAACAAAACCCACCCCACTGTGTTTGCAGCAAACCCTGACCATCCCTGAGCCCCCCAGAGCACGGCTATTCCTCCCGTCTGCCACCCAACAGCAGCGCCTCACGTAGAAAACCCTGGGCTGCTGGATGTTGTGTGTAGAAGCATAACACAAAGCCCCCGGGCAGCATAAATAACGCAGAGCACTAAAAAGCCCCCTCTGTACCTCACTCCTGCTCGTTCTTCACAGGCTCAGTGGAGCCTTCCCTCCTCTGAGAGACACCCAGCGCATCCTCAGCCTCTCAAACAGCATCTCTGGCAGGAAAGTGCTGCCGGGGCCGGCTCCCTGTCCCTCCCCTCCCGCTTGTGGGTGTCCCTTCACAGCGCCTCGCTGTCCCCAACCCTACAGGGATCAGCTCTTTGTAAGCTCTTTGCCCCTCGTCAGCAAAACCCACGGGAGCCGCTGATTCAGAGAGAAGGGGTTCTCCTCCACAACATCTCGGCGGCGATCCCGGCTGTGGGATTTCCCCCCAGGGGGTGGTCCGTGCTGGGTCTGACAGGCTCCCGAGGAGGCTGCTGTCCCCTGCAAGTTCGGCACACGTCCTGCTGCCACTGCCAAACCCAAACACCACCCCGGGGGTTTGACTTTTAAAGTTGAAAAGCCCCGTGCCCAAATCTCACAGAAAATCACCAGTGGGGTTGGCCAGGAAGGCGGGTGGTTGCCCAAGGCAGGAGCTGCAGGTCCCACACACACCCCCTGCTCGGGAGCCACAGACACCCCTGTGAGCAGAGCATCACCCTCTTGAAATCCAGTATTTACTCTTTTAGATTAAACCCTTATAACACCTCCTAGAGACCCAGGGAAAACATTTTCATAATCAAATCGTACTAAAGATTTGCTGAAAATCCCTGCTTTCAAGCAAACCGTTCCCTGCCGGTGACAGCCAGGCTGCAGTCCCCATCACAGCCACCCTGAAACCGACCTGCAATTGACTGTGAACAACAGCCAGAGGCTCCCACTGGTTTTAACAAACTTTGATAAAGCCCTAAACACAACCCTGGATGGCAAAACCTAAAAAAGCCGACGAAAATGGACTGTAAACGCTGTCTTATTTGCAATAACACCTTGTGCCTTCACTAGTGCATTAGGAACCGCAGGAATTCACAATATCAGGCTTTCAGCCGGTGGGTTTTGGCTGAAAAGGAGAGTCTGTAACTGGAGAAAAGCCCAGGTGAATCAGGGAGCGGGGGCACTTACGAACATGGGCACGGCGGGGACGCGATCCGCCTCCCTGTAGGGCAGTTGATACAGCCACATCTCCTCGGGCTGCACCAGGCGCTGGAACGGCGGCAGGAGCTCCATCGCCCTGGGGAGAGAGGGGGGAAAAGGGTTAAAAAACAAATATAATTCAATAACCCCATCTGGGGCAGAAGGCGCCTCCCCCGGGGGCCATTCGGGGCGCCGGGCCCCTCCCGTGGCACCCAGGGGGGGCTGTGGCTGTCGGAGGGGGGGGGGGGGGCTGTGGCGCTCGGGGGTGGGTGCTGGCCCGCAGCCCCCGGGGCCGGGCGAGTCCCGGGGCCGCCCCGCTCGCCCTCACCCGGCGGCGAGCAGCAGCAGGGCCCGCACCGCCGCCTCCCCCGCCAGCTCCCCCGCCCGACTCATGGCCGCCCGCCGCCACGACATGGCGCCGCCGCCCGCCCCGGGGCGGAGCGGCCCGGCCCGGCCCTTCCCTTCCCCTCCCCGCCCCGGGCAGGGTCCCCCGCGTCCCCCCGCCAGGGTCCCGGCGCCGCCGGGGGGAGAAGCGCGGCCGCCGCCGTTACAGCGCCACGGGCGCCCCCAGGGACGGCGGCTCCACCGCGGGCCTGGGCAGCCCCTGCCTGCGCTCGACAGGGCTTTCTGTGGAGAGATGGCTCCTCAAATCCATCCCAAACCTCCCCCGACAACTTGAGGCCGTTTCCTCTTGTCCCTCTTGTCCCATCGCCTGTTCCTTGGGAGAAGGGACCGACCCCCCCCGGCTACACCCTCCCTTCAGGGGGTCGTGGACGGCCATGGGGTCTCCCCTCAGCCCCAGCTCCCTCGGCCGCTCCTCACAAGTTCTCCAGACCCTTCTCCTTGCTCTCCAGACCCCTCACCAGCCCCACTGCCCTTCTCTGGACATGCGGCAGCACCTCGATGTCTTCCTTGGAGTTGGACACTATTCAAGGTGGGACCTCACCAGTGCTGAGGACAAGGGGACCACCACCGCCCCAGCCCCGTTGGCCACACTGGTCCTGACACAGGCCAGCATGCTGGTGACCTTCTTGGCCACCTGGGCAAGCCAGGTCCTTTTCCACCGAGCCAGCTTTCCAGCCAGTGGCATCCATGGGGTTGGTGTGGCCCAAGAGCAGGACTTGGCCGTGTTGAACCTCGCACCCTTGGCCTCATCCCCACGGATCCGTCCCGTCCCGATCCCCCTGCAGATCCATCCTACCCGCCATGGGACCGACTCTCTCGCCCGACGCGGTGACAGCCCCGGTGCTTGGCCGGCGAGAGGCAGGGAGAAGCCTTTTGGTCGTTGGAACATTCAGAACGATTTATTGAAGTCAACCTCAAGCAAAAGTTCAAATCAGTGGAATGTCATTAAAAACCTTTCCAAATTAATCCTCACGGAAGCAAAAACACATCTGAATTCCAAAGTATTTGTAAAATAAAAAAGGCGACATCTCAGTAAATATAATGTACAAAAATTATATGTTCCTACCATCACAGACATTCAGTAAGAAGCTAAAATATTACAGGCAATTCTAGGTACACTATGACTAGTCGACGGTAACGCTCCCTATGTACAGGTTAACCAAGCTTTACAGGTTTCACACTATGCAAGAGAACATGGGCCCAACAACAAAACCCCCCAAATACGGGATATCTCAAAGTCTATGCGGCAACATCAAGTCATGATACAGTAATGCCCCGTGGAACATCGCAGGGAGAGTCCACACCACGTCCTCAGTGCCCAGAGCCCGGGGGGCAGCCCCCCCAAAGCTCCTCAGATACCGACTGCAGTGAATATCGATGCTTTTGCTATTAAAGACTCGAGTGATTTTTCGTTTAAAATTAACATTTCACAGAATCTACAAAGTTTTGTTACAGATAAACAAAGTCTACGGAAATAACGACTCTACAAAGGTGATGGGTACGGGGGGGGGGAGCGCGGGGGGACGGGGAGGGGACTCCGCAGGGATCTGTGTTGTGCAACATCGCCGGCCGCCCCCCCGGCCCCCCAGCGCCGCCGTAGCACCGTGTTGTCTGTGGCAACGCCATCGGCTGCTTGGCGAAGGGAAAGCGACACCAGAACTGAGATACAGCCCCCACCAGCCACAGGAACCCCGCTTTTCCTCCGGTCCCTTCGTGCCCACAGCGACTGAGAGCGGCTGGAAGGGGCCGTGGCCCCCTCCCGGGGCTGGCAGGGATGGGGGCGAGGGGGGGCGTCTCCCCCTTCTCCCCGTGCGCAGCCCCCGCCAAGCGAGGAACCGGGGGGGGCGAGTGAATGGCTTTGGCAAATTCATCCATTTTCCCTTTTTTTTTTTTTTTTTTGATTTCCCGTGGATCACAGGAGTCTCTGGGGCAAAGCACAGAGTTTCAGCTCCAGGACCCCCCCTCCAGAGCAGGGACAGCCCCGCAGCAGAGGGGGGGTGACCACTCGAGCTCCCAGCTCAGGAGCACAACAGAAAAGCAAACTGCTTTTTTAAAATTATATTTTTTTTGCCTTTTTTTTTTTTTTTTTTTCCTCAGAACAACACTGTGACTACAACCAAAGTGTAGGAGTGTATCGTAAGTGCAAATGGTTTTGCTACACAAAGGAGGAGGGAAGGGGGAAAGGGGCCGAGGGGCCGCAGAGCGGAGGGGCAGCGTGACTCCCGGGCACATCCCTCGTGCGACACCATCGCCCCGTGAACACACACGCGCCCGGGAACACCCTCCCCTTCGCCAGGGACCCCCCAGCCCCCCGGGGAACAGCGGGAGCAGAAAGTAACCGCAGGGAGGCCAAAGGCAGGGTGGATGCGGGGTACAAAAGGGGTTATGTATAAATAAAACCAAAGCTGTGTAAGGAACCGCAGAGCTTCAAGTACGTTAAACCCTGAATTCGATGAGGCAGAGGTTTCAATGTTAAAGTGACTACTTCGTACCAGGACACCCCCCGCCCCCCCTCCTCCCCACCCACCTATTTCTGTAAAGTTTCCATATATACAGATTGTATGCTCATTGTTAATTACGTCTAGTAATTGTGTCTTTCCCATTCCAGCCTGAAATTAAGATACCAGAAGTTGTTTTTTTTTTTTTTTTCAGAAGAAAGGCCAAAATTAAACATTCCAGCCCCATTACTCCATTGTAACAGACTCTCTGAGACCGAGGTGGTGACCAGAGAAGGTGATTTCCCCTCAAAATTGCCTTTTATCATTCTCCTTCCTGAGCTGCAGAGGCCTCCAGCAGCCTGGCCAGAGGACAGTGCAGATCCCAGCACCACAATAGCTGACGCCTGCCCCGTGCGCGGGAGGGGGCAGTGACCAGCCCCCACCTGTACCGAGGTGCCACCGGAGAGAAAAAGCTCCAGAAAACAACAAAATCCGGTGACTTTGCAGCCCGGCTCCGACGCGGCAGCGCCCAAGTCAGGCGCTTGCAAAAAATTAAAGCAAAACTAAAGGAAAAGCGTGAGGGTGCCTCCGGGGAAGGAGCAACCGACAGGCTCCAATGGCAGATTTAAATTCTCAACCGAAATCACCAAAATCCGTGGGTTTCTTCCAGGGCTCTGCATGGAACCACCAAAGCACCCAACATTAATGACCTCGTTTTAGAGCCCACTCGCATTTACTGCGGCAGTGCCCCCCCCTCTGCTGATGCCAATTAATCAAAACAGCTGATAAATCCTTTCCTTATGAAGGAATGGCATTACTGTTACTCAGTTTGCAAAGAAATAGTTAAAAAGTGTATTTTAACATTGTGTGTTTGGCATAACAAACAACCCCCCCCAGCTACCAAGATACACTGAATTAGCTATTTGCTTATCTAAGAACGTTAAAGTTTTTTGAAAGATTCGCCTTCTCTCCAACAGCGTGAAACCCAGCTCAGACTGTTTGTTCATAAATAGTACAAATTATAAACCAATCTCCAATTCTCCCTTGCCAGCCCAAGCCCAGCTGTTGGCCACTATTAATTTTTTTTTTTTTTTGGTGGAAAAAAGGAGCACCTGTAAGAAGTCTGAAAACCCAGTTCAGCGGGAGACACCCAGCGGCACAGGGGGAGCAGCACCTCCCAATTCACAGCGTTTTACAAGGTTTTAAGCCTTTTCTGAACCTTCAGTGACGCTCGGTGTCCCCTGCACGTCCCAGCAGCAGGTCCCGGGTGGTGACCGAGGGTGGTGGCTCTTGTCCCCTCCCTGCCATGGCCCGGGGCTGCCACACCGTCCCCTCCGGTCACCGCATGGAAAACACAGCAGCTCTGCCAGACTCGGAATGCTCCGAGAGAAAATAAAAATCATTCAAACATCACCAAACCCAATAAATAACACGAAGCAAACACATCGGGCCTTGCAGACGCGGCAGCAAGAGCTACGTTTGGAATTTCTGAGAAGGCTCAGCACCCCCAGTAAGAGCTTAGAAAGAGACATTTATCACACAAAATGTTAAGAAAAATAAAATCCTTTTTGTAATTTTTTTTTTTTTGTAAAAAATACCAAAATATAGCACTGCTTTCAAGCACGAGTAGTGTTTCAGACATTCACTGTAGAACGGACCACAAGGTGAAGTGCTTCAGAGCCCCCCCTGTGCCATGAACTGACCCACGAGACCTGTGCAGCTCATTGCACCCCAGGGATGCGGGAAAGGCGGCTGCGGAGGGTCCAGGATGAGCTGCCGGGTCAGTTCCATGGCACAGCGGCCACTCCAAGAGATTGTAGTGTATTCTGTCATTTTACAATTGCACACACACAAAAAAATCCCCCCCGTACAGAAATCTGAGGCGGAGAAGGAGCCCAGGCAGAGGCCAGCCGTGCTCCGAGATCCCACCTGGGCTTTTCCAGCCCAACGTTCCCTTGGACTGAGAAGTCACCACGTTCCCGTAGGTTCAGGTACCCAGTTTTCCAGAGACAAGGTTCTCAATTCTTATTTCAAAGGCTTAATTTAGCCAGATGCCAGCAACACTTGAGATTAATTCTTTTCATTCCTGATTGTTTTCAACACCCATTACCAAAAAGCCAGCACGAAGTCAGCGAGTGCCAGTGCCCAAGTGAAACGGACCCTCTCGCTGTCCCGGGGCAGGGGGGGACGCAGAGCGCTCTGTGAGACCCGGGGCCAGGGCAGGAGGGTCCCCACGGAATAGCTTCAGCCTGGGGACACCAGAACCCCCGCGGCTCCTTGCCTGAGGAATGGAGGAGGACAGGTTTTGGAAAGAAAGTCTGGAGCAGGAGCCTGCCTCGGCTGCTCCTAAAGCCTCACTGAAGGAGGAAATCGAGAGAGAACCATCTCCTGAGGCTGAAGGTGGCCCCATCACCCAGACACAGAAATACCCTGTTTGTTGAAATGCTGAGATTTTTCTCAGCTCCATTAACATGGAGACTGAAGTGAGAACATCCTTCTCAGCACAAAAAAAATCTAAACATTCAATCAAAACAAAACATGCACATGGGTCAGATTCCTTCCACACTCACGTTCTTTTGAAGCTAATGGGAGTGTGAGAAGGCGGCAATATGGAATCACAGCAACACACTGCCCTAGAACTAGCGCAGAGGTGGTGGGTGACAGACACACACGCACAGAACAACCCTCCTCCTCACCAAGTCGGGGCAGAGCTCCCACTCCCAGGACGAAGCCCTCAGTTCCGAGTGAGCTGCCGTACGGCACCGAGAGACTCTGCTAACTAAGGTTTTCCAAACGAGGTGGGATAAAGGAACGACCACGGCGCAATTAAAGCTCCTTCTGAATCCCCAGTGTCTGCAAACACCGATTACAGCTCTCAAGCAAGGAACCGTGACTTCTCCCCTCCTTACACAGCGCGAGATCTTGATGTTACAAGCACTTCCAAGCAATCACACACCTGATTTCTTACAGGGAATGCTTTACAATAGTATCGATAAGTTAACATGATACAGAACCTACCTTCTCAAAACGCCTTTAAAAACAAGTACTGGAATGGAGGCATTTCAGGGCCACCTGGTCTGAAACCCTCGTCTGTCCGTATGGCATCTCAACGTCACACAGAGCGGGGAGGCTTTATTCTTTTCACAAACTAGACATAAAGTTATGTTGGCTTTGCTATTTTGCTTTTAAAGACACGTTGACTGATCAAAACCAGATCTTCAACACCCTTTAAAAATTAAATAAATAAATATGTTGCTATGCTTTGCTTTCTACACTCAAAGAACATATTTTAAACAGAATATTCTTTTCACTGTCAAAAGGTCTACGTTTTGCTTTGAAGGCCAAGACGTTTCTGGTTTCCGACGGTAAGAGCTGCTGTAGCACATTCAAGGGTAAAAGAAAGACCAACCAAGAAAACCCAACCACCACTGCCTGCTCCTGCTCACTACCATCAAATGGTCCTGGTCCCAGCTGCCACGCGACGGCTCCGATGACAAAGACTGAATGTGTCAGAGCAGTCTCTTCAGGTCCCTCGCCCGTTCGCCCCTCTGCTCCCCTCCCCTGCTTGTTTTTAACCAAATTCACTCCTTGGCTTCTTCTGCAGGATTCTGTGGTTCCAATTTGCACTTTATCTTGCTCCAGTACTCGGGTGCCACGGGAGCTTTGGGGTCGTGTGCGGAGCAGCAGAGACGGCCGTCCAGCGCCGACGCCACCAGCGCTCCCTTCTCGTGATCCCTACAGAAGGAGCGAGGGCAGAACTCGCAGAAGGAGACCGCGGGGTTGCTACACACGTCACACTGGTGCCACGGACATTCCCACTTTCCTGCGGACGGGAGGGGAAGGGAGAGAGAGACACAGGAACCTGAGATTAGTGCGTTCCAGGGACAGCACTGGCCCTAAACCCTAACTCCATATTGTGAGTGTTCAGATAAACGTGAAGAAGTTGAGAAAAATCAGCTCTTACTGTAGCTGCTACTTCTGCTTCTCATTTACAGGTCTCTGACTGGAAACAGTTCTTAGTCATTTCGCATTTTTTAGGCCCCACTTGGCCCAAACATCACTGCACACAGAACCAGAGCTTAAAACGGTCTGAGCAACGGTCAACCTCCTCTGGCGCCGAGGCACCAAGTGTCCTTGCAAGACACAGAGTTTGTTTTGTACGTTTTTCTGATTCGTAAGCAGCTCTCATTGATCTGGACACAGCTCACTCGGATGGGGATCTCCAAAATAAGCTTTAGCTCAACGGCAGCATACTTTGATGTAGAAGACGGAATGCATTAGTTTTGAAAACTAAGTGAGAAATGGCTCAGAGAAGCACAAGTTGTTTGAAACAAAATGTTTGAGCCTAAACCCCCCTCAGATCCCTCAAACCCTTCAGACACGTACCCGTGTGAGCGTGTGCTGAGCCCTGCACTGCAGAGCCAGACCCAGCACCACAAAGAGGGAAAATCAAACGTTCTGGCTGCTGTGCCCGAGCCGCGCTGCACTGAACCTGCCTGGGTCCTGCCCACGGTAGTGACCGACCTCACGCTGCTGCTGGTGCCAGCAAATACGCTCTTTTGAGGGTAACTTCCATGATTCTAAAGGCACTTGACAGACCCAGCTGCATTCATGGCAGCCTTTTGGTTAATTTAATCATAGACTAATCTGGAATTCCAATTATTTTCAGCAAAGTCTTTGGAATCAGGAAGATTAAAGAGATAAGGACTCTACAAAATCCTGCAATCAGATTAAGGTGTTGTATTGATTACTAATTTGAACTCTGGCTACAAAAAGCTTAACATGGACCCAGTCAAACGGAAGATCCATGCCATCAGGACTCAGCAGATAATTTAAACACATTTACTGATTAATCACACCCTCCACATCATGCTTGCTACAGCAGTGGTGTCTGAACTGTTGCTTGATTTGTGCTTGGGGACCTTAGGACACTGAGATGATGCTTATATTTCAAACAAAATGAGAGGAGAAAATTTGATCCAAGAAAGAGGTGCAAGAAAAAGAACACAGGGAGTATCCCAACACCTCCTTGTCCACGGGTTCTCGTTTAGGAACACTGACACCCGGCGTCCTGCTGAGAGTGAGGGGTGTTGCGAAGGAAACGTGCTGCATTTCATGTAACCGAACACACCACGTTTCAGCTCAACACTGCCCCGCTGCAGGAAGGAGAGGGTGAACAGGCACCACGCCACTGCTCTTACCAAAGGGTGGTTGGGTCAGGTTAAGGCATAGGAGGTGGTACGCTTTGGGACAGTCCTTTTTGTCACACATGACCAGTTCTCCCCCGTCTCCGCACTGGAAACAGTTGTCCTCGTGCATCTGCTTCTGCTCTGTTTTTATTTTCCGTTTCTTCTGCTTTAATTTGGCATTCTTCACCTTCTCTTCATTTGCCGTTGCAAATGCTGTCTAGCGATTACACAGATCACAGCAGACAGTCACTCCATAAACCCCTTGCATTGAAATGAATCTAATCAACGTTGGGTTATTATTTGCATGAACTATGCTCAGATTAAAGTCACACAAGTTTTTAAGCTATAAAAGCCAGGAATACCCACTTGCATGGATCTGAATTAACACAATTGGGTAAATTGACCTCACCCTAGACATGAGAGCCCCACAGTGCACAACTGTCAAATCTTTAGAGACTGTCACTGGTAGAAAGCATTACAGAGATGAACATAAAGAGTTAAACCAAACCCAACACCTCTCTTTGCCCTTTTCTCTCTGATCTCTGGATTTGGGATGAGAAGCTTCAATTTTCATCCACGTACCTTTGGCCGCACTCCCAGGAAACCGCTGCAATTCTCAGCTCCACAATGACACTCGGTCCTGCCATTGCCCAGGCAATCCAGGTTGTAATTAAACGTTAACTCCATTCCTAAAATGTAAAGAAAACCAGTTGACCCACACGGCCAAGTTGGGAACTCAGCCGTTTCAAGACAAAAGCACACACGCAAAACAGTGCCACCTTCTTACCTGCAGGAATGTCACAAAGAGCAAACAGTCCGACTCTAATGTCACCGTTCACTGTCCATTTCTGGGTTTCACAGTTTGGATTACAACTATGGTTCATAAAACGAGAATAGTTCCCCTTTGGGCCAGCGTCTATTATCCGGTCCTTCAAATAAAAACACAAAGACATTCTTAGTACTTACAAACAAAAATAAGGTTTTTTGCTGACTAACGGCTAAAGCAGCAAAAAATACGTTTATTTTAAGGCAGTGAAGTGGTGAGTTTTCCCCACAGAGTTAGTTTTACAAAAAAAGTGTCTAAATATTTGCACTTCCAGAAGTGAAACAGGCAGAGAGTGCACAGCCCAAGGTACAAGCTTTGGGTGTCAGCTCTTCACCATTCCATTGAGGAGACACCCCAGGGGTTACCCTCAAACCCGGAACGATGCCTCTGCCAGCATTTTGCCCCCAGTTTCAACCACGAACCGTTTGTATTGAACAAGAAGCAACATTTACCTTGGTTACAGTTAACATATAAAAATTGGTTACGCTGTTCTCGTGGGCGCGTTTGATCCGCAGCCGGCACTCCTCCTCGTCAATCAGCTCCCCAACGTACTCATTCACAAATTCACCCTGAGAAGTGAAGGAGAACAAGAAGAAGAAATCCACATTTACTGCTTCTTATGACAATAAAGGGAGGCAGCAAAGAAAAAAGACGTTTCCTATACAAATACGCCCTAATCCTCACAACAAGCATTATACTTTAAGCATGGAGGAGGCAAGTCCTGCCTGTGTGCACCAGGGATGTGTTGTTTAAGCAAAAAGCCCACTCAAAATACCAAGGCAGCAGACTTTTTCTGTGTTCCCTACACAGGTTGGATTTGTTTTCCCATAAAACCACCTGATGGCCACCACGACCTTCGTCCTTTGCGATTCTACCTTTTTAATGCTCCTTTTCGTCCTGAGGCCCCACCCGCGTCGATCGGTTTTTATGATCTCGGCGTCGGGGTAGAGCCTTTTGGTGAAGCACTGGTTCTGGCAGCGCTCGCCGGCGGGGCAGACCTGGGGGTGACACTCGTACTGCAGCATCCTGTTGAGACACTCCGACTCCAGCCCGCAGGGGTTCTCGTCCGACGGCTTGCAGTTACAGCGGGGGATCTCCGACAGGTCTGCCACCTGGATCTGAACCTTCCCGATCACCTTGTTGGACTGCGGGACATGGGGAAAAAAAAGAATAAATGAAGATGACAATGCACAAAGGACACAAACTCAACAGCTTTACTGGAGGCCAAGCATCACCTGGCACCAGAACACAAGAAAATACTGTCATATATATGTCATTATTTGTCTTCTAGACCCTTGTGTGTCCCAACAAATGCAGTTCCTGCAAATCAGAAGCAGACACACACGCTTTTACAGAGGGCATCTGGTGCCACTCAGCTGCGGACTGGGGACACACACTCCTCAGAGAAGCCAGTAATAAGCAATTTGAGTGAAGAACAGTAAAATTCATGATTCCAGACAGTACAACATGAGTCTCTCCCCAGCAAAGTTACTGGTTCAGGAGCTTATCAGTACATCACTGGGGTCTCCCAACTAAACCTAAAAACATGAAAGGAACACCACCAGCCCCACGTGGCCAAAACTGCTGGCAAGAGCTTGACTGCAGGAGGACAAGCAGTTGGGATTCCCACCAACACCCAGTTCAGCGTCAGCAGAGTCCAGTCACGTGTAACAGCCAGCACAGGTCTGAGAGTTTGCAGCCAGCAAAGTTCTACCTTAGGTAAAACTGCTCTCCAACCGTTCATTCTCTTTCACAAGTACTCTGCTAAAAGAACTTTTTATGGTATCGTAACAGAACAAGAGATTCCTGAAAAGAACAACAAAGTCATTTATTTCAATTTCCTTCAGCTTAAATTGTTGCAAATTTTGGTTTAAATACATAGCTTACAGAATGAAAACAGGAAAACGAAGAAGCCAACTCACTTTAATGTGTTTATACGGTGGAGGTTTCCTTGAATTCCTTTCAATTTCTAATGCCTCTTTGCTTTCTCTTTGTGCTTTCAGCTCCTGGAAGCGCTTTGCCGCTTCTTCAAGTGCTGTGTGAGAGAGTTCAGAATAGAAAGCAATTAGCACCAGCTGCTGTTAATCAAATATATACATGTATGTATTTCTTTTTTTTTTTTTTTATTTATTTTTGTAAAGGCTAGGAATAGAACTCTATAAACAAAAACACAAGCTGGAAATGAGTTATTGCAGTACATCATGAATCCATTGTCAGGACTTTGCCGTAGGTAGGGAGACACCGAGCAATGACCCCGTCCATGCAGCAGAGCCCAGGCTCCAGCTTAACATCTCCCAGTTCATGGAAGAACTGAGCTTGCCCACAACAATACACAATGAGTAGGCACTTAAAGAAACATATTTTTATCCGCAGTCAAGGAATCTACATAATGTTTGCAGTTTTACATGAACACAGAACACTAGTCACATAATATTCCCATGCAGGTTAAGTGGTGATGGAGACACAAACACGTGGAAGTTTTTCATAAACCACTATAAACTTTGTTTGATTTTACCTTTCTTGAAGGTCTTGTTAATACTAGTTTGCCCCTCAGCAAAGCTTTTATCTCCTTCAACATAAGGGAAAACTCTGCCCTGGTGTACCCAATAGTAGTCATGTGAACCAAAGAAAAATACTGGGAAGTCCCCGATATCATGTTTGAGGCCCTGTATGTTGAGAGGCACAGACCTGGGATTGCAGATCTCTGCTGGCCACCACCTGGAAAGTAGGAAAACAATAAAAGAAGGATGTAAGTTCCTTGAATTATGGCCTCAGCTTCCGAGTCTGCCTGACTGGATTGAGAAATGAAAGGCGGTTTTCCTTTCCTAAAGAAATGAACCCCTTCCTCATGTGATCAAGGCTCCCCTTGGCAACACCTGGGAAGCACCAGGCAAACACAGGAGAAGTTCTTAGTCCGGATTTTGGAAAAGCCTTGTAGGAACATACGTGACACAAGAGCAGACTTGTGAGATCACCTATAAATGCCTGTATTCCTGCAGGGGACTAAGAGCAAACACAAGCTTAGGACATCCTGGGTCTACAGGACAGCCCCTGGTTTGCCATGTCCTGACACAGCAAACACAAGCGCAATCAAGTGTCCACCATCGCCTGGAAGAAGCAGGAGAATTGAGTTTAAAGGGCGACATCAAAGTCTGACACAAAGCAGATGTGCTATTGTATTTCTAGTTCTTGTTTACAAAGACTGAGCTGCTTTGAGTTATCTCCCTGTAATTCTATAGCACATTAAAGACGCCCAAAGCATTAAAAACCAAAACCAGCCAACTTGCCTGTAATTTCCAAGCTTGACCCAAACGATCTGCTTGTACCGCAGCTTCTTGCCAGCTTTACAGTCATTGCAATTCCAGCAGCCCTCGGGCATTTCTATGTTGAGACACTCGGGGTGGAAGGAAGCTGGGCAGGACTCACAGCACAACAGTTTGCCACCTTTAAACAAAGAAACCCTGCTTGGTTTATAGGAGTAGGGAACGGCTTCCCCTGCGCATCGCAACTGCCCTTCACAGCACCCATGTCTGTTCTCACTGGCCTCACAGAGAACATGGCAAAGGAGAGGGATCGAGTCAAACTTAACAATGTTGGTTAAAAAAGACTGTACTGCACCAGAGACTCACCAACAGGAACAGAGTGGTTTGAGACACAGGGTAAGTTGGCAGAAGGAGCCACATTCCCAGAGGAAGCGCTGCATCTGGGAGCAGTGCTGGGAGACGTGATTTCTTTGGGGACGGCCCAAACCCATGGGTTTATTTCTTTGGGGATGGCCCAAACAACAACAAATCACCCATTTTTTTTAAGAAACACCTTTTCAACCCACATTGCTATGACTGGATCCCTCAGCAACCTGTTAGTGTGCATGACCCCCCACAGCCTATAGGTTGATCGACACTTTTCTGTGCCAAGGATGTTATAAAAGAATTGTAATAAGTGTCTTTATTCCACATAAAGGAGTTCACTGGTATGAGCACAATCCATAATGCAGAATGAGACACCCCATCCCAAAAGTCCCTTTTGAGCACAGAGGAGATCTCAGCGCAGCGGTTAACGGTGATTTCTGAAGTTCACACTGATTTGGACCAAAGCGGGTCTGTATTTGGCAGATGCAGGAGCTGTGAGAGCCACAGCTCAGCTCCAAGCCACCCTCAGTGAACAAAGCAGCTCATACAGTAAGGCTTGATGCATTACATATATAAAATATCACAATATGTGTAAGTATATGAAATATAAATACACAATTTTATAGGTATATAATTTAAAAAAAAAAATAGTAAGTTTTTGTGTCCCAGGTGGAAAATCCAGGAGAGATTTGAGAGTATTTAAAGCAATTTTCAAGCACACAATATCAAAAGAAGTGTGAATAGTAACTTTCCAACATTTATCAGAAAATCTTGTCCACCTATAGACCTTCAAAAACATCACTGCGTTCACTGATTGTTGCACATCACAAGAAGCATTCCTTAAACAAATCATTGCATGACCAATACTGTATTTCCTCTGCTAAAAAACGTAAAATCCAACCATATGGATTTTCCAGAGCTCCCCAAATCCATAATAAGATTTTAACTTTTTAAATATTTTTTTTTTTTTGCAAGTGTTACTTCAGAGGAAATACAGCCCCAGTGTAAATTACTGAAACATCATCCAACATGGGAAAATGCCAAGAGATGCAAAAAATCAAACAAAATCAAACACAAAACTTTCAGTGCTAAGCGAGAAAACAAACCAACACTCTGCTCTCAGGATGCATTAGTAAGATATTGCTCAAGCTAAGCGGAGGGCTCAAAATAATTCTTGTTTTCAGGAATTCCAGGAACTACTGAAAGCCATCAGTCTAGCAACGTTCAAAATAACCTGACTTTAGAGCGGTTAATGGGGCACCGGTTCTGAACGCTCTCGGGAAATCAAATTTCTGTGGGGAATAAAACATTCCATCTGAGTATGTGATGCAGACAAGAGTGATCTCCCCAGGAGGTATGAGAGATGCTGCAGCACCACCCACACCAGAATAAAGCCCTCCCTCACCGTCCCCGGAGCCAGGGAGGTCCCTGAGGGGACAGAAGGCAGGTCCTGTGGCCCAGGCTGGTAGGGAGGGGACACGGCCCCGAGGACAAAGGGACACAAATGCAGGCAAAACCTCACTGCCCACATCCTCAGATGGACACGGGACCCCCCCGCGGCCACCCTGAAAAATCCTTGCTTCTCCCAGGCTCGGCATAAGCCACCCCAAAGGTGTGAGACACAACATCCCCCCTGCGCTTCCAGATAAAAAAAAAAAAAAAAAAAAAAATCAATTTAAGCAGCTGGTGCTACTGAACTGCACAAGATCGAGCTCTACTCGCCTCCTCTCCACTGTGGAAACAGCCGCCCTGGAGCCGGACTAGCCTTGGCCAAAGTGACTTAACCTCTCTCAAGGAGAATTTAGTGACAGTAATTATTTTAAGCCCTTTTGTAATAATAATAAAAAAAAATTGCCAACAACATGAACACACGCTCACAATAACCAATGAGTGAAGGTCACTGAAAAGCAGTAAGTGGTGCTGGACAAGCAGACATTTCTGGTGTGATTCAAAGAGAGAGAAATAATAGAAAAAGCGAAAGAAAATTAAAGAGAAAGAAACTATTTTGGTTACCTTTCTCACATTTCTTTTTGGAAGCTGACGAAGGAGGAGGAATCATAGGTAATTTCATCAACTCAGCACGATTTGATTCATTCAGAAGGTAGTGGGACTTATAGGCATATGAACTGAACAGGGGGTCTGAATGGTCCTGCACTACCAGCCCTATACGAAACAAACAGAAAGAGATGAGTTGCAATGAAACTACCCATGATTCCGAAAAGGAGAAAATAAAATAAACCAAAACGAACATCTCTAATGCATTTCTGTGCCGATGGAAAAAAAGATAAAATGAAAGAAAAGAAAAAGTCTGACAGAAAGTTTCTTCACTAAGAAAGAGGTTATGTGTTTGAGAGACTAAATTAAAATGGCACTGGAAAACCTATGATGAATAAGCTGCTTCTAAGTGGAATTTCAATTGTGCTTTTACCCTTAATTTGTACATTTATGGAAAAGCACAAGAAAAGTAACCGATTTTATATCTGTGTGAACCACCCTCCCTCCCAAAAGCAAAAGGCAAGCGAATTGAAGAGCTGGGGGCGATGGTCACAGGCTTTCGGTTGGGGCTACAAATTGCCAAAGCAGATGTTGGACACAAGATCTCCCCATCCCACTTACTGCAAACCTGTCTCTAAGATCCTATCTGGGAAAGCGCTTTGCCTTTATAATTGCATTGGAAAAACCAACGAGGTGGGGTCAGTGATTCTGCACGGGACCAGAGGGGAAAGAATGATGGAAGCTCTGCCCTAAATTGTTTGTTTTCAGAGAAGCTCCCCCAGCCCTGCCCTTCCCGGCCACCCAATTAACTCCTCGGAGCTGTCACATTCTCCTACAGCACTGATGTCAAACCAGGCCTTTGCATTTCTGGGGCTTTCTCCACCAAGAAGAGTTATCCCCATTGCTCCAGAGGCTGCCAGCCCCAGAAAGAGCCCCACGGCTACGGATCTGAGGCATTTGGCCAGCGAGGCACAGGAAGAGCAGAGCAACTGTGATCCAGAGCAGCAGAGGCAAGAGGGACACCAGCTCTGGCCCGGCGTGGGGGGACATGCAGAGCCGAGTGCTGGGGAGAAGCTGTGGAACTTGGGGTGCCTAAATCCCTGCCGTGATGAGAACGGCATCGGCCTCCCTGGGAAGCCGTGACTTGGGAGGAGTCACAACACAAGCGTGACCTACCTGTGCAAAATTATATTAACTATAACGTGCTGGACAAAGGAGGTTTCCTGAAGGTGAATAGGAAGTCTTAAAATATACTGTGTTTCAGCACCTCACAACAAGTAAGTTTGTGCATTTTACAGATTGTCCCAGAGCTACATTCTGTCACTCCAGTCCTGTTTTGCACCGAAATACAAAGTTTCTCCTGATACCAGCAAAAACTAAGGCAGTAACTGCTCTTGCCTACTGATTCCAGGGATTTTACAGCTTTCAGCTCCCGGTTCTCTCTAGGCAGCACTCGCTGCGCCTGCCACATCCACTGTCCTCACCCCACATCCCTCCTGCTGCCACGTGTCACCAGAGAGGGCTTAGTTCAACCCGGCCAGGGCTGTTCTCTAAATCCACACCTCTGGGGTGCAGCACACCGGCTCCCGATTCCGCTACACCCACCAGAACCAAACCCAGGGGAATTCCCTGTACAAGAACACGGCTGCCGTGAAACACAGAGGATTCAGTCGGTGGCAGTGGTTTGTAACGAATTTTCAAGTTGTCAGATCTAAGAGCCAGCGAATGCAGAGGACAGGACACCCCGGCCGCTGGGCGTCAGGGGCCACTTATATTGCCAGGAGAAAGCACAGACTTCTGGAGTCTCACCTCTGAGGAAGCCAGATTCAGACACAAACAGAATTACTAAAACAATGTCAAATGGAGGGGGGGGAAAAAAAGCATGAAATTTTTCTTCTGCATTCCATTTATCTCTCACAAATCAATGCAGCTCTGCATCTCCAGCAAGCTAAGGCTCCACAACTGTAATCCCGCTCTGGAATCCTACTCCTCAACTCGGATTTCTGTGCCATACAGATAAGACAGATGCCAAATAGCAGACATTCCTTTTCATAAAGCTTTTAAATAGGTTCTAACCCAGAGAAGTAGGAGACCTGTACTTTACACCTTTGCATGACAGAGTAAGTAGCCAAAACTTAGAAAAAAAAATCCCAAGGAGGTTCACTGTCGTGTGTATCTGTACCAAACTACAGCAGATTTATTATCTAGAGTAGGCTCTTCTATGGTATTTGGACCTTAAGGCAGCTCCAAGCACCTGCAGTAACTGGCCAGAGGGC
Source organism: Calidris pygmaea (assembly GCA_003697955.1). NCBI lineage: Eukaryota > Metazoa > Chordata > Aves > Charadriiformes > Scolopacidae > Calidris > Calidris pygmaea. The sequence goes on from QJSC01023312.1 coordinate 1,267,264, forward strand.
TAATAAAGTACAGCTTCGAAGAAATTCACGTAGCTGGTTTGTATCACGCAATGTATTTTGATACTAAAGCTTAATAGTGTTTTGAAACTGGCAGAAAACAAAATATTTAGGATAAACCCAACGGCAGAAGCCTGCTGTTGCTTTCCTTCACATCTTAGCACAAGCACAGCTTTATAACTGCCATCAGCTCCTGTGACCTACCCCATGCGGGAGCAGAGCACAGAACTTGTCCCATCAGCACTCCCAGGGACAGGCTAATGCCACCCTTGGGCCTTGCCCAGAGACATTTCTAGCCTGACACTGAAACTCTTCCTGTCATAAACCTGTATCTGACCCTGCTTCCAGCCTGGCTCTGGTCACCTGAGAACAAACATCAAACCAAGGGGCTGGAAATCTCCTGGCACTGCTCTGCCTGCTGCAAGAGACCTGCAGCAACTGGGAAATCCCAGCATGAACCTCGTTTATACAGAACTGTAGATGGTTTTCTATCAAACTTCTCAAATGTGATGGGAGTTATAAAATAAAATGAATTTTTCTAGTTCATGAGTAAATCCTACCTTTTACCCTTAAAAATTTAAACAGTTTCAAGTCATGAGTGGGAAAGAATCCCCTTCTGCTTAATAGACAGTGAGTAATAACAGAGCACCTGTTCCCAGGTGCTGGAATGGCTGGAAGTGGGGGCTCGGGATCTGCTTTTTCCTACTGGCAACAAAAGCAGGTCTTCTGGGTACCTACGGCTGCTTCCGAGTATCACATACTACAGACCAACACAGCAACTGCAATTCTCATGAGAACCGTTGACCAAAAAGTAGTCAAATAATCACAGGCAGCTTTTAAACCCCAGAGAGCCCCAAGGGAGTTTTTCTTTATGAAATACATTAATTTTATCACTAAACTGCACAGTGACCACAGAAGAACAGGGGAAAAAAAACCAAGTGTGCTCACCTCTTGCACAAACGAAACAAAAGCCTACATTTACAGCTGATGAGGAGTGATTCCTTTTGGAATGGTTACTACAGATGAGAATGTGGGATGACACAAACAAGCTCCCCGCGGCGATACAGCCGTCTCCTGAGTGATAGGCAACGGGGCACCGGAAACACCGCACCATGCGACCTGTTCAACAGAAACGCACAAACAGGCAGCGGGTCACCCTGCAGCCGGGGTACGGCCGAAGACACCACAGACAGAGGCAAGGCTCATTTTTATCCCAATCAGAGTACTGGATTTAAAAGAAACATTCACATCTTTTAAAAAAAAAAAAAAATTCACAAATGTTAACTCTTAACTTTCACTTTAAAACTCTGTTAAGAAAAAATACATGGTTTAAATCATTCTAGAGTCTGCTTGGTTTGTTTAAATAATGCAGTTAATTTCTAAAAGGATTCTTTTTTTCTTGAAAAATAATTGTTCTAAAGGCCACTCCCAACTGTCTTTTAAAACCCCATTCCTTGCCCTCGCGGTCCTAACCCCTGGCTCCCACTAAACCCAGCACAAAAGACGACTCAAGCACTGCAGATCCAGGTATCCTCAGACAGGTCTCAGGCTGCAAGTTAATGACCTCGTTAAGAAGGAAACCCTGGTTCTTCCAGCTCTGCCCTCACCTTTGCTCGCCTTGTGAATGTCCTTGTCCATGGCGCAGGCGGTGCAGCAGTGCTGCGGGCAGCGGAACCCGCGCGACTCGAAGAGCGCGGTGGCAAACTTGCGAACACAGGCCTCGTGGTAGAATTTTCCGCACGTGCTGACGGAGCAGCGCTTCACGTCCTTCCCGGGAAGCTTGCACGAAAAGCACGTATGTTCTCCTTGTAAAAGAAGGAATAAGGAAGCCCAACTGAAACAGCCGATACTTTGAGACACAGAAGTTGTTAGAAAAAATTCTGAAGCCAGTTTGAGCAACACAGGGTTTGTCCCTTCTACCAGGGAACTTGGTCACTATAATCCATAATCATTATGTTAACAGCAATTACATAAAAGTACCTTATTCTATGTAAAACCCTAAACAGTTCATTATTTTTTTTCCTTACCGGGTACTTGCTAAGTAGAAAATGAGAATGTGGCCTCAGAGGTTAAAATAGTAAGAGAATAACCCAAAAGCACTCCCAAAACCTGGGAACTCACCCTCTGGGCTGGTTCTGACCAGAACACGGCTCCTCAGAGAAGAGGGAAATCCCTCCCCGCTTTTCAGACCTGGGAACTCACCGTTTTTACACTCGGCGCAGATGAACTTCTCCTCAGGCATCGCCTTCAGGCCGAGACACTCCAGGTGAAAGACGCTGCAACACTCGCCCTCGCAGGACACCAGCGACTCACCAGAGCTCTCACAGATCTTCAGAGAGACAGACAGCTCGTCAGAGAGCAAAGGGCACCCCATGTACTCAAAGGCAGATAACTACCACAACGTTAACTAAGACTAGGAACTGGCGGAAATCTCTTCAGAGCTAAGCCAAGGCAGGAGAACTGGCCTGCACCCCACGGCAGAGCTGGCAAGTCTCTGAGCTGAAAACAACCCCAGCACCTCCTGCATCTCACTCCCTTACAGCGCGAGCCCAGACAGAGCCGGGAGAGGGACTACAGGACCCACCTGGACTCCTTCTCTCACGTGCCTGAAAAGCAAGAGCAGCTCATTCCCTTACTACGGACCAGAAAACTGCCCACAACATTCCAGGAGTGTCTCACCAAAATACAGGAAAATTCTCACTCTGCCTTACTTTGAAAGGCCACCTGAAATACTCAACTGGAGCAGAAAACAGCACCTACTTTTCCTACTCATGCCAGCAGGTATGGATTAGATACCACTCACTAACTTCTGGACTTTCTAGCATGCAGGAGGGCTCAGGAATCATTTCAAGAACGTAAAAACTCCTAAAAGCCTTGGTATTCTATCCGAGACATTGAATTATGAGATGTGGTTAAACCAAAGTAGTGCAATTTGAAAAGTCTGGCAGCTCAAACTAACAGAAACAGACACTACATCCTCAGCAGTCACCTTTTCACAGCACCATCAGTTACCTGACAAACGGTGTCTTTTTTATTCGTCCCAGTTCCCCTCCTGGATAAACTGGAATCTACTGACTGCACGTCGGAGGCATCAGCATCAGCTGCAGCCGAGGGGCTGTCCGAGCGTTTCCCAAAACTACCCTACAAAGAGAGAAATCCAAGGCATCAAACACGACACCTGCAAAGGGCAACCACACCTGAAAACCACAGTCAGGTCACCACGGATTAAAGCTCATTCAGTATGTCGAGAGGGTCCTTGAAAGCTGCTGAACTTCGTGACAATGAGACAAGGACTGCTGCCTTCTTGATGTACCTGTTACCCATAAGAGCAAAAAAACTGTCAAGATACTGATTTTAGTTTTTCCAGACACCTCTCAATTTTGCAGCATCTCCCAATTCCCAAAGAATCTAACAACCTTCCCCAAACCGAACCAAGCCAGTGATCTCAACTGATGTTTCGCCAGACAAAGGAGGAAACTTCGTAAAGAAATATTATATTGGTTTCTATATCAATAAAATGGAGGGGATTAGAAAGACTAGGCTTTATTTTTTAGACAATAGAAGACATGAAATTTGAAGAAAACAGAGTGTTCACGTACTCAGCAATATGCAGCTGAAAAGCCCATTACATCCACAAAATAAATGCCCAAACCCCTGCAAGAAACAGTAAGCCTTTACCTGTAAATCGTTAAGTCCCCTGGAATCGGAGTCGGACGTGTCTCTGTACGCTGAGCTCGTCAGCTCTACATCGGTTGAGGCACGGCTCCTCTTCTTTAAAGGTTTACAAGAATCTGAAATCTCGCTGGCACCTTAACACAACATACTAAAATTAGTTTTAATGTATGTTCTCAACTTTTCGCTTAAAATTAATAAAGGAAAAAGAAAGATGAGAGACAGCCTGAAACCGTACTTTATTTGCTAGCCTTAACCTTAAGATTGCAGCTTTGATACTGGTTTAATCCTGCCTGAAAAACTAATGGAACTGAAAAATTACTTTAGAAAGACCTTTTGGGAAACTTCTGAACATGCTGACACAGTGGAGGGAGCTACTGAACTGTCTCTAAAAAAAGGATAAACCCATAGGAGATCACCTCTGTGTCCTTCTTCTTTAAAATATGGCTAAACAAAGACTTCTTTTTTTTTTTTTTAAGAAAGGTCCAGAAGGAGGACTTTTATCACGTGCTTGGAGGACATGAACAAACACTCTCTTTCCAACTACCAATGCACAACCAACCAACAACAGACAAACCCAGAAAACCCTCCCAAGAGAAAATAAGAGGAGCGTCTCTCATGTTCATCCCCAGAAAGCATTACGACCTCGGAAGATGACACAGAACGAACCCCAGTGCCGCAGCGTGACGAGCCAGGAACTTTAAATCAAGTTTACTTTTGTATGTAACTCACCTTTCTGCAATCCTGTCTTCACTGCTGTCAGTGGAACCATTTCAACCTGTTTGAATAGGAAAATCCAAAGTTAAAACCGGAGGAATTTTTCTCCCTAGTCCCAAAAAGCAAACAGGTCAGTTTAGCCATTAGCATCTCAGAGCTCTCAGGGTGGGGTCTGTGCTCCCCGTCCCAGCGTGAGCCTCTGGTCCCGGGGTCAGTCCCACTGCCTACGCTGGGTGCCGGGAGAAGGGCAGCCCCACGGGCACTACCGGGGTCCTTCCCCGCCTCTCCCTGGGGCACGGAGGTGACAGGACGGGACAGCTCGCTCGGTGTCCAGCAGTACAACCCCACACCTGTGTGAGCACAACCTCCCCTCAAAGAGGGCTGACACTCGGCTTAGTGACACCAAAGGCGTCGCTGCCACCGAAGGCGCTTCCCCCCGGCGGGCGCTGGAGCCGCGGGAAGAGCCCGGCTCTGGATGGAGCCCTGCGAGGGGACGCGGGGCCAGGGGACGCGCAGCCTCGCAGGGCTCCATCCAGCTGGAAACTCAGTGTCAGGACACGCTGGAGCAGAAAAGCCTACAGTCCTGCAAAAGCACTTCGAGTTCTCGGTCCTCTATGGGAAGGGCAAGTCTAGAACCTGCTCTGCCAATGTCCTCGGAGCACGGGAGAATTTGGCGACTGCACAATAATTATAGGAGAAAGCTGTTGCCTAAAATCCTGGTTTTAAGGTTAAGAATTACAAGTTATTTCTTTACAATGCGGTTACATATGCATGTAGAAACACATTTAGTAAATATTTAAGGATTATTCTATAATTTTTTTAAAAAATATTTTATTTTGTTGTACAATAGGTAAAAACATACAATAGAAGGATTTGTATAGGATACATTTTGTAATACAAATATAAAATCTAAACAATCACTTTTATTTCTCCACTAGTCACTGTAACAGTAGCATTAACATTTTGTTTTTCCCATTAATTGTACTCGTTCCAGTTATAATTTTATACCAAGTCGTTGCAGACTAATTTGGGAATCAGTTGCAAGAAAACTTGACTTTGGGTAACAAATATTGTTGCATAATTGTAAGAAGTTAGTAAGATTTTTTTCTTTTTTAATATAACTTAATACATTCAAGGATATGCGCATTACAGTGCATCTCGGTTTAATTTCTAGTCATATACTTTTCCTGAGAAAAGCACTTTAATGTTCATAGTCTTAGTTAGCTGTATAATATAGGCAAGCAAAGCTAACTGGGATCCATGAAGTTCATATTGTTGGTTCTTATACCTTTGTTAAGAAACATTTACAAACATAAAAGAACTCATCTGAAAATAGGGAGGCTGCAACACCTCCCACAGGAGCCTGAGGGACCGCGTCAGGGGTCTTACGCCCAACGTTTAAGTTGCTTTAAAGTTTCAGCAAGAAACTTTCTAGATTAGAGCCTTCTTCTGCTGAAGACAGATGGAAATGCTACAGCAGCAAAAGAAAAACATGGGAAAAAAAAAAAAAGCAACTGGGTCCACTTTCAATTTCTGATGTGAATGAAGTGCAAAACAAAGCGTAAAGGGCAAAGAATAAATTAAAATAAACAAGATAAAAAAAATTTTTCCCCTTCCCATATAAATCTTTAGCCTGACTGTTCCTTTTAAAAAATTCTCACTGGTAGAAGCTATACTATGAAATATTTTTATATAAAATTCTCAGGTTTCGAGTGGAGAGGCCCTTGAAGTGGGGAAATCAACCACGGCAGGAAAAGAACCAACAACTTTGACAAACTTGTTAAAAAAGTGTATTCAATTTTAGTATTAATGTCCATCCACTGAACTTCCCTACTCATTTCCACGCAGAATTTTTTTATATTTTTTTTTAAAGCAACAACATTTGTCTGTCTGACATCCAGATTAAAGGAATGCCCTGTACATGTTAGATCTACTTAAGGAGGAAAAAAAAAAGTATATCCCAGAAGATCTGTTTTGCTGACGGCTGCCAACAGAAAAGTCTGACTATTCACCTTTACGTTAAATCATTCTTAAAGTCCATTTTCAAAAGTGGTTGGATTAATCAGTCTAACTTCATTTGAAAAACAAAACCTCAATACAAACCAGCAGCTAAATCAAGAGCAAAAGGAAAGGAACCTGGTGGCAATTCCATCAAATAGAAATGGCTGAAACAAAATCACTTTGCTCAGAACAGAAATCTCAAGGCAAAGAAGGCAGGGTCGTTAGGAGTCTTGCATCATTGCGTTCCCACTTCCAAAGCCTGACTGATACTGGGAAGGTGCCAGTAGCAGAGTCACAGCAATGTATTGACAAGGGGATTTCATGAAGGATAGTCCAAAACGAAACCCGATGGGGAAAAATGGAGAAAAATAAAAAGGCACCAATATAAGCCACAACATTTATGAATACAATATATTTTAACTCTCTACATGGAGGAAGCCAACCTGCTCCTTTTTGATCTTCTTCTTTGGCACAACTTCAGTGGATTTCTCAGACTCTGAGCGGGTTCGAATCGATCTTCTCTGTTGCTTCTTTTCTACAGAACCTGAAGAAGGAGAAAGGTTTCCATTATACAATTCCTTGTATTTCTGAGGCACAGCAAGATGCTCAACACCGAACCAACAGATAAAGTAATGAAACCAAGACTTGTTTCCTCTTTTGAATGTTTTATTTTTACATTCAGTTCCACGCTATTTGCCAGCTGGTGCTGTGGTTGCAGACAACACGTTCTGATTCCACAGACAGAGATCAGCTTCAGAAACAAACACCAGGAACAGAGCGAAACAAAAAGCTGGAATCCAGCTGAGGGCAAACAGGTTTTTGTAACACGCCTCTCGAGCACAGTCTTCGCTTTGGTTCAGTTTTAACCAAACAGTCCATCTTTGGTGTTTATGGGAAGGTATATACAATCAACTCCGGGAACTAAAACAAGCTAGAGATTCAAGACACAAGACAGAGCTTCCGAGTTCTCACTCAAAATGCTGGGTCTGTGCCCTGCTCTGCGGTACCAGCCTTCTCACAGCCGGCCAACACAACAACCTACAGCTGTAATATGGGCCATCCATCCCAAATCTCAGCGCTCAACTGAAGATTTCAAGAGGTGAAAACTCAGCGGAACAGCAGCAGTGATCATGATGGGTTGTTATAATTAATGGAAGCGAAAAACAAGTTTGTGAAAATATTACCATGAAAAACAAACTTGGATTAATGAAGGTTATGATGACACTTCAGGAGATGAAGTAGGAGCTACTGGTTTTTTGACGACTAAGGTTGGCAGAACCAGCAGAGGTTTCTGAGCTGCAGCACGGCCCAAACCGGCACATGGAGACACGAACACAGCACCGAGCACCACGGGCACCTCCTGACCCAAAGCCCACACTCAGAGCCGTACTGACAGAAGAGGGAAATGTGAAGATTGACAGTTATCTGCAGTTCAGCATTACTCCTGGTTTTCAGTTTGGGGTGTTTCACCTAAAGAAGACATGAATTTAAAATACTTTGTATTCTTCCAAGCAGAAACACACAGTCTATGAGCAGGAATGAGCTCGCTGTGCCAGACAGACACACCGTTAGAGCTGTAACTCTGCGCCTTCTTGTTAGGAGATAAAATATCTAGAGAGAGGCAGGGTTTCATCAGACACTGGAAAAAAAGCCTTCCAGAAGGGTTCAAGGGCGGGGGGGGAAAGAAAAAAAAAAAGAGAAAAACAAGGTTCATCTTGATTAACGGGATGAGCATTTTCTCAGGGCTGTGTGCCTCAGAAACATCTCAGTAACTAAACTTTCTCACTGAAAAAAGCTGTCACTTTACAACAACTGTGTTTCTGAGGGGAAACAAGTGAACTGCTTTTCTTCAAGGGAAAAAAAAATTACAGCATATTAACTAATTAATAATAGCAATGAGTTATTAATAATTCAGAAATTAGTAACTCAGCTCAACACCCTTCATGCACAGGCTAACTCTGGGTTCCAATGAGCCACATCCTTTGGGAGACACATACAGCCGTGAGGGATGTCACCACTAATGCCAGGGGCCACCTCCTGTCACCTTCGTGTTCAGCCCAAACTCCCTGAAACAGCTTAAAGTAAACCTGAGGAAGTGTGACCAGACACTCATTTAATCAATTACTTGTTTTCTCCCTCTGCTGCCCCACTGTAGCACGGGAAATAAGATGCAAGCCCTGTATTAGAGAACTCTAGAAGCAGCACATCTATCAATATTTCAGTGATATTGATCGATGGAATGGGCACTGGTTCTTCTTCCCACTCGCCAAGGATCCAGGGCATCACCTCCACGATGCTCCTGTCCCGTCTCTGTGCATGTTTTGATGCAGTTTCAGGAGAGGTTCCAGACCCACAATCCCCCTCCCTACTGGCCAGGTCAGTCCTGTCCCAGTTGGATGCAGAGACCAGAGGCACTATGAATTCTCAGAGCTGTTCTCTATTATCAGACTTCAAGGTACACAATTATTTTCCTGGCATTATGTATATCTGTATATGTAACTGCAGGGAATTACTAAAGACTCCTAGAGTCAGTCTGTAAAATACTTTATTGTAAAGTAATTCTGAAGTTCCAGTGACCTTAAATTTGAAAAAAAGGAGTTTGCAGTTATGTTCCACGAGAGGGGACCAATAACTGTCTGGACTTTGGAAATGGCTTTGAAAGTGACTGTTGGGAGTGCACACAGAAGTAAACACCCCATAGCGTGCATGAGCTTATCAGGTGGACTTTTATGTATCCAAAAATCCTAAGGAAATGAAGAAAGAGAGGCTCAGAATTCTCTTCCTGCTACGTCTGGAGATCACTGTGAAGGTGAAGCCTTTAGCTCCCAGTGAAAGGAACAAAGCAGCAACCACCTCTCCTGCCGCGAGGCAATAACGGGGTGACTGCCTGAAAACATGGAAGCAGCTAAGGCAGCTATACCTGGAAAGAAGAACCACTGTCGACAACACCAGGGAAACCCCACTCACACCAGAATACCCAGAGTGCTCAGCCTGGATCGTAAAGTCCCCGGAGACAGACCGTAAGATGCCGTATATAACAATAACCCCACCTGAAAACTACATGAGTACAGAAACTGAAGCCTGTTTACAGAGGACAGTAATCCCGTGTGTGTTGATCGCTGAGGTTTTTGACCTGGAATCTCATTTATTTTATGTTTGGAAAGAGAGAAATAACCAAACAGACGGATAGTTAAAGCAGGAGCGACACTTGGCAACATTATGAGATTTTTTTTCTCAAGAAGAAAAGCGAGTTTTTAGCATGTGACTGTACCAAATCTTCCATCCCATGACATCTGCACATCCTACTGAGAGAGAAGATCAAGGTCTTCTGCTGCAACCTAAAATTTACTTTTACATATCCAATGTAAAACTAAGTTTGTTTGAGACCATACCAAAGAGAGAACTACAAGCACAGTAACACACATGCAATAGCTAATGGATTTTCCATGGCCTGTACAAAATCCGTGGTTGAAAAACAGAAGTCACTACAGGGACTGGAGGAACTTGAAAAGCTCTTGGTTTTGGATGACTCAAAACTGTCTCTTTTCAGGAACCTCCATCATTCACCAAAGGGAATCTGTCTCCTCTGAGGATGACAAGAGGCCGCACTGCAGACAAATTTCTGCTGGTGAGGAAAAGCTCAATCCCTTTAGAAGAATTCCCATTGGCTATTTTGCAAAAATCAAAACAGGAAAAAAATGTTTTTCTGTTCCAAGTCTGGAAAGCACTCATCTGGGTTATCTTTCTCATTTTTCTCTACTGCTGACTACAAATAAACTTCAAACAGCTTGTTCCAGGCTTCCTCTCTTCAGTCTCAAGCTCCATTATTCGCTTCAGTGGTTCTTCTCCCTCAGACGTAACACTTCAAAACTCCGTGCTTTGTGATGGAGCCCCTAAAATGCCTTTGGAAGGCAAGTGTTATCTCATCCTGCTGATGGAGTTAGTTGAAGCAGTTTAAAAAGAAATCCCTATCCTTTACAAAGGTCATGCAGGAACTCAACAACAAAGTCTAGGGAAGCCCCCATCCCGAGTCAGCGCCGTTCCCTACTGAACTCTGCCACTTCCAGATCCCCTTCCTTTGATCCCACTTTCCATTTGGTGCCAAAAGGCCTTGCAATTTTCTGCTAACACACATCCACCGTGCTCTCTTCTAAATCAACCTGCCATCTGCTCTCCACACGGCATCCATCCTTCCCATGTTGACTCAGACACTGCAAGTCGCAGCCGCTACGAGTTCAGAGGCCAAACCAGCGAATCCCCTCACAAAGCCATCCTGTGTTTCTCAGCCATCCGGGCTCACCACGTGCTGTATTGGCCGTGCCTGTTACTACTACTACGTAAACAGAAAGATGTTAATAATGGTTTTCAGCTAATGAGGAAATGCCAGGTTTGGTATGTGAATGTAAATGCTGGATTGCTGAGGTTCAGACAAGGATTCTGCAGTCTCACCTACCTGTTGACCCAGAAGTTGTTTCAGGAGAGGATGCGTTTTGCACCGCTGCCTTTTCATTTCTCTGATTTGATGAAGAATTGAGTTTCTCTTGTCCTTTGACACTTACTTCTGTTTTATTACCAACTCCCTTAAAAAGAAAAAAAAAAAAAAAAGAAAAAGATCGTCTTAACCTATTCAGTATGTGTTGTTGCCAACAGGCACATTGATCTACTCCTAGAGCTCAGCCCAGAGACGTTCAAGGCTCCTCAAAGCAGCACATGCACATGGTGATCTCTGCTGCTGAGCTGCTGCCCTGCACAGCCTTCCATCCCTCTCAAGCTCCCCTTATACACAAGGAAAAAAAAAAAAAAAAAGAATATTCCAAGTGACTTTTCTAAACATTACCTTCTCTATAATGCTTAGGATGAAATAAATACCCTCCAGGTAGAGAGGCAGAAGAAGGAGGCAGAGAAATAGTCCTAAACCTTTTCCTTACACTGCCTGTGAGAGGCTGCTGTGCACCTGAAGGAAGCTGGGAGGCAGAACTCATTGTAAAAGGCTGTTATACAAAAAGGTAGTCATTACTTTTTAATACATTAGTAACAGTTTTGTCATCTCATCTATTTCCCACAAATCCACTGATTTTAATATTTACAGACAATTTCTCCATTATTTCAACTAGGAAGCTGGAATTAACCAGCTTTAACATTTTGAATGTGTCATGAGCAAAAATGTGACCATCCACAGGGAGCTCCTCGACCCCCCCGGCAAAACGGGAACTGCAGAGACTGGGGGATGCACTGAAATGAAGGGCTCAGGGCACTAAAAGATCCTGTTTGTGTAAGATTTAATCTCTCCAATGAAAGGAACGTGTACTGTGAAAGCTCAGTGGACACAGCGTAAGCTCCACAGTAAGACAGACTTGGGATAATTTATGAATAGGAGTCACTCGACAAAGAACGTACCTTAGTGGAATAAACAAACTGATCGATGAGTTTTCCATCCCCAGCAGCATTCTGAAGAGCAAAAACCTGTTCAATTTTAACAACTGGAGACATGTTACATTTCTGAAGATCCAAGTTGTGCATGGTTATTGAAGCTGGCAAGGATTTTCTGGCTGCAGCCGTTTTCCACGCGATTTTCACGGGAGGCGGCTCCTCTTCTTCCACACTCGACTGCCTCCGCTGGCTTTGCCTTCGCAGCTCAGCGTTTGAAGGCGACGCTGCTGCCGCCTGGGCATGGTCTGCCTGGGCGTTCGGAGCTGGCTTCGGTCGTCGGTTCTTCTTGGTGTCCGATTTGGAAGCAGCAGTCTTTTTGGCTTTTGACAGAACCTCCTCTGGCTCTTTGTCTATATAAATGAAGGTGTACTGTTCTATCCTCTCCTCCCGAGTCATTTTCAGTGCTTTCTCAGCGTGGGCAATACCGATATCCCACTGAGCACGCTCTCGCTGCGGCCTTGGTTTGCGAATCTTAAGGAACAAAGACAAGCAGCTAATTACACTGAAGATTTTGCCATGTATAGCACTTCAAATGCAATCCTGATGTTCTTTATATCCCTCGGACAGCAGGCTGAAGCCATCTGTTTAGAGGGTATTTTTGAAAGGTGGATGGTGGATCCCCTGCCCAAAGTACAAGCAGCCACTGGGGCTGGATGATACAACCATCACAATTAAAAGTGTCTGCCCCGAGTTACAACTTCACCAAAGACAAAAACAGCCAGTATTCAAGCATGTAATTCTGAGACACCGAATCAACACTAATTTATCTTTTTTAACCCTCTGTATCCTTCTATATCTCTTTTCCTTCCATATCAATATCTGGATCAGCAAAAATACTCCCTGCAGCAGTGCATCTACACAGTAGCGACTCCTGTAGCTAACACTTCCCTCCAATAAAGCAATGCAAAAGAACACAGGGGCTGGAAGAGTGTCCTTTAGAGACTGTATTTTCCAAAGAACAGGTTAATAGTGAACACAGAATCACCTAGCTTGGAAGGGACCTTTAAGATCATCTAGTCCAACCATAAAAAAAAAAAACCCAAAAAAAACCAACAACCCAAACCAAAACAAAACCCAACCAGAAAAAACCAAACACACCCACAACAAACACACAAGCACTGTTTTTATTTAATATTCTAATGCAGATGTAAAGTCATCTCCAGTGCTGAGGATGACTGCCGTTGTGGGGAACTGACAAAGCAGGTTCACTATCAGCCTTTTCGCACAGAAGTCACAGGGGCAGGGAGACACTTACAGAATCTTTGCAAAAAACACTTCTGCCAGCAAAACTCGGACTGTCCTTCACAGGGTAAAGCACTACCCTGAACTGCCCCACAAGAGTTTCACTCGCACAGGACTATAGATTACCCTCTAGGCAGTTAGCATTGGTCATACCTTCTGTTTCTCAGAGTGGTTGCTGGCCTGTTTGGCAGCCTCAGCCAGTAACTGCTCGTACTGTTTGTGTCCCTTGTACTCCCGAACCCGCTTCTCGTGCACCCACGCCCTCTCCGGCTGGTTGCTGAAAAACTGGACGTGGTATTCGCGGGCACCTGGAAATGAAAGCTTCCAGTCAGCAGCTGTATCAGCATCACTTTGCTGGTTTAGCTCACGCGTCCCTCCTCCGTGTCACTCAATTCCTGCAGGTGGAAGTACCGAGCTAAAAGTTAGAAATAAGAGGGGCCCAGACTGAGAACTGTGTCAGATGGGAATGTAAGGACACCTGACCCACACTGAAGCCTCTCCCACCTACCAGCGGCTTCTCATAAATACATTGACTGGAGAAAAGCAGGAGCATCTGTGCACAAGCCCAGTCTGCACAGGCTCATCTGTAGAGGGAATTTAATAAGTACTAGTTTTATACATTTCAAGAATACCCTGTTCAACATACACACGAGCAGAACCCAGCCCGCAAAGGGAGTTCACACATATTTTTAATAAAGGAACAAGTACAAACGCTTAGTATATTCTGGCAAAGATCTTCCTCCCTTACCTCTTGTATTAATTTTGGTATGAACATCAAGCTGTGGATCACACGAGACCATGCAAGGCCACCACGGGTACGTTCCCACCTTGGACCAAACCAGATCGCCAACCTGAAACTTGATGTCGTGGGTGACTTGTGTTGGAAGGGAAGGCAAGAACTGCTGGACCTACAAAGAAAACGCAAGCTTGAAGCCACAAAAGACAATTCAGGGTGCTCAGAGATGCGCACGCTGCCCAAAGGGACCTGATATTTTTCTCCTGTAACTCTCAGGAGTTACAACAGCAGGATTTACACACGACAGGCACTGATGAGCCAACACGCAATAGCAACCTCCATCCCAAAAAAGTTTCTGCTTCATAAGTTGATTAAGAATGTTGCTTTGGGGATAAAATAAAGCAGTATGAGATGCAGTAATGATTAATAAGAGTTTCAGAAAAATGGCAACTGATTTACCTGACAAATTAAAGAATCCATGTAACAGTCCAGAAATAGTAACATGCTGGGAGTCCAAAAAGTGTTACTTAGTGTTAATTAGTGTATGTACTAACCGGGGCTTCCTCCAAGGCCGTATCGTCTCTTGGTCTGTCTGACGGCACACTGAGCCTCTCGTTTGGTCTCTAGGAAATGGGGAACAATGAAGAGGAAAAGGGAAAACAAACACAAACAAGGTAAGGGGACAGTAAAACAACAAAAAGCGTAATAATGAAACCAGGCTGAAAAATAATTCACAGAGAGAAAGGCAACCATGAATCCAGAAAACACTAGTTTGATGAATCCAGAAACCATGACTATGATGACTCCTTACGCCTAATTCAAAACATAGTAGCATCACAATCAAAAAATACCTTTTCTCCTACACTATTTACATTACCATCACACCTACATACAACAATGTTCTCCTGAAACAGGTGACAGAAGAGCATACACTCAGGGACAGTAAACCCAAACAACTTTCCACTAAATTAATATACAACTGGAAAGAAACAGAGAAGAACATATGAAGGACGTCGATAGTAGCGTGATGGGTCTCACTGGATACAAGTCATTTGCAAAAGCTACATTACAAAAATCATATTAAATATGCAATTTAACATCAATTTTACGATTTTCATGTTGTATATAGTTGACAAACGTGTTTGGAGGATCAAAAGCCAATGGTGCACTCCCAGGCCTGGCCAAGGCAGAGCCACAGCCTGTTCTGGCAGAGCGGAGCAGGGAAGGTGTGGGCAGAGGAGGGATCACCGCTGACCAGAAGCCACCACCATCGGCGGAGTGGCCACGACAGGGGGTGCGGTGACAGCAGCGGAGAGATAAGAGGTGGCCGTGAGCTATCTCCTGAGACAGAGACCAGGCATTCGCTTTCCCTACAGCAGAGAAGTCATCAGTCAAAGGACTCAAAGAGCAGCAAAAAGAAGAGTCAGGCACACGCAGGGAGAAACTAACAATGCTGTGAATCCAAATCACACCGTGTCCATTTGAAACGCAGCCCCCACGTTAGTCTGTGTGCTTCAGCTCAGAGAAAGGAGGAAACACACAGGTAAACATCATCTAGAACAACCCAGGGCAGCATCTCCTACAACCATCCGTAAAAAACAATCACCTGAGCCAGACCACGTAACTGTTTGCTGGGCAGAACTGGCTCCTCCCCAGTCCAGCAGAGAGAGGCAACCTCTCCTGCCCTGCTCTTGCCACGGTGAGCGAGTGGCAACCTCACCTCTGCCGGGAGAGCCAGGCTGATTGCACAGATCCCAGCTCCTCACAGAACACAACTAACCAGCAGAGTAACTGATTCTTAAACCAAGTATCCACAGCTTAAAGTTCATCAGTGTTTTCATAACATTTTAATTTCAAATCGGCCTTTCATGTATGAACATCCCCTGATCAGCGGGTTTCCAGAGAGTAGTGTCAGGAGGAGGAAACAACCGCAGGTCACCTTCTGCTCAAACAGCCCTGCTGAGCATCAAAGTGTAAATAACCAAAGCTGTACCACAGGTTTTGTTTGGTCACATTAAGATGATCCGAAGTCACAAGTCTCACACCATTAATACTAAAGATGACAGAAGTGCACATGATGAACACAGATGAAGACGAAATTGTGTAGTGGAGACACAATCAGTGGGAGGATGGGACCCAGACTGTACTGGGTAACTCAGAACGAAACCCACCAGCACAAAATCCTGCTCGTGTCAACGTAATCTGCTGTCTGAAACAGGGGTGAGTAACACCAGAGATTTTATTGCAACAACACCTTTTGGAAGGGAAATGGAAGCTACAAGAAGGACAAAAGCAAGACCAAGATTCCTGGTGAATTCGTGATGATACATGAGACTTGGAACTTGAGAGGCAAAGTTTTAGACCAATCTGGGAAAGACAGAAGATTCTTGTGATACCAAGGTAACACCAGTCAAACAGAGGGACAGACACTGTGGGAGCTTCAACAGCAGAACTGGAGTCCCCGGTAAGAGGGAGGGCAAACTGGAAATGCAAAACCAACAGCCTGATGGGGTGAAGGAAACCTGGAGAAGAGGCCAGAAAGCCTGGATAAAAGACCGTGTCTTTATCTGAACTCTGAGAGAACCAAACTTGCCAAGATTTGATTTAAGTGAAACTTGGGGGATAAAGGTATGATTCCAGCAGGGAACAAAGGAGAGGAGGATGAACAGCATAGAGGCAGCAGAGCACCCAGCAGAGCGCTGACCGCAGGAACAGACCCTGCTTCCCACCCTACACGCAGGAACAACGCGGGCGCGAGGGAGACACCAATGGGGCAATGGGTTCCCATTGCAGTTCCTGCATTCCCAGATCACAAAATTACCTACAAATGCAGTCACAGATGGCTCGTAGTTTAACTGGACAGTCTATTTCAAGTTTGGATTACAATGCTGATTAAGATCTTATTGAGCTTCATCAAACTATGGTAATCAAATATAGTAGAAGCTCAAAAATCTTGATGCATCACCAACATGACCTCCGGGATAGGTCCACTTACCAGAAGGGAGATAGAGAAGCTGTAAAACTCGTCAATATTACTGGTAAGGGGTGTATGTGTGAAATCAGCCCATCTTCCACTAAAAATAATATTACCACCCCATCCAGCACACAAACCCTCGCATCAGAACACAGTTCCGTCCCTATGGGGCAGGGTCTTCTCCCAAAGCAGTGAGTGCCAAGGGCTCCGGACGAACCGATCAGAAACTCAGCCCCAGACTGGATCAGCCCAGCCTGGGCTGGGCCATTCTGTCCCAGCAACTTCCCCATTCCTGCCACTCGCCCCTCCTCTGCTACCCATTCCCCTAAACTGGGAAGTACAGAAACCAGTAGCACAGAGTTGGCAGGAATAAACAAGAGAAAAAGAAACAGAAGTAATTAATTGGCTTATAAAACTGAAGAAAAAAGAATGGCTGAGAGTACCAAAGACCAGTGATTTGTGCCTCTGCTTCCTCGAACCTAAGTTAACCCCCCTCCCAGATATATATGAAAAAAACCATATACACACACCCTGTATACACACAACCATATTACAAATCTTGACAGAAATGGTAATAGACATAAATACTGAATTTTCCCAAAGTTTGCTGAGTCAACTGGTATTTGTAATTTACCTACCGGTTTAGAATATTAATTCCTAGTGGGTTCTACACAAGCTACATAGCTCTCCGGTTCTGTACATTGTCACAACATTTAGAGTATCTTTCAAAAAAGTTAATTAAAAGCTGCAGCACCGAATGGTCCAAACCACCCGACTTTCCACTGAATATCCCAGCATTACTCTGAGAGGCAGTTTTAGGAACGTGTATGCTCTTGGCCAAAAGCTCCATCATCAACACTGTCCAAAGTGTAGCAAGCTCTGAATATCTTAACACACCAAATAATATTAAGAAAATATTATAACCTTTTCTAGCTTCTTTTTTATGTGCAGTCTTTTCACCAAAATAAAAACTTAAATGACTTTAAATATGCATTCAACTAAAAGTAAGGAAGAAACACTGCCGAAGACACACACTCCATCAACAATACCAGGTATACAGAGGGCTGAAACCAGTATTCCACTTACATTTTGTTCCTCTGGTTCTAATTTTGGAATTTTGTGCGACTTGCGCTCTTCCGATCGGGAAGAGTCATGCTTGCTACTTTTTTTCCTTTTCTCTTTCCTCCCTTCGTGTTTCGCCTTAGCATACTCACTCGCTTGTACTTCATTTAAAAGGTCCCCACACAGAGAGGACTCAAACAATTCCCTGCCGTTCTGGATAGTTTTGGTTATTTTTAGTTTGATCTCTGGTGAGCCAGTCTTCTTTGGAATCACCGTCTGTGACACTGAAGGGGGTGGCGGAGGCGGCGGCTGTGGGGGGGAAGGTTTTTCCAGAACTTCGTGTGGCCTTGGGTTAGAGTTCTCCATTTGGTAATACTCCGGGGGGCTAAAGTTTCTGCCTGTACCAAACCCGTTGGCCGAGCCGTTGGGGTACTGAGAGTACGTCTGGTATTTGGCTTGAGGTTCGTACATGTTGATGGTGGGGGGGTATCCGTTAGCGATGGGGGGCAGGTCCTCCGTGGTGGGCGTGGGGTACTGAAAGCCTTGCTGCAGGGCAGCTTCGTAGGGCGTCTGTCCCCCATCTTCAGCAATGTCACTGCTGGCATCAAAGGCATCCTCTTGGCGGATGTTGGCTGAGTCAATGAGCTGAGGTGGTTGCTGAATTGTGTTTCCCATGATCCCTTGCATGAAAGAGAAAGAGAAATCCATTGTTCTGCTCCAGCATCCTTAGCTTTCCCTTTTTCTCATAGGGCCTAAAGGCGGGGAAAGGGAAATAAGAAGTCAGTGTAAATCAAAAGGTAATAATTAAGCAAATTAAATTGTTGAGGAATAAAAAAAAAGAAAAAAGAGCTCTAAAGAGCAATTTCCCCCTCTCCATTCAGTAGCCACTCTCTCATGGATTTAGAGAGGACTGGTATTAACTGGATCTTTAAAAAGTGCTCTTTACACATTTCTGCAAAACAACTTTTTTACATGACCACCTTCTTAAAGAAATGTTATAAGAACCTTCAACTGCTTAAAAACTATGAGCCCAAGTGTTACAAAGTCAGAACAATGGGGCTAAAATTCCAACCACTCTCTATAGCCTCCTGATCTGGTGCTCAGAAGCGTTACTCTAACACAAAGCAGTAAGAGGGCAGACTGTCCCTCACACACAGGAGATGCCAAGTTCTCCCCACAACAACAGTCTCTGCACACTGAACAAGCCAGAAAAACCACAGAAAGACCACTCAAGCAAGAGAGAAACCTCTTCTCTTCCTCCCTGCCAAAATTCAAGCCAGATGAGCAGCCCTCAGGCCTCAGGAGAGCTAAGCCACGGGTTCTTCACACTTGAAGGGAATCCGTGATTCCACCTCAGCTGCTGGGAAAACCAGTTCCAATGGTACTACGGCCTCAGACGGGGTTTCCCAACCTCTTCTCTCACTGAAAAGCAGGGCAGTTTGCACCCGCTGGCTCTCAGGAGCTCAGCGAGGAGGGTTATCATCCTCACTCCCTGCCCCTTATTTTAATATTAAACACTTAGGGCTTAACCACCACATGGTTCTGAGGGAGAGAAAAACAGCCTCAGCATCAAAAGCTCTCCAAAACCTGAGGTTATTTGCAGAATTAGATCACAGCTGAGAAAGCTGTCATACACACTTTCCATTTCCCATGGCATATTAAAACACCAAAAATCAGACTAACCCGAAGTTGTATTTCCAAAGTGCAGCTCCTGGCTCAGAGAAGGCTTTTGTGCTCGCCCAAATAATCTCAGTGTTCAACAGGAAGAAATAAACCATGACCTAAACTTCAGGTAACAAATATAAGTTTGCTTCCAAGCAAGGTCAATTTAGCCCTTCCAAAGTAAACGGAGCTGGGCATTATTTATTCTCTCTCTGTGGAGGCGTAAAGGAGGGTTACTGTGCCCTTTTGGTCAGGGTTTAAATGACATTTACACATCCCACAGATACTCTCATAGTCAGAATCTACACATAACCCTGTCCACACATTGCGTCGGGAGGGTGAGAATTCAGTATCTCAGACCTTATCTAATAGTTTTCAAAACACAAAGAATATGTCCCTCCTCTGAGACTGCAAAAAGAAACTGAAATTACAACAGTAACAAGTAAGAACTTGACCAGGATCTGCTCTATGTTTTATGAACTTCACACCAGCATTATCCTGGTGTTTGTATTCACTGCCACTGCCCATGCAACCAACCACAGGCATGTTTCTCACTCTAATTCAGTGACTTGGGGGAAACAACAGCACAATGCTATACAGCAAAATTCACGTTTCAATCTCATGACTGTAAAATCATCTCTTCTCTTTAGCAGCTCTCGGCACACCCGCCACAAAGCCACCACAAATGTGACCACCGAGGGGACGGCGTATCCGAGGGACAGCCCCCGGAGCCAGCAGGATCAGCCTGTCGAGGTCAAAACCACCAACCACCACCCATTCTAGGAAGAAGTGGGACTGGTTGTACTATTTACCAATTAATTGTTACTTTACATCTGCCAAACTGAAGAGCAAACAGATTTCTCACACTAGTAAGAACTTGCACCCTGGGCTGCTTTTATTTGTTACTAAAACCAGATACAACTTTTTTTTTTTTTTTCCTTTTGAATACTTAAAAAAGCAAAACCCCACACAACTTATCTTGGGAAGCTGCAGCAGCGCTTCAGTCCTCCTGGCACATCCAGTGCTGGATGGACAGAGTCAAAGCAGAAACAGGTTAAGAAATTTTCAGAATTACTCTCAACTTCCCAGTTTTATATTGTTGCTATTTTCTTTTAATAGTAATTAAATAACTTTCTTTAACCAAATACTCCATTTATTTCAGTAGAACTAAGCACCCGAATGTTAAATAATGGATCTGTTAAAGGATACCACGCCAGGACCCAAACTTTGCTCTGCCCACACCAGAATTATAAAAAGCAACAAATCAACTTTCAGAAAGTGAAACTCTGTAAAACAAAATCTACACAGCGTTCTGTAATTCGCTAAGAATATCACTTTGCTAATATCACATGGTATTTGAATAATTACACTTTAAGTTTTCCTGCTTATAAGTCTAATGGTGGAACCTCTGTAAGTTTTGGGACCTGCTGGAGGATGCTAATCTGATGTGATAATTTTAATGCTTTTCATTTCTTTCTTGAGAGGGAAAAGGCAATAATTAATTTTGAAGATGCAGGTACAGGTTCTCTGGCCCTACTTAAAACGTCAAATATCAAGGCAGACTTCTCATTTCGCTAGGCAGCACAGCTCCTCTAACGAGCAAGTATCTCATGGTGTAACAGACCTCACTGTCACCACCAGAACGACTGATCCTCACCCAGCCAACACCACCGGATCCGGGGCCTCCTCCAACTCTCACTTCCACATCACCCACAGCTATCCATCCACATTTGGGAGGCTGCCTTGGAACTGTGCCTCCGTCTAACCATCTCCTGGTCACCCAACTCACCACGTACAGACTGAGAACTTGTTCCTCAACTATTGCATCAGGGAAGAAAAAAAAAAAAAAAGAATCCAACCTCTCTCTCCTACTGCTGTGACCTGTGGGTTACAGATGTGGTCACCCAGTTCATTCCCCTGGCAGCACTTTAATGGCATGTCGCTGCGGACAGTGGCACAGAACTCTGATCTGCTGCCCGGCTCCTGTGCTGAATTCACTGAAATCTTCCGTACAGGCTCCTCTACAGTCGAGCCACGCCGCCGGGTGAGGCTGCACACAGGGCACCAGAAAGCTGTTCTTACCACCCACAGCCAAACACTGCGGTTTGAGAAGCACTGAAACTGTACGACAGCCCAAGCAACAGGTTTCTGCCCTAAAAAAAGCATTACCCTACCCCACACCTTGGAAATAAGAGCAGATCTTTTTCTATTACATTGGCAACTTTCAGTGTTTCCTTTAAAGAGCTCCCACACTTTAAAAAGTTGGGATAAAAACCAAACTATTTTGTGCAGCATTTCACTAGGACACCAAAGTTCATTTATTCTCCGGGATGTTACATGCATGCATCTGGCTGACTAGGAGTCACTGTGTTAGGCTATTCGTATTCACCCGTTCTAATTCCATCCATAAACATGGTTCAGAAGTTGATGATCTACAGACTGCCGAGTGATCTAGCGAAGGCTGTTTACGAGCCTCAGCCCTGTTCCCAACAGAAAGAACTCCCTGTCACAAGGCAGGAGCACTAAGCCATGACAACACTACAGGCCTCTTGTCACGGTCACGTCTGTCTGGGTCTACAGCGAGATGCGATACTCCATCGATGCAGCCAGCAGAAGTCCTCACCCGCACACAGAGAATGCTGTTACCAGGACAGCTTGTTTTCCTCTGAAGCGCTGAAAGAAGGCATAGCAGCAACACACAGTTTTGCTAGTGCTGAGCAGCACAAGTTTTCTGCTGCTACACTGGTACAACCATCCCACCAGAGTGGTGTTAATGAGATCCAGACACAATATTAACAGAATTCAAAAGCTGCCTGATGGTGTCTGGTGCCTCTTATCTCCCCTGCATACAGCCCTCCAGGTCAAAGTCTGCCCTGGCTGTGTCTCTGTGCAGCAGCCAGGCCCCAGCGGTGACAGCTCCTAAAGTTGGTGACACACTCACTTCCACAGGCATCCCCGCACCTTGGTTTGTTACGTGACAGAAGTTGTGGATTAGTGAGCTTCAAAGCATTCTACTTACATCGGATTTAGGAGTTACCAATAAAAGAAAATAGTTTTTATTAGTTCCTTTCCGGAGCTCACCTGTGTAAAACAGACCTGGACACGAGCCTATGCTCCAGAGCCGGCACAACTCCTACGCCGGCCTCATCTTCCTGTCCGGGCTGCAGAAGCCAGCATTATTGCTTCACTCAATTGCTACTCTACACAGTCTGAAAACACAAGAAGTTGATCTCCTCCCCCAGAGCTGACATCATCAAGAGCTCCTTCCTTCCGAGCCTTTCGCTGTCGCCGCAGTTAATACACCCAGATTTTCCCAACCCTCTTCCTTTCCAAACCTCTGCATCAGTCTGTTCGCTCCCCAGGTGCCAGGCAGGGAGACGGCATCGGGGCTGCGTTAGTGACAGCCCCCAGAGCTACTGAAATAACAGAACACATGGATGAATCCTGAACGTACAGGAATCTCAATGTTTAAACCAGGGAGGAATTACTTTATAAAAGTCACTCCCAAGCTGTAATGCAAAGAGTACCCCATTGTCACTGAAATATCAACAACAGGCTCGAGTCACACCGACCCTTCCTCAGCAGAGGAGCACTGCCTAAAACCACAGGAATGTCATTTTCAGTGACACGTGTTGATCTTGCAGAAAACTATTCCAGGGTAAATTCTTCTCACCACAACAGCGATTACCCTATTAAATTACAGTATCAGCCTCCTGCAAGCTGTAGAATTTAGCTTCCAAACATGACCCATCACAGAGACCACACTGATATGCCATTGGAACTCAACCAAGAGATAAAGAAACAATTTATTATTTCAAGGTTTATAGGAAATGGCTAATTCAGAGCAGTTGGGAACCAACTAGAAATGAACAATACCTTCAAAACTGCAACTGAGTTTCCTAGTGAGCAGAAAAGCGTTTGATCCCTAGCACCGTACAGCCAGCGGTCCCGTACCTGCCCCTTCCCACGGCTGTGGGGCAGGAGCCTGGGACTGGTCACAGACACTGACACTCTACACACGGACACTGTTTGAGCAAGTATTTTCATGTTACCCCTGGGAGAGCCGCAAAAGGAAATGAAATAAAAAATATAAGCAGTCGAAGACAAGGTAGGCCAACCTGGCAGAGCTCTTACACTGCACTCTCTTACATTAACACCAGTTTGTTTCACTTCCCATCCTGAGCTTCTCAGCTCAACTGAGCTTAACTCGAGACAGTCAGTTACACCTTCACCAGCGAATGCTGTCATGGGAAAGTTTCAGAGACTGGGAATCCTCTGGGTTCATATGTTTTTCACCAACAATTACACTTATCTAGAGCCATTTTTATCACGAGTGTTTTGCAACTTCACTCTCAGAAAACAAGATACTTACAAAGTTCTGGAATATGCTTTGATGCCACAGTAGACTAAGTAACAACGGACCTCGCAGACTATCACACAATTCAGAACAGTGCTTATCCCTTATCTTATTGATGACAGCTTTTTTCCTCCCAAAGAGAGAGTTTTGCAGGTTTGCACAAAACACAGCAGCAGGGGAGGACTCACCTATTAAACACACAAACATGTTTCTATTCACTGTACGATTGCTCAATCAGGAAGAGCTCAAAAGAAGCAAGAACAGCTACGGTAACTGTGCAGTGCGTAAGGGAAGTTTCCTAAGTGCCAGAAGCACCCACCAGCGCCCAGCACCCAGCAGGAGCCCGAGGGAAAACCCCCCAGCATGAGGTAGGGGGACACCCCAAAGCCCGCTGGATGCAGGACTCGGAGGAAGCAGCCAGAAGCCAGGGGCAAAACGACGGCGCTTTCCCTGAATGCCCGAGACCCGCGGGGTTCTGTGCACCTTCTCCCACGGCCACCAGCCGGGACCAGCGCTGTTAATTAACCATCCTGTTAATCTGAGGCTGCCACCACAGCGAGGAGCTGACACAACTTCTACTGACAAAGTGTTAGCACGCACATATTTTAAACCGAGTTTCCTCAAAACCTTTTTGAATTCATTTTACCCTTTTCTGTTGACAACCTCCACGTGGGTGGCCCTGCCCAAAGCCCTTGGGTAGCGCCTGGTAGAGGCGAGGTTTTTACACAGATGGAAAGTATCTGCTGTGAGAACTGAAACTGTGCTACCGGCCCACTGACCCAGTAAAAAGCAGTAACTTGAGTCAGTGTAAGTGTTCAGTGAACGGTGTCACTGCCTCGTCACCCTGAGCTGGCCTTTCTATCAACAGTCTCGAAAGCCGAAGTTCTAGACCATCTTTATACATAAACAACAAACCAGGTCCTGTCCACGTAGATCTAAATCACAGAGATTCAAAGGCCTCTTCATATCCTACCACCCCCTCGTTACCTGAGTCACCACACATATGTTTACTGCCCTTTTCTGCGCTCCTTCATTCCAGCGTAGCCTATATCTAACCCGCACTGGTACTGCTCACCCCATGGGTCTAATCCAGCACTGACTCTCAGCAGACATTCACTGCTATCGGTGTTTTACAAGCAGCTGGAACAGGCTAGGTTGGTCAGGGTTTTTCAGTGATGCAATTGACTTCTGTCATGTTTCCATTCCTCCTCTCAAAACCTAAAGACTGCTCAGCTGGAACCAGGAGAAAGGCAGAATCTGGTTTTCTCTGAAGTTCAGCATCCACCCCTGTCCCCAAGGAGCTGCTCACCAGAACCAAACATGCCCGTGCTTTTCCTACAGTCAGGCCAAAAAGCACCCGGGGGCTGCCTTTAGCAACTGTAACAGCACCCTGTGGCACTCAAATTATATGAACTGTAAACAGAAATAAATTAATTATTCTTATTGATTCCTGCATTCAGTATTTGCAGGCTGCTTTGTCCCTTTTTGTTCTGGACGTCCTTAAGAAATCATGCACAGAAAGTTTTATTTATGTATGTTAAGACAATGCCAACTTTTCAACAGCACGTAGATTTATTAGCAGAAAAACTGTAGCCTGTGGATTTCTCCTGACTTAGCTGGCCTGAGCAGTCTCTTCTGGCAAACACTGACGGTGAATCAGAGACCTCCTGACAAACTCTAAAGCCTGTAGCAAGGCTGACTACTTCCCTGTGTACCTTTTTAAAGGTGGTGTGGGTTTTGGTTTTTTTTAAATGCCAGAAGAAATAGTCTTGTCTGTAATAAGGTTTTGATAAGGCCACTTTTAACAAGTTTCCCACGGTGACATGGAAAGGAACAACTCGGACAAAATCAAAGAAAATGCTATGCAGTAAAAAGGAAAAAGGAGAAAAGGAGTTTGTCTTGAAAGGGAGCTCAGGGTACTCATTTGGTTTTAGAGCCTCGGGATTCAAAATGGAAACAGGGAAAACAATCATTTGTTCTTCAGGGAGAGTCACGGATTGATATTCAGGTGAGACCAGAAGTCACGTCTTTGGCAATACCAAATATCAGTAGTCATGACATGCTTTCACATCCCCAAACCAGTGCAATAACTCCAGCATCTCTCACCTCAGTTACTTCAAACTCAGGCAAACTTGCCTAACTGAAAAATGCAGAACACAGTTGTACTAAAACAAAACACAGTCTTTGATCCATCACCCTCTACTCTTCCTCTGTAACTTCATAAAGCACATGCTCACTTTTTGAAGCACAATCTTTCCAAGCAGTTCAATAAAAACATTAAAAAACCCCAAAATCTAACTGTCCAAACATTTCCTGCGCATCTCTACAACAAGCCACTGGAAGACGTAAACAGTCATCAAAACAGGCTACAATTTTTTTCTTGAACTATGATTACAGGCTACTTCACATTGTCTTTTGTGCTGGTTGACATATATAGAGAACTATGTTATCATTAAGATTTCTTTTTTTAACACCAAATTGAAAATCTTAAGCCTGTATTAAAATTGCCAAGTTCACTGACAGTCAAGAGAAAGCCGAGTGAGACACAGAACAGAGTACGATACAACAGTACCGCACAAAAATAAATAAAATCCAGGAAACAACAAATCCCTCAGGTGTTCAGAGCTCGCACTGAAACTCTCCTCACCCGAGAAGCAGCTGACAAGTGCACGGTGGGGTCAGGGCTCTGTACCCTTCCAGAAAAGCACGGTGCACTCCCCACGAGATCTGGGGGTCACCGACACCGGCTCTCACCGAACCCCGGCCGCTCGCCGCAGTCACCTGCCGGAGCGGGGAACAAGGCGGGTGTCAGGACCGCCGCTTGCTCGAGGTCCCGGAGCCCTGCCCGCCCCGGCGCTCTCCGCGGCCCGGCTCCGCGCCTCACGGGGACGGAGGGCCGTCCTGCCCGGCCCTGCCCGCGGGGTCGGCTCGGCTCGGGACGGTCCGGTGCCCACTGCCCCCTCCCGTCCTCCATTCCTTCCCTCCCTCTCTCCCTCCCTCCCTCCGCGGGGGCCGCGCCGCCGCCGCAGCGCCGGTAGCAAACATGGCGTCCGCGGGCCCTTTAAGCCCGGGCGGGCCGCCCCCGCCAGCACGGCCGCCCGCCGCCCTCACCTTCAGTCTGTTCCATTCTAACTGCCCCCGCCGCGTCCACCCAGCCCAGCGGAGACAAAAGGCCGGCGGCGGGGGCGACGGCGGTAACGGCAAGGCCTCCCCGCCTCCTCCCCGCAGCAGCTAGGCCGCGACGGAGCCCCGGGCCTCGATTTCCGCGCCCCCGCCGCTCCGCCCCGGCAGGCCCGCCCGCCCACCCCACCGCCGGTGCGGCCAAGGGTGGGGAGGGCGTTCGGCGGCGGTGCGGGCGGGCGCGGGCGACCGCTGGCGGCGGCGGGGGAAGGCGGCGCTCGGTGCCGCTCTGCCCGGTTGCCGGCCCCGCTCCCGCGCCCTCCGCCTCCGCCGCCGCCGCGCACCGCGCAGGCGCCGGCCACGCCCACCGCGGCACCTGATTGGCCGCTGGGGGCGGTGCCCGCCACAAGGCACGACGGGAGATGGAGTCCCGCGGCCCCCAGTCAGGGGGGCGCGGGACTCCATCTCCCGTCGTGCCTTGCGGCGGGCGCCGGCTGAGGTCCTGAGGGGAAAAAAACCACCTAGTTTATTTAAAAAGCGATGATTCTCCCTTCCTTCGACACAATAACGCACCGAAAACGTAGGTGACCTTGAAAAATGCTTTTTCTCCCCCTTCTACAAATCCTAAATGCTTATATATTAATTTTAATATCAGCACAGGAGGCAGGCCTGATGCTTTGGCAGCATTTTATTTCCCCATTCCTTTTCATCAGCTTCTGACAGGATTTTTTTGGTTTTTTCCTCTATTTCTCTCTTGCTCAGTTTTCTCTCATGTTACTTTTTCCCCCCTCCAATTCATCCTGAAGGTTTTTTTTGCTGGAAAAGAGGTATTGATTGGGAAAGGACTAAAGGTGAGGGCAGCGCCATGACAGCAACTTCTCCTTCACAGAATCACAGAGTGATTTGGGGTTGGAAGGGACCTCTGGAGATCATCCAGTCCAACCCCCTGCCAGAGCAGGGCCACCCAGAGCAGGTCCCACAGGAACGTGTCCAGGTGGATTTTGAATGTCTTCAGAGAAGGAGACTCCACCACCTCCCTGGGCAGCCTCTGCCAGGGCTCTGCCACCCTCACAGCAAACAAGTTCCTCCTCATGTTTAGGTGGAACTTCTTACATTCAAGTTTGTGCCCATTTCCTCTTGTCCTGTCCCTGGGCACCACTGAAAAAAGACCGGCCCCATCCTCCTGACACCCACCCTTTCAGTATTTACAGGCGTTGATCAGATCCCCCCTCAGCCTTCTCTTCTCCAGGCTAAAAAGCCCCAAGTCCCTCAGCCTTTCCTCGTAAGGGAGATGCTCCAGGCCCCTCATCATCTTTGTAGCCTCTGCTGTCCCCTCTCCAGCAGTTCCCTGTCCTTCTGGAACTGGGAAGCCCAGAACTTCCCCATCCCCCAAGGAAGGCTGGGTGACCTGTGCCGTGACCAGCAGAGAAGGGCGTGGAACACGCGGAACATAACCTGCCGTCTCGCTCACCCCAGGGAGGGACTACAAGATATAACCAGCTACCAGAAGAACACACAATCATGGTAATGAGCCAACCCCACCGGGGTCACCAATCAGCCTGTGCTGATGAAGCTGGGCGGTACCTGAGGCCATGGCTGTTGCTCTGCCAGCGCTCAGGACCTCTTGGGACCTCACCACAGGACTCCAGGAGATCCTCACACACTGTCTGAGCCAGAGAGCAACTGCAGCTCTGTCACTAACAGAGCCCGGCATTCCTCAGACACCAAACGCTCTGACACCTTCTGATAACCAAGAGAAAACAATATTCTTGAGCACTCAAAGGAGGTGCTGCACTCTCCCTGAAGAATTAACCGCAGCACGCTAGTCACTTCCAGAAGCTGTGCCCCTAGTCGTGCTGCCTGTGGGGCTCACAACAGTTCGAAGCCACCGCCTGCTCCCAGGCAGTCTGTGCCCAGTGCCGCTCCCAAAAAGCTGGGGTGGCATCGCTAAGGGCCCCCCGGAGCTGCAGCTCTCTCTCCTCAGGGCAGTACCGAGGAGGGGCTCTGACCCCTCACAGCTGCAGTTACTTTCCTAAAGGCCCAGCACTTCACACAGCATGGGAGCAGCCCTCTCTCCATCTCCTTTGAAACAGGAGCGTATAGTCCTCATTCATGATGGGAAAAGTCTTAAGGACATAATCTAAATATGTTTAAATCACAGTTTTGGAAACAAGAAGGTAAATAAGCACATCCAACAGACTGTGGTCTGCATTGTCGTAGAAGCCATCTCACAAATTCACATGGAAATACATCTTTGAGGTGACAAAAATCCACATTTCCAAGTTCCTGAGCTCTGTAACACAGCTCTCCCACTCCGGCATGATGAACAGAGGACACCTTCTTAGCAGGGTTCAGAGGACAGAAGTCTGTGTTTGCCTACTCATCTAGTTTTAATTTCCTTTCCTGTCACTTCCTCAAGCAAGAGCCTCTCCCCAGAGGAAAAGAAACCAAACCAAACCCCTCCTCTGCGATCCCGGGAGCTGTGGTTCAGCAGAACCAACTCTGGCAAAATGAAGCACACAGGAAGTAAATTGTACCGTTACATGGTCTGCCCTAACAATGCAGAAATGTTTTTGACAGTAAAAAAGTATTTGGATTAATGGCGGGGTGAGGCTTTCTTTCAGAACTTGAAGGACTTGGAGACCAGCCCTTTATGGGAAACGTGCTTCCCAACCGATGGGAAACACAGCAAGGCGCTGAGGGCTCTGGTGTCAGACCTCGGGAGCTTTCTGTCCCACTTCTTAACCATCTCTCCCAATTTTATTTTCTACTTTTTTTAATATACTTCATCTGTTTGGGCACTCATTAGCGAAGTTGCCAAGGGGTTACAAAACCAAAGAGTCATTGTGAATAATACAATGTTTTTTCCCCGCTAGTCCCTCAAACAGAGAGGACGACTCGAGAGACCACATCTCCGAACCGAGAGCATTTCTGTGGCTGCCTGCCTGTTTCATCAGACCCGCAGAGCCACAGAGCTGGTCTCAAACACGTCAGGGCTTGAAACCTCCTCCTGACACCTACTTCCATGCAAAGCTGCTCTCAGGCGCTAACACACAAAAGGAGGCCCTACTCTTACACGCCCCGTCGTACACCCAGCTGCTCAGAATATGTTCTGTTCTATATATAGATACAGACTGCAATCGCTTAAACGGGAACCTCTCATGTAAAAGCAATGTTTTGTTCCATCCAACAGAAATAAAGGGATACCAGCAACCTTTTGCTGGATGGTGAGGGCTGCTGAACTACTGATGGTGGTTTTCCCTTTTGAAAACTGTACAAATGCACCAGGAAACACGGCTGCGGCCACCGACGAAACGACGTTACCCTGTGAGTCACCGGCCTCCCAAGCTCTCCTACCTTCCGCCAGGCCCAGGGCTTCGTTGGACGCAGCAGGCACATGGGGCAGAACCATCGAGCCCCCTCCGGCTGGCAGCCCGTCCCCGTGCATGGCTCCCAGCGTCTCCCCCGCCGTCTGGATGCTGCACGAACAGTGGGGGAAAGGCGGAGGTGAAGAGACGCCACCGGCAGAGCTGCCCCGAGGGCCAGGGAGGAGGCCTCCACACAGGCCCCGTCACAGGCCCCAGCACGGGCCTCCCCTCAGGCTTCAGGCCTCCACACAGGCCCCAGCACAGGCCTCACAGGCCTCACCTCGGGCCTCCGGCCCCGCGGCCCCCCCAGTCGCTCTCACGGGGCCCCCGCCTCCTCCGGCGGCGCGCGCCCCCTCCTCACCCTCCCTGACGTCACGCGCTGCCCCTCCGCGTCGCGATGGCGTCACGCACCGGCCCCTGACATCACCCCTCCTAGGCCCGCCCCCCTGACCACGGCCTCCGCCTTCGCAGCCAATGAGCGCCCCTTCCCGAGGGCATCTCGGGTCAATGCCCGCCCTGCCCTGCTCCCATTGGGCGGCCTCCGGGCAGGGCCGCCGTCCTGCCTTCTGATTGGGTGTCGCCGAAAGGGACCGTGACGCAAGGCGATGGCGTGATGGAAAGGAAACCATAGAGAGCGGCTGGCCGGGGTAGAGCGGCGCGGGCAGGGCGCCATGGGACGGAGCGGCGGGAGCGGGGCCGCCGCCGGGCCGGTGGCAGGGAGCGGGGGTGAGCGGGGCCGGCGGGGACCGGGAGGGAGATCGGGATCGGGCCGGGGGGCGGACAGCGGGGCCGGCGGCGACTGGGAGGGGGCCCGGGAGCGGCGCGGGGAGGGGGCGCGGCGGGGCGCGGCCTGGCCCGGCGAGCTGTGGGGAGCCCCCGGTGCTGTCCCCGTCCCCCGCTCACCTCTCCCCTCGCTCCCCCCCCTCCCGGCAGCCGGCCGGTGATGTGCCAGAGCCCCGGCGGGTCCTGCAGGGCCCGGCCCCGCGGCAGGGAGGGCCCCGGCGCCCCCCGAGCCTCCCCGGCCGCCGCTCCCGGAGATGAGGGTCCCTCCGCCGCCCGCCGCCAGGCAGAGCCGCTGACTCCGTGGCACCATGGCCCTCTCCGGCTGTAACGTGCTCCTTGCCGTAGCCAGGACCAGGTGAGACCCGGGGTGGTGTTTGCCGGTGCCCTGTGCGCAGCGTTTCGGTGGTGGGGATGGGACGGGCTGAGGAGAGTGACACCGAAGGGAGCACGGGGGCACCGGGCACGATTAAACGTGATTTATTTACTGTCACGGGTGCTGCTCCGGTGTTTCGCAGCGTGTGCATTCAGTGTAATATCAGTGCTTTACCCCAGAGTGCTTCCGCAAACGGTTACCTGGCGGAACACAGGCTCACGGGATGGGTTGGGTGGGAAGGGACCTTAAGCCCCCCCAGTTGAACCACCCAGAGCAGCTTGTGAGGAATTCCCTGCGTGTTTCTGAGCGCGGCTCAGCCCACTGGAGCACGGTTAAGCTTTTATCTGCTCTTCCCGCCCCCCAGACAAATTTATAATGCCCCCCCAGCACTGCCCAAGTGGGCTGTGAGAGTGGTGGGACCAAAGTGTTTATTGGCAGTGGCCAGCAGAAAGCCACGTCAGAGCAGGAAGCACCTAAAACTGGGAAAAATCATAGAATCATAGAGTTAGAGTTGGAAGAGACCTTAAAGATCATGGAGTTCCAACCCCCTGCGCTGGGCAGGGACACCTCCCACCAGACCAGGTTGCTCCAAGCCCCATCCAGCCTGGCCTTGAACCCCTCCAGGGATGGGGCAGCCACAGCTTCTTTGAGCAACCTGGGAAGTACAAAGTTTGGTTTCCCGAGGCCTGAGGGATTTCTGCAGTTCTCATAACACACAACGTTCTGTGAGCTCCTCGCTCTTTTACGGAAAGAGATGATGCCGTCTAACCACACGCAGCCTGTCTTTAGGGCCTGATGTTGCCGGGGGAGGGAGGAGGCAGGAAGCACAGAGAGCTCTGTTCTAAAGGCCTGGGGAGAGGAGAAGGGGCTTCGGTTTTCCTTTGTTTGCAACGGGCAAATTTTAGCCAAAGCAATCAGTAGCAGGGCTTCCTAGAGTCTGGAGTTGTTCTCCCCCAAGAGAGAAGTTGTTAGCGCAGGACAGATTCTCAACATTTTATCTATTGCTGAAGGATCAGGATCTCAGATACTGAGGCAGCCGCAAGATCAATCTCACAGGATTAATTTGGCGCCGAGAACATTAATTAGTTTGTAATGCCCGGGTACCTTCGCCAGGATGCACTGTTACTTGCTTAAATACCTCTCCAGTTTCAGAGGCTCCCATCTCCTCGCGCACTCCACTCCTCCATACTCCCCAGCAGTCGCTTTTCTCCAAGTAGTGGATTCTCATTTAACCCGGACTTGCCCAAGAGGCTCGGAGGACCCGCCGCGGCTGCGCTGCGCAGGGTTGGGCGCTGCCCTGCCTCGCTCGCCGGCGCGAGCCCTTCACACGTCCGCCTGCTGGCGCCAGGAGCTGCAGGATGGACCTCCTCCCCAGGGAAATGCTGTCGCCCAGGGCACCAAACCGGCCAAAACTCCAGCAAAACAAGTCATAGAGGCTCCCGCGGGGAAAAAGTCTTTACGGCAAAAAATCGTGGAGGAGCTGAAGCACTATTACAATGGATTCCACTTGCTTTGGATCGACACTAAGGTGGCTGCCAGGATGGTGTGGAGGCTGTTGCATGGTCAGGTCCTCACTAGGAGGGAGAGACGAAGGGTAAGTACCAGCAAACAAACGCCTGGCTCAAATGATGCATTAAGAGGCTTCCTGTAGTGAAAGAAGTTTAACCGCTCCGTTTCCACACTCCTTTGGAACAGTGTCTGGTTGAATAATAATTTCTGCTGTGCTCTTCTCTGTGCAGCTGCTGAGAACTTGCGCAGATCTCTTCCGGCTGGTTCCCTTCCTGGTGTTTGTCATTGTCCCCTTCATGGAATTTCTCTTGCCGGTCTTCTTGAAACTCTTCCCTGAAATGCTGCCCTCGACGTTTGAGACAGAGTCAAAAAAGGTTTGTGTCCTTTCTGAAGGTGTGGACTCACCAACTCATTAGAGCATCTGGGCAACTGCATAATGAGCTGCTGTAAATGAGCATCGGCCTCACATGCATGTCTAGGTCAGGCATTCCTAGCTCATTCCCAGCGGGAGAGTGGACTGGGGAGACTGGACTGTAAACAGGGATTGTAGGAGAGCGTGCAGCGATTTCATTTCCTACAGTAACCAAAACCTGTTTGCTTTCACTACTGAAAGTCTTATTTCATTTCTTTCCCAGAATCACCCTTCTGATTTTTCAAGTGGTAAATTTCTGGTACTTTTCTTTTTTCCCCCTAAATAAAGGAAGAAAAGCAGAAAAAGAAATTAAATGCAAAGCTGGAGTTAGCGAAGTTCCTGCAGGAGACCATCGCGGAGATGGCCAAAAGGAACAAAGCAGATACAGGACAAGGAAAGCAATTCTCCTCTTACGTGCACCAGGTAAAGGGGCCGTGCTGCGGGTGACAGCAGGAGTACTTGTACCTGCTTTGGTGCTGCTGGTTTGGGCAGAGAACGTGGGATTTGTGCAAAGATTACAGAGAGGCTGGAGAGCACAGGAGCTGTCCTGTCGGGTGGTTGTGTCAGTTGGATGCCCTCTGGCAGGTGACGCCCCGCTGACACTAGTGTTTGACTCCGTCTCTCTCTGCAGAGGAGCATTTCCATCCTGGAACAAGGGAAGGTTTTACCCTGTGAGAGCCTTTAAGTGGCCACTCAAAAACACTGTTTCGTTTGGCCTTGTAACTGTCTCATTCTGGTCCCGTGGAGCAGCAGGAACGGTGTGAGAAACAAGAGGGTGATTCAGTTTAGGTCGGGCTTCTGGCCCTGATGCCTCTGCTTTGTTCAGATCCGTCACAGCGGCCATCGGCCCAGCACCCAGGAGATCGTACGCTTCTCCAAGCTCTTTGAGGATGAGCTGACCCTGGAGCACCTGGAACGGCCGCAGTTGGTAGCTCTTTGCAAATTGCTTGAGCTGCAGCCCATTGGCACCAACAACCTGCTCCGCTTTCAGCTTCTGCTGAGACTCAGGACGATCAAGGCAGATGATGAGGTGAGCTTAGAATCGCACAGATGTAACTGCTTTGGTGGAATGCACGCTCTTCACAGTCTCAGGGTCTGCCCTCTGATGTGTCACTGCCCACACTCCAGCCTCACACCTGAAGTTTGATATTGATGGAGGTTGGATTCTCCCCAGGAGAGATCCCAGAAAAACCCAGAATGCGAGTTCATCTTCCTGCCCCCTTCCTGCCTTTAGTGACCCCTAACAAGCACGGCGCTGCAGATACGGTCACTCTGTGGAACATCCTCATATTATTTTTCTGGAGTCGTACCAACTTGTAAAAAAGGAAGGTTCCAATTCTGGAATAAATGTTGTATGGGAACAGCAGATTTTAACCAACTGAATTCAGTAGGAATTTCCATTAGTTTATAAGGTGGATGGGTCAGTTCTGTCCCATCTCTGTGTTGATGTGACTTTATGCAGATTTACCTAAAGAGCCATTCCTTTGGCCTCAATCTCATCGAGTGCATCAGGGTTTTGGCTTCCCCTGTGCCGAGGCAGGAACATTCCTTTTCCTTTCAGATGATTGCCAAGGAAGGAGTCAATGGCCTGAGCGTGTCTGAGCTGCAGAGTGCGTGCAGAGCCAGAGGAATGCGGTCACTGGGGCTCTCGGAGGAGCAGCTGAAGGAGCAGCTGAGGCAGGTGAGTACACTCTGCTCTGGCCTTGTTGGACGATGTTTCTCCCAGGACAGAGTGGTGGGTTCAGTTAGAGCAGACACAGCTTCACTAAGAATTTCACAAGTGTTTCTACATGGATCCTCACCTCCGTGGCTGAGCTCTAAGGCATGATGTGTCCAGATTATGTCTTAGACTGAGGAGAAAACCAAGTAGCATCAGGGCCAGCTACAAGCAAGATGAAGCAGGGGGTGGAATATGTTTTAAACTTCTAAAGTAGCCAAGACTTCTAGTAGAGCCAACGCTAGTCCTCAAAACTGTTTCTTCTCATTGTGGTAACTTAGAACTGTATGAGCCAAACTCAAGAAGACTTTAAGATCTTTAAGGACAAAGAGTGCTCTAGAAATAAGTACTGACACAGAGCCAACGTGAAATACCTTTTCCTTCTGTTTTCTTCTTACAGTGGCTGGATCTGCATTTAAAAGAGAACGTTCCACCTTCTCTGCTCCTGCTTTCCCGTGCCTTGTACTTAATAGATGTAAAGCCACAACCTGTTCCCGTTCCACAAAATAAGGTGAGTTGTTTGAATAAAACTTCCAGGTTAATAGTTTAACCATTGCACATTGTAAAAATGAAGCTCTGTGACATGAATCTCATTCTTTGGTGCTCCAAGTGGACTGAAGTTACAACTGTACTGAACTTTGTGTTCTTCCTTAGACAGGTGAAACTGCCGATGTGGTGACATCTGTTCCTGAAGGTCCAGAGACGCTGGTGGATCCTGCCCCTGTTGCACAGGGAAGAAAGGTTAGAAATCAGCGCTCTACAAGTAGGAAAATGGGTGTTTAGTGCTGTAATCTTTGGGAGGAGCATGTGAACAAACCTTGCTAAAACAGACAAACCCAGTGTTTGACCTCGCTGCACAGAAGCAATGCATATTCTTGTATGTGGGTTTGCCCAAGAGCTTCCCAGTTGCCCGCTCTGGGTTGAGAGACACAAAAGGGTCCAGAGCTCTGCTGTGGTGCGTCTTGTCCTCTTGCTGGAAACACCTGGTTATTCAGCATTGTGTTGGTGGCTTTCAGCAGAGGAGCATCACAAGCTTCTGAGTTGCTGCATTCGCATAAATCCAGAGACCTCAGTCCAGGCACATTTAGCCCAGAGAAGCCAGTTAAAGGTGACTCGTTTTCACCTCTCCGGGTGAACTTGGGCTGAGTTGCCCAGGACAGAGAGTGCCAAAAATCTCTCAAATAAGAAAGGCAGAGTATATGGTTCTTGGCATAAGGCTAAAGTGAATTCCTTACATTAGTCCAAGCTGCTAAAAGCAACAACAGAAGTTAAAGGAGAATATTGTGTCAACTGCTAGAAATATTTGCCAACAGCTCTGGGAGGTTGGGCGGGGGGAGCGATGGAAAGGCCGACACACGGCTTTCACAGCCGCGCATCGCAGGGAACAGCCTTGTCCAGAGACGGGGCTGAGGGGGCCTGGCTGGGGCTTGGTTCCCCAGAGGCTTCTCTGGCTTAAAGCTGCTTTTGCCTTAAAGAATGAAGAGTTCATATCTCAGCCAGCAGAGAAGGTGCCGGTCTCAGAAGTGTCAGTTAAGCCTCCCCCACGAGAGGTAAGCTTTTCAAAGCTCTTAAACTTTCCAAAGGAGATTGTTTGTCACGCAACTGACAGTCAGACAGCGGAAATACAAGATGTGAACGTTGAGTTCAAGGAGCGACTGGAGAAATTGTGGATGAAAACTGTGTTGAGGGCTGTTAAACACAAACACAGTCAGACTGGGGAAGATGGAGTATTTCTACAGGGACTTGCCTTTTCTTTTGCCCATTTTCTTTCTGTGAAAGTTTGATTTCCGTCTGGCTGCTTATGCTTACACCTGGGATGCCCACCTCAGGTAGGTTTGGGGGTCCAGACTGACTTTTATCGACAGGAGAACGCTCCTTTACCCTGAAGAACTTTGTTCTTAGTCGGCTGTTATTCTCCAGAGCAGCTTCCCATAGTAAATGGGAAGAGACCTTCCTAAAAAAAAAAAAAAAGTCTTGAATTTCAAGAAGAATTTATATTGGTACTGCCTAAAAATCTCTAAAATCTGCCACTTTCTCCCCAGACAAAGCTGGAGGCGTCTCCGAGCAGCAAGGCTGGCGCCAACGGGCTCTAGGCTGAGCCAGGCACCCAGCACTGGGAGAGAAGAGCTGCCATCTCTGCACCCCCTGGGAAGGGAAGAGCCCCTTTCCAGGAGGCTGTTACACAGAAAGGTGTCAGTCGCACTTAGGAGCCTCTCCCTCTGCTCCAAGCTCATTAGCAACTAGGCCACGCTCAGGCTACCTGGATGGTACCAGCTTCTTATTTGTACTGGGCCCCTACCCCTACCCATTTTAACTTATGTTGTAAATATGTTAATAATGACACTGTCTGTGCTGTCACTGAGCAGTGTTTGTGCTTTTGAACCTTAGGAAAGGCAGCTTTTCATTGGCGTAAAGGCCTGGGCGCAGAATGAGCTGGGCTGGAAGCCCAGTAAAGCCCAGTTTGAAATCCTCTGCAGGGCCATACCCACGGGGCCGGGGCTCGCAGCCTGCCCCGCTGCCGCCGCAGCGTTACCAGCTCAGGCTCTTGCTCCCAGCTGGTGTGGTTTAACCAGTAACTGGTGCACAGAACGGGCTGTGTGGCTGTTACATTTCACGGTCACACTTGTCCCAAGGAGAACCAGCAGAGCAAAGGGGGGACCAGCGCTCTCCTCGGCGGTGGGGTCCAGTTTAAGGGCTCAGACAGACCTAAGAACCCGCTGGACGAGAGCGGGGCAGGGAAGGGCACGGCGGCCGCTGCCTGCCTTCCTCAGGAGAGCTGCAGGGCTGCGGGGCACGGCCAGAGAAGGCAGAGACCTGCGTTTTCAGGACCCCTTGTTTCACGAGAGGTACCAACCTGGGGACCCTCACGTGTTGCTGACTTGGCTAAACCTCTCTGGGCTCAGAACTGCACGGCAGAAAGTGCTCTGGGACTTACGGCACTTCACAAAGGGATTCTTCACACTCCAGCGTTGACTGGTTTTTGGTAGACTCTACAGGAGGATACTGGAAAGCTGGTTTTAGCATTTGTTAGGTTTTTTTTTTACTTTGTCTATGGAAATGTTCAGAAATTACTCATATTACGGATTTTAAATATATTTATACTTACTGTAAAATTAAAGTTAGACTTGGTGCTAAGTAGAAAGAAATGTCTTTTCTAGAGGTCAGACAGCCTTCAGAACAATCCTACTGAAAAAAAACAAAGCCAGTCATCTCAAGGTCGGGCGTTATCAGCACTTTAAGCACGTGAGTCGGGGCTCTCGGTGGCAGCGCCGGCCGGTGTCCGTCCTCCCTCCCGCCCAGCGCTTGTGTTTCGCTGTGGTTGGTACCTGAGAACGAGTGTTATTTCAATAAAATAACCCCTTGCTCAAGTGTCGCTCCTGTCTCTCTGCAGCGCGGGGGAGACCTTGCTGGTGGCTGTTACTCTGCTGAGACAGAGCAGCCTTTGGCTACTGTTTCTTGGCTCCTTGGTATCACCCCCAGTTGCCGTTATTTGAAGAGCACTGTGATGGCACAGCTTCATCTCAAAAAGCGTTTTGTCCCCTCAAAGAGCCACGTACAAATGGTCAGTGCAAGACCACCCTGGTGTTGAGCACTACGGTGAGCGTGCAGAGGTAAAAGGAGGCAGAGAATTTCTATATTCCGGCTCGAGCGTGTCAACAGTGGGGTGGAATTCCCGAATTAGGGTGAGCGGGGGGTGCTGTGCGAGGGGAGAGTCTGCCATGTCCCCCCAGGAGCCGCAGCGTTGGCGTGTGCTTTCCTGGAGCTTCACGTGGAGCTTGGAGGGAAGCAGAAGAGCAAGATCCACCACCCGACGGGGCTCTGCTGGGGCTGGGGACCCCCCCTTTGTCTGCAAGGGGAGCCGGGTACCTGAGCTCCGGAGCCCTGGGGGGGCTGGAGGGATGGCTCGGCTGCAGCTAATGCAATCCCAGGGAATCGATCCCCGTCCCGCACGGCAGGAGCGCACACGCAATTCCATTACTATCGATGGGTTTCCCCCAGACCCCCGCCCTTTGCCAGCACTCGATCGTTTACATTGCAATTACCCAGGGACGTGTATTTCTTGTACAACGTAATTAGTCCGCGCGCGGATAATAAACCTCGGCCGGTGCTTTCCCCCGAGCCGGGACCCGCGGCCGGGGGCGAGCAGAGGCCGGGCTGGGCCAGCGGCACATCGGGCGGCACTGCCCGAGCCCCACGGCCACCGCGGGCCACCCCCGGCCCCGCACGGCCCCCGGAGCCCGGCGGTGCCCCTGCGCGCCGGCAGAGAGCAGCACCAGGCAGCTCTTTGGGTGGAAAAGCCCCGAAATGGGCTGTTGGGAGCGGCCCCCCCCTCCCTGCTGTGCCCAGCCCCAGCCCCTGTCCGTCCGTCCGTCCGTCCCTCCCGGCTCTCCGGCGGGCAGGGCCGGGCACCGGCAGCGCGTGACCGCCCCAAACCCGCAAAAACCTTCAAAAAACAGGTTTCTAAACGCCAAAAAAGATGCCAAAGCTGGATGCTCAGCCGGGCTGGGAAACGCGCTGGAATTAAGCCGGGATCCTGCCTCCAGGCACAAGCGGCATCCAACAACCGGTGTTAAAAACACTCAGATCCCGGGAGGACTGGTCATACTGGTGACTGTACTGGGACCTCCTGCTGCTGCCCGGTACCGGGGGCCACCCCGGCCAGCTCGGAGGGGGACAGCTTGCCCCTAGCCCCAGCTTGCCCCCAGCCAACGGCCCCGGGGGGCTCAACCCCTGCTCCCCGAGCGACACACAAAAGCCACAGGTACGGGGCACCTCGGGAGCCCCTTCTGGCTTTAGAGCTGGAGGCTGCCCCGTAACAACAGAGCAGCTCACGGGGAGCCTGCTCCTCACACACAACCCTACAGTAACAGGCCAACGTCTGCGCCAGGGAAGGCAAAGCTGGGCTGAGAAGTTGTTTTTATTTCCAGGGGCAATTAAGAGCCACAGGAGATAGCGTTACCCAGAAATGCCCTCTCGGCACGGCCCGTCTGAAGGCACCCATCACGGCTGAGGAATTTCCAATTCCCAGAATCCGCCGTTCATTAGCGCGGGGTAATGAAGTGTTTTCAGCACCAACCAGACTTCAAAGGTCCCTGCTCTCCCCGCGCCCGCAGCAGCTGAGCTTCAAAGCCCAGACCCCGGCCTTGCGTCCAGACCTGCTCCAGCCGTCAGAGGAGAAGCGAAATCTACCCCCCCCCACGCAGGCAGGGGGGAGATACTGCCTGGGACCCAGCCTTCCCCCCCACTCCCGCCCCTTCTGCAGCCCCCAGGGGCAGGGCATCGTCGAGGGGATCCCCGAGGCTCCTGCACATGCATGGGCATCACCACCTGGTCAGTGCTCCTGCGGCCAGAGCCCCAGGCCCCCCAATTGACACCCCCCCCCCCCCCCCAAGCATCACTGGCACACAGACATATGTCCTCCACTCCTAACAGCTCACCAACCTCATCCCTACTCTGCCTGCAGCCCGTGGAATCGAGGGAGCCTGGCAGGCACCAGCAGCAACAGGCTCATCTTCCCCCTGCCTTAATGCCTTAATGCCACCCCCAACAGGGACCAGTTTCCAGCAGCACCAACAGCTGAGCAGGATCAGGCCGTCAGCTCCTCGGGGTAAACAATCCAACAGGGACAGGCTTGGGAAAGCTGATTTTGAACCCGGGAGGAACACTCTGCTGCAAACCCATGGGGGCTCTGAGCCCACCTGGTCACAGGTGGCAGGGAAGAATATTTGCTGCTTCCCTGTGTGTGTGCCCAGGCAGTGCCAGCCCCACCGCCCCGGTAAGGGCTGTTGGGGGGGTCAGGGACACGGAGGAGGAGGAAGGAGGTTTCTTCTGGGGCTGTAGAATCAACACTGACCTGTTTTCTAACCTACCATCAGGGAGGAGAGTCTCTAACACACAGTTATTGTGGGTGCCCAAACACCTGACTCTGGTTTGGAGTAACAGCGCGTCCCCAAAGCCCTCGGGAGGGATGAGGGGCACGCACCGAGCTGCTCCCCAGCCAGGGTGGGGGTGACAGCAGCATTCCCAGGGAAAACCCCGCAGAGGCAGGAGTGAGCAGCTGCGGGGAGAAAACCCCTCTCGGCCCATCTCACAGCCTCGGTATTGCAAAAAATAAACCATTCCCCAGAGAACAACAATAATAATAATGAGAGGAGAGCCCCAGAGCTGGGGAGCACTTACCGGTGGTGCTGGGATGCTCTGGGGGCGGCCATGGGGCAGGAGCCCTCCTCCTGCTCCGGCTTTAAAGGGACCCACTTGCCCCCACCCACTGCGGGTCTCCCTGGGGCTGGGGGTGGCCCTGCCTCCCCAGGGGCTTCTGGCAGAGCCCCCATCACTGCCCCACATCCCCACCACGGGGGTCTCTCTGCTGCACGGTGCGACGGCAGGCCTGGCTGGGGGGATGAGCACCCCGTTATTCTGGCAGCCTGGAAAATTTTCAGGGTGTTTGGAGAACTTAGAGTTGAATTTCAACTTGTCAGGGGCTTTTCTGGGCTCGGTGCAAGAGGCAGGCTGAAAATTACTGAGATAATACCCTTAATTTCCTGCAAATGGGTAATGTTCCCTTGAAAGACTGCCACTCTGATAGTCCTTAAATACATCTGAGGGGAACATCTTACACCACATAATGCAAGATAATGAGGGAAGTCATCTTCTCCCGCCCGGTGTTCCAGGCCTGGAACCCAGCTGAACTCTCCCTGGCAGCGTTTAGCAGCCGCCTGGGGAGCTTTGAGGTGAAATGATCAGATAATAGATCCTCTGGGGGCTGCTTCGCCAGCCCAGAGAGGAGCAGCAGGTTTGTCCAAAGGGTCGGGCAGCCCTCGAGCACCCCACACGGCTTGGGAGATGCCTTCTGGCTGGGGATGGGTTGGTCTGCTGGGGTCAGGCATCCCCCCAGCCCCACGGCCAGCTGAAACTCACCCACTGCCACCATCCTTAAATGAGGGGCTTAACAACGTATTTCTTCTGAGTAACCCACCATCCAGGAGAAATGCTCAGCTCCGTGGCCTCAGCAGCTTCACCAGGGAATCAGGAGCTGCGAGTTACCCGGCCGAGGTGCGGGAGCGTGAGGAGTCTGATTCTCTGCTGCTTTAATGGTCATTAGCAGTAATTAACACACAGGGCAGCGGTTGGTGACCAGGGCGATGGTGGGACCCAGCCCTGGGGGGCTCTGCTCAGCCCCCATCAAGCTGTCCCCATCACCTGCCTTCTCCCCCCGAGCACCCACCCCACGCCAGCTCCTAGCGGACCCCTCGGGATGCTCCTGCAGCCCCTGCCTGCGGCGGAGGGAGAGGAGGAGGAGGCTGGCGGGGTGTCCTGGGCGGGAGGAAGGCAGAGCCGCCCTGGGAGCAGCGCATTCTTCTGCTGAGAGGTTTTGCAGATGGAGAGGGAAGAGGGGCTGGCGGGGAGCCTGCGGCATCACCTGGGTGCTGCGCTCTGGCCACGGGCGAGCTCAGGACGAGCTAGGGCAAGCTAAGGCTAGCTGAGGGCAAGCTAAG
The DNA here is from genome assembly GCA_003697955.1 of Calidris pygmaea. NCBI lineage: Eukaryota > Metazoa > Chordata > Aves > Charadriiformes > Scolopacidae > Calidris > Calidris pygmaea. The sequence goes on from QJSC01023312.1 coordinate 1,309,892, forward strand.
GTGCTCCCCGTGGCCCCCTCCTCCTGGCTGAGCTCTGCCGTGACCACGCCAGGCTGGCGTGTGTGCGAGGGGTCGCTTCATGTCTGCTTTCCTGCTGTTTCTCATTTAGAAAGATCTGGAAGCCGGGGCTTGTTCTTCCCTGGTTTTCCCGCCGTGATCCCCCCACCTCCCCCAGCTGCGACAGAGTCACCAGCTTTGGTGTTTAGCCTGAAAATGAGCACAAATTGTGAGCAAATCCATCCTTCTCCCCAGGGGGGAGCAGGGTACAGGCGCCAGGTGGAGGTGGACGAACCCAGAGCAAGGTTGGGCCACCTACACATCTCTGAACAAACCCATTTTCAGACCCAAAATCCCTGCACCCCCCCAGCTGCTTCCCCCAGCCCTCTCAGGTTGTTGGCTCGATCCCCCCCCCATCAGGCAGCAGCCCCCCCGGGCTGGGAGAGGGAAGTCCTTCCCGGGTGGGTTTGTGCCTGAAGCTGTGGAGAGGAGCCCTGGCCCCCTGTGCCCCTCGGTGGGTGTCTGTGGGTGCAGCTTGTGCCCGAGTCTCGGCTGTACCCGGTGTCCCGGGAGCCCCAGCACCTTCCTGGGACCCCCTCACCCCCCAGGCACAAAAAGGGGGGGAGTCAGTGGCTTTCCTACATCCCCCCCCCCCCCAACCCCGAGCGAGGGGAGGAAACGGACCCAGCAGAGCCCCATAAATTACTGGATTCTGTTCTGCAAGATCGGGCAAATTAAACGTGTCAGAGCTCCAAGGCCGTGTGTGCTTTGGCGCGGGGAGAGCTTTTCCAGCCACGCCGCTGCCAAACACCTCCCGGCCCTCCCCTCGGCTCCCGCTCCTCCGCCGGGTTATCCTTCCCCCGGGCACCCCCGCGCCATCGCCGCTCCCAGCCGGGCTCTATGGCACCGCGTCTGCCGCCGTCCCAGGCCGTGCCGGTGCGGCCACGACTCGCCCGGGAGACACGGGGGGGATTTGTGCTGGATGGCGGTGGGACCCGTCCCCCGTGCCACAGCCAGCCCCGTCCTTGCGTCAGCCTCTTCCCCAGAAAGCTGCCGGGGAAAGATGCACCGGTCAGCACTTTTATGGTAGATTAATATTCAGAGGGAAAAAGCACTGATTTAGTGAGGCCCAAGCACAACAAAGGCTGAGATTTATGGCCTCCTGTATCGGGGCGTTGCATTCCTCGCAGCCTTTCTGTCTCTGTTCTGAATCTGGAACAAAGGAGACGGAGCCTCACACCCGCGTCGGGGACCGGGGAGCCGGGGCTCGACAGCCGGACCCTGCGCCGGGCGTCACGGGGGGCAGCTGGGGACGTCCCCACAGTGTCTGCCGGGGGTGGGCCCGTCCTGCCCCTGCCCGCCCTCCCACCCCGGCTGCACCCGACGGAGCCCCGGCCATGGCATGGGGATACTGGGGAGATACTGGGGGGATGCCGGAGGGATGCCGGAGGGATGTTGGGGGGATACTAGGGGATACTGGGGAGATGCTGGAGTGATGTTGGGGGGATGTGGGAGGGTT